>OX235270.1:147828996-148332835 GCA_944472135.2 Trichobilharzia regenti | reverse complement strand
CTGCGTTGATAATCCTTGTCCAAAGAGATGCTGGCTGCAGACCCAGTAAGTACCCCAGTATGCGCTCCAGAAAGCGATCCAACGAATAAAGAACTGTTGAGGAACTTATCCCTAAGTTCCTATTGTTACGAAGACGCTCCGCACCGATAAAAACTATGTGCTTTCTTCGACTTCAACTCCATAACACCAGTATTGTGAGAAGGAAGTTATATCGTTGGACAATTAAAGCTGTGAACAGTAAAAGTCTAACAAATATTCTAGACAAAATTATGGAGTACCTTTATTCGTCTTTTGTCGTCTTCATCGTGGTGCTGTATTTGCGTCGTTTGCCAGCATATGTGATTACTGTAAACGTGTATTAAACTATTGTAACGCTTTGTTTTTCTTTTTTTGTGCATGTACTAGGCTTTATTTGTCGTACAATTCGTTGTTTGGTCTATTGGTTGCTTGCGATGTCAACGAACCGGTGGGTTCTTGTGTTTTTCTGTAATTTAGGTTATACGTGCGGTATTTTCTTGATGGTTATCGATCATCCCTGTATTTCAATGTTGTTTTTTTACGATTTATGTTGGAATAGTTGTGACATAGATGGATCCTAATTGATAACTTTATTTTAGTCCGTTGCAGGTAGTCAATTTGAGTGACAGGAGCACAGATTTAAGTGGAATTTTTGCTGAATACATACTTGGAAAGCGTTTCTTCAGCTGGGATGAATTTGAGAAGTCATTAGCAGAATTTCAAAAAGTGAGGAAGTCATTTAATGCTAACAGTGTAGTTATCCTACACTCACTATGTTCATAATTGCAGCAAAACGATACCGGATGCCAGGTTTAAGTACGCTTATGTTGGTTTTAAATGCACTTTTGGAGTGAATCGTACAAGACCTGGATTGAAATTGAAAAACAAGTCGTAAGAAGAAGTGTAATATGATTTCATGAATATTGCAGGTCTAAATGTTGTTTTTTTTTTTTTTTTTTTTTTTTTTTTTTTTTTTTTTTTTAATACATAATTGCTTCCCACAATATGGTGCATAACCATCCATGCAGCAGGGTGTACATGCAGAATGACCCATGGTATAGACGACTAACAGTTGAAGAGAAAGAAAATATTGAACCACTTCTTCAGCAATCCCACTCATCCGATGAAATAATAATGCATGTTAAGGAGAAGTACAACAAGGATATAACTCGCATTGACGTTAAAAATATGAAAGCCGCAGTGAATAAAGGTAACGTTGACGTACTTGTTACATACTTAAGGTATTTCGAGTCGTCGTGACATTTTTGAATTCCTAAAATCCCGTGGGAAGTTAATGGAGTATTATTCCGATGAACCGATCAGGAATTCACTAACAAGAATTTGTTTTGCAACTTATGAGCAAATGGAATTGTATAAACAGTTCCCTGAAGTTGTTGGTATCGACTCGACGTATAATACAAATAAGGGGAAGTAAGTTTACCAATTCATTAGTCAACGTGCAGGTATTCTTTGTTCCAGCTACTTGTGACGGATAATTTTGGTCGTGGACGACCAGTTTTATTTGCGTGGACTAGAAAAGAATTCAAACGAGATGTAGTTTGGATATTAGACTGTTTCCGGCAAATAATGGAAGACACCTCGAAAACAGAATCCTTCATTATGGATTGTGCGCAAGCTGAAATAGCAGCCGTCAAGTTAACGCACAGACAAGCGCACATTGTTTTGTGTTCTTTCCATGTTTGCCGAGCTTTCTGTCGGAAAGTAAGTTTTTCAAAGCATACTTTACATTTTATTCGTAGACAAGAAATCCCATTGTGAAGAACTACTTATGCCGTCTAGTGCAGTGTAAAAGGAGATCAGAGTAATGCCTCTATTGTTCTCATTTTGCAGATTTAATTTCTACTTCAGAGTTATTAGCAGATTGGATGCTAATGTCAGTCAATACCTACAACGTCGTTGGATGCATCGACGAGAATTGTGGGCGGCCTGTTTCAGAGATAACGTGCTGACTTTTGGGAACGATACAAATAATCGTGTCGAGAGTTCCCACAAGCAGATGAAACGGTTTTTGCAAAGATCTGATAGTCTGCATAAAAGTATGCTAAAGGTGTATAAATGGCATAAACGAAGTTTTTCAATAATACAGCAGGAGGCGAATATTGCTCAATCACGATGCTTCACGTATCCCTGTTCACAAAGTTTAATCCCAATTATACGGTTGCTTACACCATACGCCGCGAGGAAGGTAATACGTGAATACCAATTGCGACGATGGGCTACTGTTGAGTTCGAATCCTTTGATTATGTATTTTTCAAAGAAAATGGGAATACAGTGCAGGTTGATCTGAGTGCTTGCACCTGCACGTGCTTTACATTTCAGACCTGTCGGTACCCCTGCCGACACTTGCTTTTGGTCCACTTCAGAAAGCCGTATTTCACAGGTATATTTGCGTTTTTATGACTACGTTTTTAATGTATAATGTAATGTAATAATCAGTTCATAGTTATCTTAACTTTTTTTGTTCCACCTTTTGTAGTTAACCATGTGATGCATAATTGTAAACAATGGACGTGGTCACGCAACTTGTTCGCATCTCAAAGTACGTCAGCAGTTATCCCTCGAAATCGAAGTAACATATACGATACCAAAAAGAAGATTATCAATGCGGGTATGGACAGAATTAATGACAAATTTGGAGAAGTGTTTGCCAATGCTTATGCAGACGGAGTAATCGCAGGAATCAATCGTGTTCTTAATATGTAAATAAACTAAATTTTTGTCATAATGAAAATAAAATTTTCATGTAAATTTTGTTGTCTTTCAATTCATGTGTTCACTTTGTGAGCACGGCATGCTAGACCGGTGCTCTCTAGGACTTTCACTACTAACAATACGTAAGTGTAATTGTGTAGGAACGATGTCGGTCAGCATACGTGTTAAATTATAAGTATTTCAGTTAGCTAACGTGCATAAGTATCATAGTCATATACAAGTCTTTAGGGACAATAGTAGGCATACCTTAGGCACTGCATTCGAGTCCCAGTTCTTATACGGTTACGTGTATTCGAAAGTATTGCATTACTAATGTTTCACTTAAAGCGTGATGTCAATCCATATGACTAAGGCTGTTGACATGTAGCGTAAATTCAAGTCTACACCAGACGAATTATTGAATTCGTTGAGCTTTAACAATCGTATTTAGATTTAGCTTACACTAAAATATGCCACCAATTACTTCGTCAGTTCTTATTAATAAGTCATGTCTGCACCTAGTCATCATGACAAATATATCTACACTCAGATATAATAAGAAAGGTCTGGTAAGCAGGATATTAAATGTATTTAATGAAAAAATAATAACAAGCAAATGTCTTTACGCAGTCGATTGTCGGAATAATTTGTGCAATGTCGAATCTCTGTGACTGGGGTGATTGACGTTACCAGATATCTACAAATAAGTAAACAAAGTGTTTTTTAAATAGCTGAAGTAAGGAAGAAGTAATATTAAAGGTAAACGATTTATATCTGCCTACCTTTGCTGAAAATGGTTTATTCTCCTTTCTCATTCTTTGGTAATGACATCATTATTCTGGGGTTTTCACTGCCACACACATTATTCCTCTTCTAAAGGATAGCAGCAAGCATATAGTAATAATTTCAAATTTCGTTTAAACCAATGTTTACAATGAATGCATGTCATTTCTACAGGCGCAATAAGTTATGTTATAAACTGCAATCGTGAAGTATCATAAATTATAAGAGTTAAATTGTAAACCCTTAACAATGAACACCGTACATTTGGCTAAGTGCTATGTCCTTGGAATGTGAGTATACATTTGCAATGTTTAATGCCAACCATATTGGTGTAAGCATAGAAAATATGACGTTTTCCATGAAAATACAGCTTTGTTCCAACACTGGTGTTGTTGTGTTTCTAATAAAAGCAAATAGACTGTAAGCATAAAGGCATATCCAGTTAACATAAAATGCAGTGTAATAGTGCACAAATGAAAAGACCATAGTGAAGTAGATAAGTGATACTTCAGTGAGAGGTAAATTGAAAGATCTGCAACCTTACAATTTGGAAGACAACCTGACATGTAAGATCTCTCACAAATTTCTATAGGGCCTGTGGGGTACCATGGATGGTTTGGCGTCAATCGCAGCTTTGAAATAATGAGTTACAAATGCAAAAGGTAACAACCAACGAAACTGCAGTAGTATTTTCTAGCTGTTCAGCATTTTTTCCTTTGATGCAGTTTCTTATCAACAGTTTGCAGTATTCAGAACATCACAAGTTGCTTACAGATAACTTGTTTAATAATAACTGCTTTAAATATATCAGCCATAAGTGCATCTTCTACATCTTTCATAGCCACAATTAAGTCATTAAGGATCTCAGATTATCTTAGTGATGTGAAGCAAAATAATTTTTAAGATTGATATAACCTATGTAACAGGTGTAGTAGTTGTACGACACAGCCGCTAGCTACTAATCGACAGAAATCTGGTACTAATTTTAAGTACTCTGACATTTGAGAAGGACTATTTATACTATTCTTCCAGACACAATGAACACTGATGTCAATATACTCTGATGCCATTTCATGCACTGAGCAATTAAGGCCTTGTGAAATTCCATGTGCAAATGTCAATTAAACTATTTTTACATCTTCGCCCAAGCACTTTTAACTAGGAACTTCATCAAAATAGATATAATCACCAGGAAATTCAGCAGCCTGTCTCATTCATCGCATAATGTCGTCAATGTGTTATGGAATATTTCAGTCATCCCGGATGATAACAGAAAAGTTTAACATGTTCAAAGCACACATCTAACCTATGCCTGCATGCTATTTATCTTTCATAGGCCAGATTCTAATAGATTCACTGGAATGACAACAGCCATTGACTGCAGTATATTTACAACCTTAAGATCTGAAACAACTCGAAAAAAAACAAACCCTCAACGCACTATAATGCAAATAATAGTCTTTCTATGCGAACTTTCTTAAAAAGGATGACTTCTTCATTGATAATTCGTCCGAGCTATAATATACAATTTTACGCTCTACTAAGAACAAAATACAGCAAAATACTGCCATCCGGCTACAGAAGTCTAAAACTAGTCAAATATAATCTATTTCCAAAAAAATAGGTGATTATAACGTCTGTTGACGTGAGCGCGGTAACCGATGGCATTGCGCGATAACACCTGGTGTCGGCCTATATCCTCACTCTGTACATCATCGAGCCATTCGCGCCCTCTAGTTACCCAACAATGGCTACCAGTTCTGAAAACAAACGTTCAATGTTCACCTCCATTTCCAGTATACATCGAATTTTTTTAGTGCATGTAACATGTACTGTTAAAGAAGAAAATTTTGCTTTTGTTTAGTGATGTTACATACAAAAATTGATGTGTCTGAAAAGAAAAAATAATTAATACCACAAACGAATGAGTTGGGTGAATCGCACCACTGAGTTATGTGATATACGTGTGAAGATATTCCGGGAATCTTACGTTCCGTCCAGAACGCGTTTTCCTAGAGGGCTCGACAGAAGGTTCAGCGGCTTCTGTCGTACTAGTGACTTCCTCGAGGACTAAAGGATATTCGATTACTTGTGGAATGTTGGGTACGTTCAGCTCTAGACTAATAAGATTACCTTCCAGGTAAGCTGGCTTCAGGCAGTCAGAAGCAAGTTCTCGTGCTTTAGATGTCACGGGCTGTCCTGAGGTTATGATATGGTGCATAACATTGCTAGTTATGCACGGTAGGTCGTTAGACGGGCAATTAAGTTCCGGATATTTTTCAACAATCGTTTGAAAATTTGGATCAAGGATTGCTTTCATCTTAACGAGTGACAAGCTGGGGCCTATGTAGATAGTGCCTTTGATAGACAGACTAGTAGTATTGTCAATCAGTCGTTTTCGGCGGACGTCTACGAGCAAATCATGATGAGTAAGTGGGTACCTGTGGAGTACGTAACAATGTGATTGTACACTTTTTGGTTATTTGTAGAAATTAGAGATATTGTACATAATTTTTGTTTAAAACGTTTCTTGTTGAAATAAAGATAACTTCCGTGTACAATTGAAAAATACACTCTGCTGTTGGAGACTTCGTCTTCTCCCTGGTCACTTCTGCTTACTTGCTCAACTCACACCGTGTTGTATACTTCGGATTTATTGTAGGAGTCTACTACTCTCAACCGAAGACATTTCTACAACCGGAACACAGCAGCTACAGCAAACGCAGTCCAAACAATTAACGTGCCCGTGGATTATATAAATAATTTGTAGCCGAGGACTTAGACTTTATATCCAAGTAATCCTTTTTGTTGATGTAACTCGTCACTGCATTTTTGGTAATATATCGTTATTTAACACTCCATTGACTTGGATTATTATTTTTATATTTGTAATGTTAGTGAGCTCTAGTATAAGTCCCCTACAAATTAATTGGTGAGCCCGATAAGAACACGGATTATTTTGGCATATTCATATTCTTAGTTTTGCTATTTTGTATATTCATTGTGATTTTGTGTGTGGTTTATATTTGTATCCTATTTTGCACCATTAACCTCATATTTATAATGTCGTCACCTCAGTCCGGTACATCAAACGAGCAGACAACTAATAGCGAGACAAATGCCACAATAAATGCCATCACTGATTTTCGTTTACCTCAATACGGTTTCGCAGAACCAAGGATTTGGTTTGCGGTAATTGAGCCGTTGCTAGAAGCACGGGGCATTAAGTCCCAGATAGCCAAATATGGTATGGTGCTAGCAGAACTCCCTCCGTCAGTATTGACAGAAATCAGCGATTTCATCGAAGATCCTCCGACGGAACATCAATTTGATAAACTTAAAGCCCTCCTGATACAACGCACCAGTTTATCAGATGAGAAAAGAATCCAACAATTGCTCACAGGCTGTGAACTAGGCCCACGTAAACCATCCCAGCTGCTCAGGCACATGCGCCAGTTAATCGGACACCATAAAGTAGACGAGGTAGTGCTGAAACAGATGTGGCTGCAACGTTTACCTAGAAATGTCCAGCAAATTGTAATCATCTCAGGAAAGTCGTATGACTTAGACCAACTAAGTGACATGGCAGATAGTATTATGGATGTTTTATCTGATAACACCATAAGTCACATAGCCTCTGATAGTGCCACACCGTGTCATTCCACACCCACGGCAGACACACCGATACTCGCCGCCACTGCAGACTTAGCGGCAAGGATTGACAAGTTGGAAACTAATAGGTCGGTTCGACGAGTCCGGAGGCGGAGCTCACAGAGAAGGTCACCATCACGACGACGATCCTTCTCACGACAGCGTTCTCACACGTCTTCTCGGGATAGCAATGTATGCTGGTATCACTGGAAGTTTGGACGTCATGCCCTGAAATGTGTAAAACCGTGCAGCTTTAGCGAAGCCAACCAGGCTCAGGGAAACGCCTCAGCCAGACAGTGATGGCGACAGCTGTTACTGGCAAGCAAACAAGTCGCCTCTTCTATGTGAAGGATAAAACTTCAGACACTTTATTCCTGGTAGACACGGGAGCAGAAGTTAGCGTAATCCCTCCTTCACTATCCAGGCGATCTACACGGACACCCGGAAAACTGTCTCTCCAGGCAGCTAACCACACAAGCATACAGACGTATGGAGAACAATCCCTCATACTGGATCCAGGTTTACGTCGGCGTTTCACATGGATTTTCATAGTAGCCGACGTCAGTCACGCCATCCTCAGAGCAAATTTCTTGAGTAATTTCAACCTGTTAGTTGACGTCAACAATACAAAACTGATTGATAACAACACCCATCTAAAGATCCATGGAATTATCTCCAACTATTCTGTCTATAATATTAGTATTGAAAGACCGGCAGATTTCCCTTTTTCCGCCCTACTTCATCGTTTCCCTAAAATTCTTAAGCCGTCGTACAACATCGAGGACGTCCCTCACACAGTTACTCACAAGATAGTTACTACGGGTCAACCAGTTCGTGCTCGTCCTCGTAGATTACCCCCGGAAAAATTAGCAGCAGCCAAGGCAGAATTTGAACACATGATGCAGCTCGGCATCATCAGACCCTCCAACAGTCCTTGGTCTTCGCCCTTACACATGATGCCTAAAGCTGATCGTGATTGGAGGCCATGTGGGGATTACCGACATTTAAACAATGCCACAGTTCCCGACCGTTACCCTATTCCTCATCTTGATGATTTCTCCCTGACATTACACGGAAAAACCATTTTTTCTAAAGTAGACTTGATGAGGGCCTATCACCAAATACCAGTTGCCCAAGAGGATATCGAAAAGACGGCCATCATCACACCTTTCGGTTTGATTGAATTTCTCCGCATGCCAGTTGGCCTAAGGAACGCAGCACAATCCTTCCAACGTTTCATCGATCAGGTCACACAAGGTGTCAGCCACGTCTCATAAACCGTAAATGCCCAGCTCTTGCTACGCTCGGGCCCACGCTGTTCCTTGAAGTTTCTCAGAAACGCTTAGTAATAACGGACGAAAAAACCTAAAGACCAATTGGTCACTCGAGGATTCTTTATTGTTACACCAACACATAAAAATAATGTTTTAACTAAGGTCTGTGAACAAATATTACAATAATAAATCACAATATTACTTCTGATGGTTTACTGCTGATTTCTTTCTGAACAGCGACCGATGAGACGATGACTGTCGTATTGATGCCTCCGCGAAAATCGGGGAAGTTGATTTTGAGCAAACAACCATGAATTGATCGTTCAATCTTCAACTACATTGACACTCCCCGCCAATAAGTGAATCCATCCATTTTTTCCTTCACAACCAATACACGTTGACTTGAATGCCATTGCGAGGACCTGGGTCACACGGACAGAGCTGAAATGGAAAGCAAACAGAAAAGCCAACACACCACAAGCATACTCACAGCACAATCTCACACATCGCTGACGACCTGCGCCTCCAGATAGAGGCCTCCTCATGACATCTTGCAACACAATCGCCACTTGCTAGAATGACTCTTGCAGAATGCAAAGTGACCATAGCACCACCTCACGATACTCTACGCACATCTTCTTATCTACTCATTACCAATTACCACTGCAATCCCTTGTCACTCATTCTGCCTCAGTTCTAGTAGCGGTGACGTATGCGAGCCTCAGTCGTCTGCACTCTCTCTCCCGGCGTGTCGGACCGCAGCTAACAATTATCTCCGTGTGCATTTCATTCTCAGCAATAGCCTAGCCTCCCCGGCGTATACGACCCATCTGCTGTCCTTAACATCAATCAATTCATTCACGGATGTAGAAGAGTGGACACAACTTCGGAAGTAATCACGACGAAAATTTTAACAAAATTACGCAATAACAACAAGATACGAAAACAACAAGTAAACACAATGAATCCAAAAAACACCAATTGATATGACACACCTACATATATACAAACAGTACACACAAACTCGCGGATCATGTCTTGGTGGAATTCCTTCGAAGAATTGCAGGACTTACACCAGTACGCCTACAAACCTTCACAGGTTGACGATTGTAAGTTGTGAAATGTCCGGACACAAACAAGATTAACCAACAATTACATCAATTGGAACTCACACAACTATTTAACACAAACATATGTACAATCACTACATCAAATGTTGTAGAATCCGGCATGACAAACTACCCTTGAAGAACTGTAGGACTTACAGCAGTACGCCTACATTCCTTCTCAGGTTGATGATCCAAGTGGAAGTCGTCCGGACACAAACAGAATTACCAACAGCTAGATGACAGATGATATCAATTCACACACAAAATCACATATTGAATCAACAGAATCTCTGATTTCTAAATTGAGAACTGAAGCCCGTTCTTTCGATGGCGTCGTCAATAGTTTGAGTATAGTATGTCGGATCAAATTCATCAATTTCATCCAAGGACTTCAACAGAAAACATGTGAAAATTTTTACAAAACTCTTTCGAAATCCCTGACAAAGGAGAAATTGTGTGGCGTTTTCCCAGAAAATCCTGAGGAGTTTATCTGTAATCTGTCGAGTCTGAAGTTAAATCGCATTGAAATGGAAGCACTTTCTCTTGGATTTAACTTTCACATCCCAAATAAGTTTGTCGAAAGAACTGATGTCGCAGTTCAATTCGAAAACTTATTCTATTAGTTGAGTGACCTCACTCCAGTTGATGATGACAAGAGGAGCTGGTTCAAATCGAAGCTCGTCGACGTTGCAAATCAATACCTTATTTCTCCAATGTCATATTCCAAAGTCTTTTCTGAAGAGCATCTAAGAGCATTGAAAGCTCTCAAGAATAATGACAAAATTGTTATATTGAGACCTGACAAGGGCTCAGGTGTGGTGCTGATGGACAAAGAGGACTACATCGCAAAGATGAAAGCTGTGCTAAATGACCCGTTGAGATTTAAAGTTGACAGTTGCCAGAAAGATAAGACAGATGCAGTCGAAAAACGTATCACAAACGCCTTGAGAGATCTTCTAAAGAAGAAATTGATTAACAACATCACATACAATGATTCGAAACCTCGAGGGTCCCGCTTGCCATACATGTATGGCCTTCCGAAGACACACAAAGAACAAGTCCCTTTGAGACCCATACTTTCGATGGTCAACTCGCCCCAACATAAGGTGGCACGTTGGCTTGCGGAGAAGTTGGAGCCTATTCGTCAACGGCTAGGCGTGCACACGGTGAAAGACTGATTTCATTTCTCTGAGAGTGTGAATCACATGAACGTTCTAAATAACTTCATGGTGTCATTTGATGTAACCTCCCTATTCACAATGATTCCAGTCAATGAAACCATTGAAATCATCTGTCAGCAGTCCGATCTTCTCCCACTCCCAGAATCTGAATTCAAACGCCTACTGCTTATGTGCACCATGGATGTGCAATTCCTATTTGACAACACGTTTTACCGCCAAATAGATGGTGTAGCTATGGGCAGTCCACTTAGCCCTGTTTTAGCAGATATTTTCATGTCTAACCTTGAAAGAACAAAGCTGAAGCATGCAATCGACGAAACATCCTCCTACTGTCGTTATGTTGATGACACATTTATAGTGTGCAAAAATAAAAGTCATGCTTCACACTTACTAAGATTATTCAATGGTGCACACGCCAATATTGACTTCACTATGGAACACGAAAGTGACGGAAAATTTCACTTCCTCGACATAGCCATGGAACGCCTAGAAGACGGTGGTCTTCAAAAGTCAATTTATCGAAAGCCCACATGGAAAGGACAATACTTACATTTTAATAGCTTTTGTCCACATAGCTTTAAACGTGGTCTGGTCAAAACTTTGTACTATAGAGCGAGGAGAATATGCTCTACAGAGAAACTAGAGGAGGAGTTTGAGTTACTTGAAAATATATTGAAGAGAAATGGGTATCCTCAAAGGTTCATCAACAAGTATGGAAGATCTGAAGTCAAAAGAGTAAAACAAATCACAGTGGAAAAAAAGCCAGTCTACCTTCAGCTTGATTACAAAGGTGAAAATATTGCAGCGATGATCAACAGAAGGCTGAGTACATCACTAGCCATAGCGTATCCTGCAGCTAAGCTCGTTCCCGTCTATCGAACAACTTACTCTTTGGTGCAATCGAAAATCGATAGATATCCTTCTCATGTTACCTCCAACTGTGTATACAAATTTACATGTATCTGCGGGAGCAGTTACATTGGAAGGACAGAAAGAAGGGCATATCTACGATTTTCTGAACATGTACCAAAAAGCTTACGTCTAAAGGGAACAAATGCTTTAAATAGTGCCATCACCAGGCATCTTCTCGACACGGGTCATGAGGTGGACGTTGAAAAGTCGTTCAAAATTATCAATAAGCAAAATAGCTCAATTCTCCTTAAGTTTGCTGAAGCCATTTCCATCAAGCGCATGAAACCTGATTTATGCGTCCAGAAAGAAGCGGTTATCAGCCTTTCTTTGCCCTGGTAACTGGATAATTTCACCTCTCTTTCCTCCGAATGTGAAATGCTAAAAGTTTCCATTGTGTTTGATTATTATGTTTCGGAATAGTGGTTAATATTGCATATTTATATATGTATATATTTTTAGTGTATGCGTATATTGATCGATTGATTTTTGTTTAAACTGAACTCTGTGCAAGTATGTTAAAATTGTTGTTGTAGATATATTTAATAATGTCTTTGCCATGTAAGCAGCTGACGAGAAGGCAACGAAATAAAAGATGGTACCATTTTATTCTGCTAAAACTGTACATCTGGCATTGTTCAAATTCATTAAGGGGAATAAATGTATGAGATATCAATTCAGTATATACGACATGAACATATGTACAAATTCACACACCAAGCACATTGGGCTGACAATTCATTGATGCACTACCCTTTGAAGAATTGTAGGACTTACAGCAGTACGCCTACAACCCTTCTCAGGTTGACGCCCTAGGTTGGAAAATCGTCGCAGAGTTCATTCACTAACTTCCTTCTATCAGCTATATCCTCAAATCTGAACGGTAACACGCTCATGTCATTGTACCGTAGAATATAGATGACCAACAAACACACGACATATCTGATCAACCAAGTGTAGAAACAGAGTAATTTACACCAAAGATAATAGCATTCAATTAGTAACTTGAAACTAGAAATGCCTTTATTCATGCAAGTCAATTTAACAATTACTCTCTCGTTTACACTTGGCTTATTCTCACTAAACTGAGCAATATCTTTCGTCTTTTCAAACGCACCAATATTATCATAGTCATTGCACAAGATACTTGAGTTGATGGGCGTCTGTTTCGTTGTGGATGACAGCACCAACGACGACTGATTGATACCAGTTGATGAAGTTAGCGGTGGATCAGAAGATGTTGTTGCTCGGCTTTCAGAAAGTTGTCTACCTGCAAGACCACCACCACTGCTGTCTTTTACTATCAGTACAGGTGTCAGTCTCGTCTCATACACCGTTAATGCCAGCTCTCGCTACGCTCGGGCCCACGCTGTTCCTTTGAGTTTCAGAAACGCTTAGTAATAACGGACGCAAAAACCAAAACACCGATCTGCTGCTTGTTATTTCTTTATTGTTACACCAACATATAAAAGGAATAAACGAACTAAGGTTTCTGACGATGTTTCACTCTTCTTTCTGAACAGCGACCGATGAGACGATGACTGTCGTATTGATGCCTCCGCGAAAATCGGGGAAGTTGATTTTGAGCAAACAACCATGAATTGATCGTTCAATCTTCAACTACATTGACACTCCCCGGGAAAAAAGGGATCCAACACTTTTTTCATTCACGACCATTGCACGTTGACTTGAATGCCATTGCGAGGACCTGGGTCACACGGACAGAGCTGAAATGGAAAGCAAACAGAAAAGCCAACACACCACAAGCATACCCACAGCACAATCTCACACATCAATGACGACCTGCGCCTGCAGACAGAGACCTCCTCTTGACATCTTGCAACACAATCGCCGCTTGCTAGAATGACTCTTGCAGAATGCAAAGTGACCATGGCACCACCTCACGATACTCCACGCACATCCTCTTATCTACTCATTACCAATTACCACTGCAATCCCTTGTCACTCATTCTGCCTCAGTTCTAGTAGCGGTGACGTATGCGAGCCTCAGTCGTCTGCACTCTCTCTCCCCGGCGTGTCGGACCGCAGCTAACAATTATCTCCGTGTGCATTTCATTCTCAGCAATAGCCTAGCCTCCCCGGCGTATACGACCCATCTGCTGTCCTTAACATCAATCAATTCATTCACGGATGTAGAAGAGTGGACACAACTTCGGAAGTAATCACGACGAAAATTTTAACAAAATTACGCAATAACAACAAGATACGAAAACAACAAGTAAACACAATGAATCCAAAAAACACCAATTGATATGACACACCTACATATATACAAACAGTACACACAAACTCGCGGATCATGTCTTGGTGGAATTCCTTCGAAGAATTGCAGGACTTACACCAGTACGCCTACAAACTGACCATTGATATTCGTCCTTTCAAACGAACTGATACTAGCATAGTCATTGGACAAGATACTTGAGATGATGGGTGTCTGTTTCGTTGTGGATGACAGCACCAAAGATGACTGAGTGACACAAAGTGATGAAATTAGCGGTGGATCAGAAGCTGTTCTTGTTCGGCTCTCAGATAGTTGTCCAACTGCAAGATTACCACCACTGCTGTCTTTCACTACTAGTTCGGGTTTAGCACTATCATCTGATGATAGGTGGGCTACACGCTGATCAATTACACTGACTGTCTCACAAGTATGCACACCTTTTGGAACTGCATCTGCGTTCAATTCTACTTCACGTTGTAGTTGTACAGAACCATTATTTAACTTAGCAGTATTAGGCATATCCCTCATCTCATAATGATCAGAAAAAGACAACTGTGAAGTATCATGATCATTATCATGAATATTCACTTTACCGTCAACTTCATCATTTTCAAACTCTTTAATAACAGAAGTAGACAATTTTGGTTCCTCCTCGCAAATCACAAAAGGTTTTATAACTTCACTCTGACTAATAATACCTTGTAAACTTATGGAGTCAGAACTGCACTCTGAAACAGTAACTCTATTCTGTGACACTCTATTCAACAATGGCTTACCAGTTGCAACTACAGACTTCTTCACAACACCGTTATCGTCACACAATTCGGAGTCAGGTCTGGAGTTTACATTTAGCTTATCACTGAACTTGCTCACCGGTTCACAGTTCACCTCTGTATGCACCTCTTGCAAACGTGTAAAACACAACCGTGTTTGTCTTGCATCTTGTAACTTATCTGTTGAGGATGTACTACGAAACCTGTTACACTCACTAGGTCTGTATGCAGTACTAGACATCATGGAGTCTTCTCGATGTCCACCTCTCTGAGGCTTATTCGTCATCAATGATTGCATTTTGCTCTCAGACTGCTCTATTCTAGGGGTGAGATGTAATAGGCTGGCTAACTTCCTCATAGATTGATTGACACTAGTATTTACCAGTTTCAGGATATCATCAAATTTTGGCTCGATACCCTCATCCTCCATACGGGAGCTTGTCTTCACCCACTTCCTTTGCAGTCGAGTAGGTAGACGTCTTGCTATTACTTCTAGTATAAAACACGAGTTGAGGTCACTCATGCGATTCATCGAAATCATTGCATTCTTGTAAATTAGCAAATTATCTAAAAACTCAGTGAGTGCCTGGGAGTCATCCTGTAATTGACCATCATTACCCTTAACAGCCTCGAATAATTTCCCTACAATCATCGAAGGTCTTCCAAACCTTTGACGTAATATGCTCATAGCCTCGTAGTAACCCTCTTTTGGCTCCTTAAACTTACAGCACTGTATAGCTCTTGAAGCATCTCCAGTGCAATATCTCATCAAATACATTAACTTCATTACATCAGTTCATAGAAAACCACCCAGCATGATCTCAAACTCCTTTACAAATTGTAAATAATCGACAGGGTTTCCATCAAAACACCGTGGTTCAAATTTAGGGAGTTTGATGTTCCTATTATCCCTGAACGGCGAAACAGTAACATCAACCATGTCATGCTTAACATCAGACACATCGTTACAATTAACAGACAAGTCACCATGACTTACTTTCCTGGTTGCATCCAAGACACTCTGTCCCTTCTTTGACTCAGGCATTGTTGAACTTGACCCAATTCCAAAAAAGTTCCAGATATTGCTTGTTCAAAGAGGACATGACCGGCACCAGGAAAAATGAACGGCGACTGTCCAAACTTTCACCAACTGTTTGAATCCGCCAGATCTGTTTCTATCGTCAGAAACTGTCAGTCTCGTCTCATACACCGTTAATGCCCAGCTCTCGCTACGCTCGGGCCCACGCTGTTCCTTTGAGTTTCAGAAACGCTTAGTAATAACGGACGCAAAAACCAAAACACCGATCTGCTGCTTGTTATTTCTTTATTGTTACACCAACATATAAAAGGAATAAACGAACTAAGGTTTCTGACGATGTTTCACTCTTCTTTCTGAACAGCTACCGATGAGACGATGACTGTCGTATTGATGCCTCCGCGAAAATCGGGGAAGTTGATTTTGAGCAAACAACCATGAATTCATCGTTCAATCGTCAACTCCATTGACAACAGGTTTAACACTAGCATCTGATGATAGGTGGGCTACACGATGATCAATTAAACTGACGGTCTCAAAAGTACGCATGCCTGCCGCAACTGCACCTGCATTTATTTCTACTTCACGTTCAAGTTCTACAGAACCATTATTTAACTTAGCGGTAGTAGGCATTCCCTCCATTTCATCATGATCAACCAAAGACAAATCTGCACTATCATGATCATTGCCACAAATATTCAATTTACCGTCAAGTTCATCATTTTCAAACTCTTTAATAACAGAAGTAGACAATTTTGGTTCCTCCTCACAAATCATTAAAGGTTTTATAACTTCACTCTGACCAGTTATACCTTGTAAACTTATGGAGTCAGAACTGCACTCTGAAACAGTAACTCTATTCTGTGACACTCTATTCAACAATGGCTTACCAGTTGCAACTACAGACTTCTTCACAACACCGTTATCGTCACACAATTCGGAGTCAGGTCTGGAGTTTACATTTAGCTTATCACTGAACTTGCTCACCGGTTCACAGTTCACCTCTGTATGCACCTCTTGCAAACGTGTAAAACACAACCGTGTTTGTCTTGCATCTTGTAACTTATCTGTTGAGGATGTACTACGAAACCTGTTACACTCACTAGGTCTGTATGCAGTACTAGACATCATGGAGTCTTCTCGATGTCCACCTCTCTGAGGCTTATTCGTCATCAATGATTGCATTTTGCTCTCAGACTGCTCTATTCTAGGGGTGAGATGTAATAGGCTGGCTAACTTCCTCATAGATTGATTGACACTAGTATTTACCAGTTTCAGGATATCATCAAATTTTGGCTCGATACCCTCATCCTCCATACGGGAGCTTGTCTTCACCCACTTCCTTTGCAGTCGAGTAGGTAGACGTCTTGCTATTACTTCTAGTATAAAACACGAGTTGAGGTCACTCATGCGATTCATCGAAATCATTGCATTCTTGTAAATTAGCAAATTATCTAAAAACTCAGTGAGTGCCTGGGAGTCATCCTGTAATTGACCATCATTACCCTTAACAGCCTCGAATAATTTCCCTACAATCATCGAAGGTCTTCCAAACCTTTGACGTAATATGCTCATAGCCTCGTAGTAACCCTCTTTTGGCTCCTTAAACTTACAGCACTGTATAGCTCTTGAAGCATCTCCAGTGCAATATCTCATCAAATACATTAACTTCATTACATCAGTTCATAGAAAACCACCCAGCGTGATCTCAAACTCCTTTACAAATTGTAAATAATCGACAGGGTTTCCATCAAAACACCGTGGTTCAAATTTAGGGAGTTTGATGTTCCTATTATCCCTGAACGGCGAAACAGTAACATCAACCATGTCATGCTTAACATCAGACACATCGTTACAATTAACAGACAAGTCACCATGACTTACTTTCCTGGTTGCATCCAAGACACTCTGTCCCTTCTTTGACTCAGGCATTGTTGAACTTGACCCAATTCCAAAAAAGTTCCAGATATTGCTTGTTCAAAGAGGACATGACCGGCACCAGGAAAAATGAACGGCGACTGTCCAAACTTTCACCAACTGTTTGAATCCGCCAGATCTGTTTCTATCGTCAGAAACTGTCAGTCTCGTCTCATACACCGTTAATGCCCAGCTCTCGCTACGCTCGGGCCCACGCTGTTCCTTTGAGTTTCAGAAACGCTTAGTAATAACGGACGCAAAAACCAAAACACCGATCTGCTGCTTGTTATTTCTTTATTGTTACACCAACATATAAAAGGAATAAACGAACTAAGGTTTCTGACGATGTTTCACTCTTCTTTCTGAACAGCTACCGATGAGACGATGACTGTCGTATTGATGCCTCCGCGAAAATCGGGGAAGTTGATTTTGAGCAAACAACCATGAATTCATCGTTCAATCGTCAACTCCATTGACAACAGGTTTAACACTAGCATCTGATGATAGGTGGGCTACACGATGATCAATTAAACTGACGGTCTCAAAAGTACGCATGCCTGCCGCAACTGCACCTGCATTTATTTCTACTTCACGTTCAAGTTCTACAGAACCATTATTTAACTTAGCGGTAGTAGGCATTCCCTCCATTTCATCATGATCAACCAAAGACAAATCTGCACTATCATGATCATTGCCACAAATATTCAATTTACCGTCAAGTTCATCATTTTCAAACTCTTTAATAACAGAAGTAGACAATTTTGGTTCCTCCTCACAAATCATTAAAGGTTTTATAACTTCACTCTGACCAGTTATACCTTGTAAACTTATGGAGTCAGAACTGCACTCTGAAACAGTAACTCTATTCTGTGACACTCTATTCAACAATGGCTTACCAGTTGCAACTACAGACTTCTTCACAACACCGTTATCGTCACACAATTCGGAGTCAGGTCTGGAGTTTACATTTAGCTTATCACTGAACTTGCTCACCGGTTCACAGTTCACCTCTGTATGCACCTCTTGCAAACGTGTAAAACACAACCGTGTTTGTCTTGCATCTTGTAACTTATCTGTTGAGGATGTACTACGAAACCTGTTACACTCACTAGGTCTGTATGCAGTACTAGACATCATGGAGTCTTCTCGATGTCCACCTCTCTGAGGCTTATTCGTCATCAATGATTGCATTTTGCTCTCAGACTGCTCTATCCTAGGGGTGAGATGTAATAGACTGGCGAACTTGCTCATAGATTGATTGACACTAGTATTTACCAGTTTCAGGATATCATCAAATTTTGGCTCGATACCCTCATCCTCCATACGGGAGCTTGTCTTCACCCACTTCCTTTGCAGTCGAGTAGGTAGGCATCTCGCTATTACTTCCAGTATAGAACACGAGTTGAGGTCACTCATGCAATTCATCGAAATCAATGCATTCTTGTAAGTCGACAGATTATCCAAAAACTCAGTAAGTGCTTTGGAGTCCTCTTGTAATTGACTACCATTACCCTTAACAGCCTCGAATAATTTCCCTACAATCATCGAAGGTCTTCCAAACCTTTGACGTAGTATGCTCAAGTCTCGTAGTAGCCCTCTTTTGGCTCCTTAAACTTACAGCACTGTATAGCTCTTGAAGCATCTCCAGTGCAATACCTCATCAAATACATCAACTTCAATTCATCATTTAATAAAAACCACTCAACATGATCTCAAACTCCTTTACAAATTGTAAATAATCGACAGGGTTTCCATCAAAACACCGTGGTTCAAATTTAGGGAGTTTGATGTTCCTATTATCCCTGAACGGCGAAACAGTAACATCAACCATGTCATGCTTAACATCAGACACATCGTTACAATTAACAGACAAGTCACCATGACTTACTTTCCTGGTTGCATCCAAGACACTCTGTCCCTTCTTTGACTCAGGCATTGTTGAACTTGACCCAATTCCAAAAAGTTCCAGATATTGCTTGTTCAAAGAGGACATGACCGGCACCAGGAAAGATGAACCGTGACTATCCAAAATCGTGCCAACTGTTGAAAACCGTTCAAAAACTGACGTTTTACCGTCAGAAACTGACTTCACTCTCAGAAACTGTCAGTCTCGTCTCATACACCGTTAATGCCCAGCTCTTGCTACGCTCGGGCTCACGCTGTTCCTTGTAGTTTCTGAGAAACGCTTAGTAATAACGGACGAAAAAACCAAAACACCGATTGGCCACTCGAGAATTCTTTATTGCAACACCAACATATAGCCAACTTTAAAACTAAGCTTAAAAACTGAGGTTTCTGACGGTTGTCTCCTGACCTCTTTCTGAACAGCGACCGATGAGACGATGACTGGTGTATTGATGCCTCCGCGAAAATTGGGGAAGTTGGTTTTCAGCAAACAACCATGAATTGATCTTTCAGTATTCAACTACATTGACAACTGCTTTCTTCGTGACGTTCTCGTTAATTATTAACAACCTTGGAGGTGTGTTGACACTTGCTAGGTCTTCAGGTGTTTGGCGTTCACTGTCCTTTAAAACCACAAGATGATCGACTTATAGGAGATAAACAGAGTGTAGGTAAATGGAATAATCCAGTGGAGAAAATTATGTCCGAGGTGGGTAGGATGTGGGTTGTGCTTGCCTACTAACTTCTGCGTGAAGTGTTAATGCAAGTGGATGCAACTACAAATAGTTGTATGAGGTGTTGGAATCAGTAGAAGTTGAAAGATTAAAAGCTGCTCAGCACTCCCAGATTTTGGAATATGCAATAGATTACAAGCCGAAAATAGGTGGTTTTTTGAAAGCGCATCCCTTCCATAGTTTCGTAAATACAGAAACACTCAACTACATGTGCTTTTGTCGGACTTCAGCATTTGTTCTAAGCATTTGACTTGGTCAATCGATAAGTATTGTGACGACGTAACAATAAAAGTGGTTCTGAGAACGTATGTTCGGGTAGTGATGTACAGACACTAGTCCAACTGATGAATTATAAGCGAAATTAATTTCACTGGAATGCATACCTGAAACTATCTCACATATGAAAAAGGAACTGCAGGATCATACAATCCTAAAGCTTTTTATTATGACTCCTAGAATGACTCATGTTGACTCAAAGAGTACGAAGGAGTTAGAAAATCCCATCGACTTTCTATCCAGCGAAGTTGTTAAGAGGCTGGCTTCAAAACAAAACGCAATATTGTATAATGTACCGGATAGCGAGCCTCTAAAGTCAGTCCAGCACTTATTGCTGAAGGCTGCAAATCTCTTGAGTGCACCTTGTCAGTGCATTCGCCTAAGTAAAAAAGACCTAAACCATCCTTGTCCAATACTCTTTAGGTTCGACAGCTACATAATAGCTGAACGATTTAAGATGGCCGAAGATCTTCTGGCTACTGCCACTGAATTCATGACTATTAAAGTAGTCTCGGATAAAACACTAAACCAAAGCCAAGCAACCAAGGACTCTTTCGATACAAAGTTGACAACACTGAGAAATGCATCTGGTATCAGTGCTAAAGCGTCGACGGACACTGAAGCACAGCAAGTCACGTGTATAGTGTTGGGAGAATAAACGGCAAGTAAAAGCGACCCGAAACTCAGTAAGAGCAGTGTCACTGGGTGCAATCTTAGAGTACATGAGAGCACATCTCGAAAACCTGCTCACCTACATGAGGTTGACATAGACGCACAAACCATGGCTGACCAGAAACCACTGGCAGACCACACTCAATCTGGATCCAAGCCAGAGAGTCCCGCAGTAGACACTGAGAGAAAGAACACAAGGCCCAGAGCCCCACCCCAAACTTCGACATACCTCCCTCGTAATAAGTCTAATAAGTAGGATGTCAGTCTAAAAAATGACAGTGCATGGGTAACAAAGCAAAAGCCAAAAAGCGTCACGCAGCATGTGAGTAGGAATATCCCTACCCGAACTAGAAGTAACATG
Source organism: Trichobilharzia regenti (assembly GCA_944472135.2). Lineage (NCBI taxonomy): Eukaryota > Metazoa > Platyhelminthes > Trematoda > Strigeidida > Schistosomatidae > Trichobilharzia > Trichobilharzia regenti. The sequence goes on along the minus strand of OX235270.1, from coordinate 148,311,281 downwards.
CCTAGCAACGCACATAACTTGGGAATGAAACGTAGAATGGATTCTCAAGATATATGGAGCACTAAACGGGACTCATATAGGCACCATATTAACAGGAACTCTCGTCCAAACTCTCGCACTATCTATGTTAAACCTCATCAACATAATCAGCATAGGTCGACACTTGACCCCCTCAATAACTTCACTGACACACGTGATGTAAGCCAATATGCATACGACTATGAAAGCCCCATCAAGTACAACCACCGAGGTAATTTTAACACAGGGTACCTGGGTCCAGCAAACTACAACGCAAATTGCAAGGCAGGCCATATATCACCAGTAGATGAACGCAGATGCCGACCCATGGATGCTAAAAGTCAAAATATGCAACAGGATTATTTTCGGCTGCAGCAAACCATAGCCCCACTCGCTGCACAATTCATCCAGGAAATAGTACACAAACTGACTCTGTCTCAACTCAGAGCCCCTCCAAACATAACGTAGGGATAGTAACAAGTAACCATGTTAACCTATCCTACAACTCTGGTTTACTAACAATTATGCTCCTGAATGCTAGATCTCTCCTTAATAAAATAACAACGCTTCGCTGCCTGGCATACATAGAACGGCCAACACTAATAACGGTGACCGAAACCTGGCTTACTACTGATATACCCGACACAAAGCTAGTAATAGACAACTACAACATCTATAGGAACGATAGAGTTGACAAAAGAGGAGGCGGTTGCTTAATATATGGCTCTAAATCCACTAACTCCAATACTTTCAATAACCCAACTACTGAGAAACTCCCAGAATCTAAGTGGATAAACATCCACACAAACGAAAGTAAAATTTTCGTGGGATGTATATACAGACCCCCCCAATAGCCCTGAATAATACTAATTTTTGCTTTATTCCGAAAACAGTACTAATGATACAGCAAGGAATTTTCAGCATCCAGTACAATATTGCATCTATTTACTCAAAAACGACAAAAAAATTAAAAATACACATTACATAATAAGAATAAAACGATTGTTATAGCAGCTACGTAGCAAAATACTGTGTGCCATACGGAGAAAATATGCATATAGTACAAAATTGTAGTAATAATAGTAATACCAACTAAAATAAAAGAGCAGAGTAACGATTAAACGATAGAAAGTGTGACACTATAAAATACAGAAAGATGAACGATGAAAGGGTCGATTCACTGTGCTAATTACATAGTAACTTGTAAGTTTCACGTCTAACAGAGTCTTCGTCACATAAAGTACGGGCTAAATAGGGTATTGTAGAATTTCTATACTTAGTGGTACGAGCATATATCTTTTTATATTGACTTCTCGTCCTACCTGATGAGATACAAGGGGACAGGTGTGAATAAAGGGGGTGCAGAGGGTCTGACATTATAGCCTTTGCCCATTTCGTACAGGAATTTATATGCCTCTCGACTATAGTATTAGCGAGCTCATGCAGTGGCAGACCACAAGCTCTACTCACAGCATTTAATACTCTTCGTAATATGATATAATCTTTTTTGAGAAGCCCAGGAAAGATTAATGGAGAGCAATAGAGTACAATAGGTAAAATACAGGAGTTTAAAAATTGCAAAACTAAAGGTTGGTTGATACCTGATTGTCTTAACTTTTTAATGTAGAAGGTAAGACGAAACATTTTCTTAGAGATAGATAAGATATGGGATGACCATGAAAGGTCAGAGGAAAAAACTAATCCAAGGTATTTAATGCTTGATTTGGTTTCAATTTCCGTGCCATCTATGCTACAGGGATCATGCGAGCTAACTAGTTCAAGTAAGTCACGTCGATGCTTGAAAGTAAAGTCAAGCACCTGACATTTGGAAGGATTTAATATAAGACCATTTGACTTGGACCAGTTGTTGATGTCCAACAGAAAGCTATTAAGTTTGGAGCTGTCAGACTCGGAAGTGATAGGCAGTGATACAGTCAGATCATCTGCATATTTGACAAAGTTAGTTTCGTTTGAATGAGGCAGGTCATGTAGGAAGAAAGAAAAAAGAAAAGGAGAGAGGACAGCACCTTGTGGAACACCGGATTTTGTAAGCGAGGTAGAAGAAGATTTGCCGTTATATACAGTATACTGCATTCTATCAGAAAAATAGGAATGCAACCAACTCTTAGCCCAGGATCCTGTTTGTGTCAACGATAGCTTATTTAATAAAAGGCCCCTAGGTACAGAGTCAAAAGCAGATGTGTAGTCTAAGAAAGCACTACGAACATATTTAGCACCTTTGTCTAAACAAGAGACAACATTGTGATATAAGACAACCGCAGCATCCAAGGTACTTCTACCATGTTTGTATGCAAATTGTTTAGGATCATTAAAAGGTTTCAAAGAGGGTTCAAGACGAAGTAAAAGTAATTTTTCCATCAATTTTAAAAAGGGGGAAGTAATTGCAATAGGCCGAAATTTAATATCAGAACCAGAAGATGGTTTTGGTATAGGGATAATTTTAATGTTTTTCCATGCAAAAGGTAGAACGTTACCGGAAAAAGAGGCATTAAAAATGTTAGTAAGAGGATAACACAAAATAATAATAATAATGTATATTCTCATATAAACATATAAATTTACATGAAAATGCATGCCATTTTTACAGGCACGATCAAGTATGATATAACATCAAATCGTAGATTGTCTACAAGTTAATAGTGTTTCAACAGTTAAATATCTGATATAATCAATACGCATTTTTAAGCCTCGAGATATTTCTGATTTTTATGAGTGCTTAGATCTCTATCTTGAAAAAGATAATAGTGAACGCCTTGACAGGTAATGCTTCTACCTTTAAATATATACCATTCGCTCAGCCTATTGTTGAGATGCGACCACGTGGGATCTGCACAGATTTATGGGGCATCTTATAAATTAACTTGCTATCCATTGTCAGATCTTTAAATACCACTTCACAATATCTTGTCTCACTTATTTTCTAATAACGTCTTTACTTGATCCTCATTATATTCCATTAAACCAAACATTTTATAGCTCTTTATGAATTTGATTCGACTTATTCTATTCCTATTCTCTGGAGGGTACGGTTGTGCACCAAATAGAAAAAAAGACATGAAATAAAAACAACTGGCTTGAAAATAATTGTATTAAAGCCAAAAGTGGACATCACGATAGTATAAAATATATTGGTTTTATTATACATTGCAAATGAACGTTGTCGGCCTAAGGATTAATTGCTTTCCCATTCTATTTCCTATATAAATGTGTTTATTAATGATATATTTCACTCACTTAATCTATTACACGTAAATGTTTCACCTTAGCACTTTAACTTTTCTAAAACAGCTTTCAATCCCTTGTAAACGTTGTACTTACCTCAATATTGGTTGGTTATCGTATGCCTACAACCACGGGATGAAAACGAAACGAAGTCGACTTTCCCGCTCAACCTGGAGGACAACTGTACAATTCAACAACTATCCGGCCTGGTTCAGACAATGAGTGTATTTATATATATATATAAAATATATAACTGTTGAAACATTATTAACTTGTAGACAATTTAAGATTTGACATTATAACAAACTTGACCGTGTCTGTAAAAATGGCATGCATTTTCATGTAAATATATATGTTTATATGAGAATATACATTATTATTACTGTTTGGCCGTTCTGAATCTGTATTGGACCTAGGACTGAAATACTTACATGACTTATCATTTTCTGAACATATCTCCAAACAAGTGTCAAGGTCACGCAGACTTATCGGCTTTCCACTCAGGAACTTCTACAGAAATGAGTCCAGAATTCTGCTGTACAAGGTTTGTGTGCGTCCTTTATTCGATTACTGTTCATTCATGTATAGTAGTATACGCATAGAGGGCAAATTGAAAGTTAAGGGAGTGCAGAGGTATTCTATGTCAAAATTACTCGGAACCGAAAATGGTGCGAACTACTCCACTAGATGTGATACTCTAGGACTAGAAACACTATGGCTAAGATGTCTGAGACTAAGCTTAACACTTTACTACAAGCCTATAAACCACTTAGTTTTTACCTCTACTAATGGCATTCGAGTTTCAGATGACAATGGCTACAAACTAAGACACACTAAGGGTACAGTGGCTATCGAACAATGTAAAACAGCCACCAGGCAAAAGATTTACTTGATGAGGTATACACAAATATGGAATAAACTACCAATGGAAAGGCGTCAAGCAGGTACATTGGCCTCCTACAAAAAAGTGCTTAACCACAGACTACAAGAGTTTGCAAACGATAGCAGTTCTAGTTCCTATCTGACAGCCTCCGAAATTGTAGGTCCATTTATTGTATAAGCTTAAATACTACACCTGTTGTTTTTTGCCTACATTTATAATTTTAGATAAGACATTAACGATTAAGATACTTACCCTCAAACAGACAAGAAGTTTCTTTTGGAAAACTTCTACCCAACACAATAAGTGGAATAAAATGGACCTAAACCGACAACATGAAAAAGATATAACTCACCACAACATCACATGGACAGATGTATGCTCGTCGGGCATCATATATGCCTCACCAATTACAACCCATCTTTCCTAAGATAATGTGATGAACTTATATCCATAGTGTTGCTGAGCAGTTAATATTCACAACACCTGTCGGAACAGCTGACGTTCATAGACCTTCCCCACGCGAAGAAAATGCCCACAAGCAGTAGAAATCCAATAATTATTGCGTCTAAAGCTTATGTATTTTACTCCCAACAATAATATTGCAGATCAAATGAGATAAACATATCACTGATTTCAAAGTAACAAATCTGTCAGCCACGTCTCGTAAACCGTTAATGCCCAGCTCTTGCTACGCTCGGGCTCACACTGTCGCTTGAAGTTTCTCAGAAACACTTTGTAATAACGGACGAAAAAACCAAAACACCAATTGTTGACTCGAGGATTCTTTATTGTTACACCAACATATAAATGACGTATGACTAAGGTCTGTGAACAAATATTACAATAATAAATCACAATATTACTTCTGACAGTTGTCTTCTGACTTCTTTCTGAACAGCGACCGATGAGACGATGACTGTCGTATTGATGCCTCCGCGAAAATTGAGGCAGTTTTATTTTGAGCAAACAACCATGAATTGATCGTTCAATCTTCAACTACATTGACAACATCTATGAACTATAATTCAATGATTCTGCGCACGAAAAATTTATGTATGAAAATTGACTTCAAGCTTTATTTTTTCCCAGGCACTTATAACCCATCCACCAAAGACCCGGTTAATTTGTGAATGCGAAGACAATACTTCTGTATTTCCTGATATGTTGCACTCAATGACAATCTAGCAGATTTTTCCAACTGTGCACAGAAATGATTATACATAAAACAAAAGGATGTTTTATACTACTGGAATTAATATTTATCAAGTGAATGTATAAACTCCAGAGTACATGTAAAATATATTTTGCTATCGAGTGTAAATTGTGACTGAATAATATGGTTATATTTCTATAAAAATTTGATAATGGAACTAAACTGGCGTCCCTCATGTACTGTACTATGAGAATAAATTTATCTATTTGTTCTTTGGTATATGTTTATTTCCGTTGTCGTTGACTATGTCAGATGAAGTATGTAGCAACTCTCTGTGAATGAGCCTCTAGACCTCCTTTTGGATTTGTTAATATTCGTGTTTGTTGGCTGAGTAGTGTTTCGTGGTGCATCGGCGGCACAGTGGTTAGGACTCTCTGATATCTGTGGTCGGCCTGCAAAATTTAGGCTACCGATATATCACATGCTGAAAATTCCATACTTGCACCAAAAATACGGTGTGGAATCGAGCTGTAATAAAAAATAAAATAAATAAAATTATCTATCCAGTCTCTTTTATAGATGATTTAGGTTTCATTGGATGTAAAGTGAAACGGCTAATTTTGTTTGTTGGGGGCCCATATTCGAAAATTTTGCAATAGTGCGGAAGCAGCTTCAGAAATGTTCCTCATATTTGGCTTGACGGCTATCTTAGTGCCTATGCGGAATAACTTGATGGGTTGAAATGGACGTAGACATCTGACGATTGTATTTCGTGGATATCTGACTGACACTTTTTCTATATCCATCCCCAGAAATAAGTGCTGCGGTGAGTCTCGATTGTTTTTAGTTAAGTTTTACACAATCTATATGAACTGTGATGAAGATTTGACCAGATAGTTGCAAAATAATTGAGCACCGAGTGAGAAGTGGACACTTATAAAATTATATTTGTAAAACCTCTATTAAGTTAATTTCGATTGATTTCCCTGAAGAAGTTCGGACCAGATTCCCGAAAGAAACGTTGGAAATAATCATTTCAATTTCGCTGAGATTTTACAAATATAATTTTATAAATTTTATACGATCTGTTTGTGTGCTGCCGTATTTTGCACTTGGCATGTTTGAGCTACCTTTCCAAATGTTATATCTTTCACATGAATTCATATTTTGTCCTTGAGAATCAGTTTTGTAAATTTAGCAAAGGTTTTCTAGTGTGTGGGAGTTCAAATTATAACTGCTTCAAGCTTTAGACCACTCATTTCGCATCGCTTTCTCACCTATGAAAAATGAACAAACTGTCAAATGGGTTTCCGTAACAGGTTTACTGCCCCTAGTCACTCTTGTATTTTAAAATTCCCCTCTGAGTTATATGAAAAAAGGCCCTCAGTAAAGAGACTCTTTTCGGGGATTTCATTCACACAGCTGTACACTCGCATATATAATCATATTTTGGGGGTATGTTCATGAGATTTGTCAAGCTTAGATGATTTAGTTAGGTAACACAAGAATGGTTTAATATAGAAACAAGGTTAATTAGACGGCAACTGAAGGAAGATTTAAACTTCAATTCAATCTGCAGAAACACCGAAAAATCGACTGTCCCACTCAATAAAAGAAACCTTCGCAGCTGAACTATGACTAACCTTCTCCACGAAAACTATGATTCGTATGAACGTGAAGGATACTCGAACACTGCTGGCTTCATCTATACGTATCTACTAATTCACCTGCTCGTGTGGAGCCAGGTATGTCAGAGTTCGCTATCCAACCATGTCGCCGAACACTCACCAGCATGGTTTTACAAAGGATGAAAACGATGCCCCGCAGCTCTGTCTTGGAACAAGCTACGCTCAAAACAAACTCGAAAGTCGTCTGCAGAATACGGATCAATCTTCCTTAGGGTGTACCAGTCAAACCACCTCGGACCGCAGGGGCAATGACGATTCATTACTAAGTCCTCAACTTTGCACACAAAGGAAGTTCGTTCAATCAACACACTTGCAATGGACGAAATCTATCTTAATGTCCATGTCACTGGACGCGAACACTGAACTTTTGTTGTTGGAACTGGTAGCCATTGATGGACAGCTCTAACGCGCGGATGGTTCGATCGTGTACAAGTTCGACGAAGACGAACGAAAACGAATGAAAGTACATAATAATTTTGTATAGAACATTTGTCTATAGACTTGTATTTTTCTCCACTTTAATTGCCAAACAATATAACTTCCTCCTTACAATACTGGTGTTTTGGAGTTAAATTCGAATAAAGTAAATAGCATTTATCGGTGCGGAGCGTCTTTGTAATAATAGAAACTTAGGGATAAGTTCCTTGACAGTTTTTATTCGTTTACTGGAGTGCCTTCTAGGGCAGTTTCTATTCACCTGTTCGTTTTGTGGAGCGCCTTCTGGAACTCTTCTGGGAGTACTTATTGGGTCTGCAGCCAGCATCTCTTTGCACACGGATTATCAGCGCGATTTGGATTCTTTGGTGACGTTGGATAATGCCTGGGTCAAGAAAGGGACGTGGCACCATGGAAGCAGACACAAAAGTAAGTAACGATGAGTTGCCTGTTAAGTGTAATGATATGCATGACCCTCAGCATGATGAGTCTGATGTTCACGCTTCGCCGTTTAGGGATAGTAAGTGTTTAAAGTTACCTAAGTTTGAACCTCGGTACTTTGATGGAAACCCAGCCGACTACCCACAGTTTATCAAGGAGTTTGAAGTCATGCTGAGTGGTTTTATTTTAAATGACGAGATGAAGTTGATGTATTTATTGAGGTATCGCACTAGTGTTGCTGCAAGAGCCATACAGTGCTACAGGTTTGTTTCCTCAAACTAAGGATACACAGAGGCTATAAGGATAATACGTCAAAGGTTTGGAAAACCACTTATGATATCCCGTGGTATTTTTGAGACAGTGAAAGGTAATGGATCACAGTTAAACGATAATTCAGAGGAACTCGCAGAGTTCTTGGACAGTTTAATGGTATATAGAAATACTCTCGTTTATCTTAACAATATGGATGAGTTGAACTCAAGTTCTGTGCTTGAGACAGTTGCCAAGAGATTACCGGTTCGCCTACAAGGGAAGTTCCTAAAGGTCTGTTCGCGTCTAGAGGAGGAGGGTTTAGAGCCCGGGTTGGATGATATTGTGGGCCTGGTGAAAGGCAGTGTCAACCAAGCTTTGAGCAAGTTTGCTAGTATACTGCATCCCACCTCTGGAGTAGAGAAGTCAGAGGGCAAAACGTAGTCATTTATGACGAAAGGGTCTCAGAGAAGTGGATATCGAAAAAACCCTATGTTGTCTAGTAATTCACATAAACTTAGTGAGTGTAACAGCTTTAGCAGGACGTCCCCAACAGATAGGTTACAAGCTGCAAGACAAACACGATTGTGTTTCGTCCGTTTGCAAGAAGTGCATACAAAGACGAGCTGTGGAGCGGTGGCCAAGTTTAGTGGTGAGCTAATTGTGAAGTCAGCGTCATCAAGTTCTGACTCCTAATTGTGTGACAATAATGGTGCAGTGAAGAAGCCTGTAGTTGCAACCAGTAAGCCATTGTTGAATAGAGTGTCACAGACGACACCGAAGTTTGCTCAGAAGAAGAGAGTTACAGTTTCAGAATCCAGTTCTGACTCCACAAGTTTACAAGGTATTACTAGTCAGAGTAAAGGTGTAAAACCTTTGGGGATTTATGAGCAAGAACCCAAATCTTCTGCTGTTATTAAAGAGCTTGAAAATGATGAAATCGATCACACAAACGGCGGTAAAGTGGATATTTGCGACAATGGTCACGATAGAGCACATTTGTCCTTGGCTGATCATGATGAGTGGGCGGAATGCCTACCACTACTGAGTTGAACAAAGGTTGTGTACAACTTGAACGTGATGTAGAATTAAAGGCAGATGCAATTGCAAAAGCTATGGATACTCGTGAGACCGTCAGTGTAAATGATCCGCGCGTAGCCACCTATCGACAGATGCTAAGGCTGAACTGGACCTAATCGTAAAGGATAGCAGCAGCGCTAATCTTACAGTTAGACAACCTTGTAAAAGCCGAACAACAACAGCTTCTGATGCACCGCTAAGTTCATCAACTTGTACCACACAGTCGTCGTTGGTGTTGTCATCCACAACGAAAGGGACGACCATGAACTCATGCGTCTTATGCTACGACTATTCTAGTATCAGTCCGTTTGAGAGGACGAATGTCAATGGTCAGTTTAATGAGGATAAGCCAACTGTGTATGAGGGTGTAATTGTTAAACTGACCTGCACGAATAAAGGCCTTTCAATTTTCAAGTTACTATCTGAATATTATTATCTTCGGTGTTAATTACTCTGTGCCTACGCTCGGTTGGTCACATACGTCATATAATAATAATGTATTCTCATTTTGTACATGAGGGACGCCAGTTGTCAATGGAGTTGAAGATTGAACGATCAATTCTTGGCTGTTTGCTCAAAATCAACTTCCCCAATTTCGCGAAGGCATCAATACGACAGTCATCGTCTCATCGGTCGCTGTTCAGAAAGAAGTCAGAAGACAACCGTCAGAAGTAATATTATGATTTATTATTGTAATATTTGTTCACAGACCTTAGTCATACTTGATTTATATGTTGGTGTAACAATACAGAATACTCAAGTCAACAATTGGTGTTTTGGTTTTTTCGTCCGTTGTTACTAAGCGTTTCTCAGAAACTTCAAGCGACAGCGTGAGCCCGAGCGTAGCAAGAGCTGGGCATTAACGGTTTACGAGACGTGACTGCCACCAGTTTACCAACACTCCGTGGACCAGATCAGTGATGGTACTCTCAAAAGAGGGCGAAGGATAGTTCCGATGACTGAGGAAGATCCCACATCCCAGGGAGAGCGTACTGCTGTGATGTGGTATGCTTGTTGTGTGTTGGGCTTTTTTTGTCTTGCTTTTCCATTTTAGCCTAGTCCCGGTTGGCCCAGGTTCCCGCGTTGGCAGTTCAGTTCTAGGTTAACATCGCTATGGAGAAAAAGGGATGAACCCTTTTGTTCTGGGAAGTGTCAGTGGACTTGAACGTTGAAATTCTTTTGTTTTTGGAACTGGTAGCCATTGGTGGGTAACTCGAAGGAGCGATTCGTTCGACTTTTACGCTTACGCTTACGCTGAAATTCAACAATAAAAAAAACAATTTTAATACTAGGTGGTGAAGCCGTCATCGAATTTCGTTTCGATGTCTATACGTAGATGTTCATTATTTGTGAAATACCACCTACTGTTAATAAGGTGAGAATCGTATCGTTCATCATTGTTTGTAGGTTGGTATCCATAAGGGCGCTCTGTTTCGACATATGATGAAGAAATCGTACATTCCGAGGAAACGTGAAATGGTATCCAAACTTAAGGATGAAGACGACTCGTGCCAAACAGAATTACAAACTACGCGCTATAGGGGATTGCACAACAAGTCGAGTGACAAATGTGTACACTCAGTATACGTCGGTGACCATACTGGCCTGATTAGTAAATATGTATTAGTCATAACAAAAATGTGATAATTGTATTCAAGTAGGGCCTTCTGTGGTTTCCGGGCATAAAGGAGATACTAGTGAGGAATATTAACGGAAAGTTGATAGGGAGCTGGGATGAATAGGATTCATTGTAGCACACAGGGACGCTTAAGGAACAGGTAATATAACATATAAAACATGGTTTTGCGAAGCACCATACAAGCACTCAACACTGAAGAGCACAACGTCTCGTAAGATGTATCACAAAACAGCTTTGCACAGCCGCTATTTAAACTTAGAAAATCCCTCTGTTCAAAAAGGAGTGCCTGGACTAATGTTTAAATCTCAAGCCATTCGAATGCGTATTGCTGTCCTACGGATGGGAAGTCACTGCCAGATTTCCTGATCAGCATGCTCCACACTTCATCTTTTCGTTATGTTGGGCAACGAGGTATCTATAGTAACTACGGTTGGTCACATGCGTCATATAATAATAACGTATTCTCATTTTGTACATGAGGGACGACAGTTTACATGCATCATGAATATGATAAATTACATATACTAATTATAAGCATATTTTATAATGATAATTTAATAAAATGCATATTATTCCCTCCTCTGAAGGACACATCAAATTTACTGGCATAGATAAGTATTATTTAAATTACATAAATTTGGTTTATAGTTAAATTACATGGTTGCTAACATTTTTGTGTTTGGTTTTTGGGAACAATGTGATAACTAGTCATTCATTGGAGCACATCAAGAAATATAGAAATATTTCCTTTACATTAACAAATAACCCGAGTATGTTTTGGGTGGATTACAAATACATGGGAAAAATAAAGCTTGAAGTAATTCCTCAATATAACTTATTATTATTGTATTATTGTATCCTTTAGTTCCTAGAGGAACATAGGGCTTCAGCTGCGCACCTCCATTGCCTTCGGTTTTCTGACAACTTTTTCACCCTGCTCCAGGTCTGTCCACATGCTTTCATCTCCTCCTCGCATGACCTCCTCCAAGTCACCCTTGGACGACCAACTCGCCGCCTCCCTTTCGGGTTCCACTCGAGCGATGGCTTGTCTAGTGATGTCACTTGATGGTTTCCTCAGCGTATGGCCAATCCATCTCCATTTCTTTCTGCCTATTTGTTTCACAATCGGTTCCTGATTGGTTCGCTCCCAGAGATCCCTGTTGCTGATCTTTTCTGGCCATCTGATCTTGAGTATTGAGCGGAGACAGCTGTTAATGAAGGTTTGAAGTTTATTTGAGATGCTCTTTATGACTCGCCAAGTCTCTGATCCGTATAGTAGCACTGACTGCTTCACATTGGAGTTGAAAATCCGGATCTTATTTTTGATGCTGAGTGCTGTTGACCTCCACACAGATTAGAGAGTAATGAAAGCCTGTCTTGCTTTTCCGATTCTGGCTTTGATGTCCTCATCAGTTCCGCCTGTAGTTGAGACGATGCTTCCCAGGTAGGTGAAGGAGGTTGTTTCTTTCAGGTTCTTCCCACTTATGCTGATTGTTGTCTGTTGTTGTTGTTGCTGTTGATGTTGGCTAGGAATCTTCATCATCTCTGTTTTATCTATGTTCACGTGAAGTCCTATCTTTGATGCTTCTTCTGCCAACTTGTTACTTTTCACTTGCATATCTTCCAGTTTATGGGAAATCAGACATATATCATCGGCGAAATCCAGATCCTCCAAGTTTTTTGTGTGAGTCCATTTTATGCCTGTTCCCTCGTTGGTTGCCGTTGTCTGTCGCATTATCCAATCGATTGCAATCAGGAAGATCATTGGTGATAGTAGACAGCCTTGCCTCACTCCCGTCCTCACTTCGAAGGCCTCCGTAAGTTTCCCGTTGTGGATTACTTGGCATGCAGCATTGTCGTATAACTGTTGGATGAGATGTATAATTGTCAATGGGACCCCGTAGTAGCGAAGTAGTTGCCAAATCACCTCTCGATCGACGCTGTCGAAGGCCTTTTCAAAGTCGATGAAGTTGAGATAGAGAGGTGACTGCCATTCCAAGCTTTGTTCAATGATGATCCGTAGAGTGGCGATTTGATCAATACATGATTTGTTTCTCCTGAATCCAGCCTGTTCCGGACGAAGTTTTTCATCTAGGGCTTGTTTGATTCTCTCCAGGATGATGCGACTTAGTATCTTGCTTGGAATGGACAGAAGCATAATTCCACGCCAGTTTTTACATTGACTTAAGTCTCCTTTCTTTGGAAGTTTGAATAAGTATCCGTTCTTCCAATCCTCGGGTACTTTGCCCTCTTTCCACACCTTCTCCAGCAGTGGTGTCATCAAGTCGGCTGTTGTCTCTGGGTCCATTTTCAAAGCTTCTGCTGGGACGTGTGTACAAAACCGAATCTTATTCTTGATTTATATCCAAATTTGGTATTAATTAAAATAAGTGATACACTTGCATAGTTTTGTCAACATTTTCATCGTAACACCACGAGTGAATTGTACTCAATGTAGAATACTATTAATGATTGTATACACTTCTTTATAAACGGGTGTTTTCGAGATAAAATGCTATTTTTACAGATACGATCAGTTATGTTGTAAGTTACATTCATGACGTTGTATTAAAAATTAATACTATTCCATTGGTATAAGAGTATGTTCCACAAATGTAATCCAGGTTGCGTCCTGGGGAAAGTAATGCGTAATTCGCGAAGGACATGTAGGATATGGGACCAATAATGTTTACAGATCATTTGTCATTGTAAATGGTCAAACATCCACATTATTCATTCTCATTCAAAAAGTCAAATGGAAGCTGAAATGGTGAGAGAAAAAAGAAGACAAACAACAGCAACGCAAAAGAAAGCAAGAGGAATCCTAAAGGAGTAATTAATAAATATATACACATATATTCTGTTTAGTAACTATGGTCATTTTTGTGCACTAACGAACTAGTCCCGTTATGCTCACTTTTATATTATGTGTGAACTAATATAACTGTCATGTGAAGAATTTTTTATCACATAGTTCCAGTAACATTAAAGTTTATAATTAAAGTTTGTTGTAACTGCACCTTTAATAAACTTAAAATATCTATCTGGGGTGGAAAGGAGGGTATAAGTGTCAAACGTAGAAAGGCATTGTCATCTTTGAGCAGTCTGATGACTGAGGAGATGAACACTGGAAGTGTGTTTGCATCGCGCACATTAGCTGGTAGTCTATTCCAAATGACTGAAAACTTATTTAAGAAGAAGTTGTACCTCACGTAAGTCTGACAGTGCTCCATAGCAGCTAGGGTGTGATGATTTCTAAGATTGTAACTGATGACAGCGGTAGGTCTAGTTATTGACTTGGAGGGTTGCAAGAGAAGATTAGTTGGCTTGTAGTAAAAGATAAGGTTTAGCTTAAGACGTCTTTTCCAGAGAGGTTATATTCGTAGTCGGTCACATCGATCATAGTATTCCAGACCACTTTCTAAACCAAGAGTTCTTGAGGTAAACTGCCGTTGCACTCCCTCTAATTTAAGCATGCCATTTTGTCTGAGTCCGCTAAGAATAAACGGGCAGTATTCTAAAATAGGTCGGACACATACTTTGTATAATAAAACACTAATTTCACAGTAAAGCATTAGGCGTGTGAACCAGTACCATGCGGAAATACCATATGATTTTTGACTGAGGTTTGCAGGAAGCAACGCAGTGTGACTAATACCATAGTTACTATTGATACCTCGTTGCCCAACATAACGAAAAGATGAAGTGTGGAGCATGCTGATCAGGAAATCTGGCAGTGACTTCCCATCCGTAGGACAGCAATACGCATTCGAATGGCTTGAGATTTAAACATTAGTCCAGGCACTCCTTTTTGAACAGAGGGATTTTCTAAGTTTAAATAGCGGCTGTGCAAAGCTGTTTTGTGATACATCTTACGAGACGTTGTGCTCTTCAGTGTTGAGTGCTTGTATGGTGCTTCGCAAAACCATGTTTTATATGTTATATTACCTGTTCCTTAAGCGTCCCTGTGTGCTACAATGAATCCTATTCATCCCAGCTCCCTATCAACTTTCCGTTAATATTCCTCACTAGTATCTCCTTTATGCCCGGAAACCACAGAAGGCCCTACTTGAATACAATTATCACATTTTTGTTATGACTAATACATATTTACTAATCAGGCCAGTATGGTCACCGACGTATACTGAGTGTACACATTTGTCACTCGACTTGTTGTGCAATCCCCTATAGCGCGTAGTTTGTAATTCTGTTTGGCACGAGTCGTCTTCATCCTTAAGTTTGGATACCATTTCACGTTTCCTCGGAATGTACGATTTCTTCATCATATGTCGAAACAGAGCGCCCTTATGGATACCAACCTACAAACAATGATGAACGATACGATTCTCACCTTATTAACAGTAGGTGGTATTTCACAAATAATGAACATCTACGTATAGACATCGAAACGAAATTCGATGACGGCTTCACCACCTAGTATTAAAATTGTTTTTTTTATTGTTGAATTTCAGCGTAAGCGTAAGCGTAAAAGTCGAACGAATCGCTCCTTCGAGTTACCCACCAATGGCTACCAGTTCCAAAAACAAAAGAATTTCAACGTTCAAGTCCACTGACACTTCCCAGAACAAAAGGGTCCATCCCTTTTTCTCCATAGCGATGTTAACCTAGAACTGAACTGCCAACGCGGGAACCTGGGCCAACCGGGACTAGGCTAAAATGGAAAAGCAAGACAAAAAAAGCCCAACACACAACAAGCATACCACATCACAGCAGTACGCTCTCCCTGGGATGTGGGATCTTCCTCAGTCATCGGAACTATCCTTCGCCCTCTTTTGAGAGTACCATCACTGATCTGGTCCACGGAGTGTTGGTAAACTGGTGGCAGTCACGTCTCGTAAACCGTTAATGCCCAGCTCTTGCTACGCTCGGGCTCACGCTGTCGCTTGAAGTTTCTGAGAAACGCTTAGTAACAACGGACGAAAAAACCAAAACACCAATTGTTGACTTGAGTATTCTGTATTGTTACACCAACATATAAATCAAGTATGACTAAGGTCTGTGAACAAATATTACAATAATAAATCATAATATTACTTCTGACGGTTGTCTTCTGACTTCTTTCTGAACAGCGACCGATGAGACGATGACTGTCGTATTGATGCCTTCGCGAAATTGGGGAAGTTGATTTTGAGCAAACAGCCAAGAATTGATCGTTCAATCTTCAACTCCATTGACAACTGGCGTCCCTCATGTACAAAATGAGAATACATTATTATTATATGACGTATGTGACCAACCGAGCGTAGGCACAGAGTAATTAACACCGAAGATAATAATATTCAGATAGTAACTTGAAACTTGAAAGGCCTTTATTCGTGCAGGTCAGTTTAACAATTACACCCTCATACACAGTTGGCTTATCCTCATTAAACTGACCATTGACATTCGTCCTCTCAAACGGACTGATACTAGAATAGTCGTAGCATAAGACGCATGAGTTCATGGACGTCCCTTTCGTTGTGGATGACAACACCAACGACGACTGTGTGGTACAAGTTGATGAACTTAGCGGTGCATCAGAAGCTGTTGTTGTTCGGCTTTTACAAGGTTGTCTAACTGTAAGATTAGCGCTGCTGCTATCCTTTACGATTAGGTCCAGTTCAGCCTTAGCATCTGTCGATAGGTGGCTACGCGCGGATCATTTACACTGACGGTCTCACGAGTATCCATAGCTTTTGCAATTGCATCTGCCTTTAATTCTACATCACGTTCAAGTTGTACACAACCTTTGTTCAACTCAGTAGTGGTAGGCATTCCGCCCACTCATCATGATCAGCCAAGGACAAATGTGCTCTATCGTGACCATTGTCGCAAATATCCACTTTACCGCCGTTTGTGTGATCGATTTCATCATTTTCAAGCTCTTTAATAACAGCAGAAGATTTGGGTTCTTGCTCATAAATCCCCAAAGGTTTTACACCTTTACTCTGACTAGTAATACCTTGTAAACTTGTGGAGTCAGAACTGGATTCTGAAACTGTAACTCTCTTCTTCTGAGCAAACTTCGGTGTCGTCTGTGACACTCTATTCAACAATGGCTTACTGGTTGCAACTACAGGCTTCTTCACTGCACCATTATTGTCACACAATTAGGAGTCAGAACTTGATGACGCTGACTTCACAATTAGCTCACCACTAAACTTGGCCACCGCTCCACAGCTCGTCTTTGTATGCACTTCTTGCAAACGGACGAAACACAATCGTGTTTGTCTTGCAGCTTGTAACCTATCTGTTGGGGACGTCCTGCTAAAGCTGTTACACTCACTAAGTTTATGTGAATTACTAGACAACATAGGGTTTTTTCGATATCCACTTCTCTGAGACCCTTTCGTCATAAATGACTACGTTTTGCCCTCTGACTTCTCTACTCCAGAGGTGGGATGCAGTATACTAGCAAACTTGCTCAAAGCTTGGTTGACACTGCCTTTCACCAGGCCCACAATATCATCCAACCCGGGCTCTAAACCCTCCTCCTCTAGACGCGAACAGACCTTTAGGAACTTCCCTTGTAGGCGAACCGGTAATCTCTTGGCAACTGTCTCAAGCACAGAACTTGAGTTCAACTCATCCATATTGTTAAGATAAACGAGAGTATTTCTATATACCATTAAACTGTCCAAGAACTCTGCGAGTTCCTCTGAATTATCGTTTAACTGTGATCCATTACCTTTCACTGTCTCAAAAATACCACGGGATATCATAAGTGGTTTTCCAAACCTTTGACGTATTATCCTTATAGCCTCTGTGTATCCTTAGTTTGAGGAAACAAACCTGCAGCACTGTATGGCTCTTGCAGCAACACTAGTGCGATACCTCAATAAATACATCAACTTCATCTCGTCATTTAAAATAAAACCACTCAGCATGACTTCAAACTCCTTGATAAACTGTGGGTAGTCGGCTGGGTTTCCATCAAAGTACCGAGGTTCAAACTTAGGTAACTTTAAACACTTACTATCCCTAAACGGCGAAGCGTGAACATCAGACTCATCATGCTGAGGGTCATGCATATCATTACACTTAACAGGCAACTCATCGTTACTTACTTTTGTGTCTGCTTCCATGGTGCCACGTCCCTTTCTTGACCCAGGCATTATCCAACGTCACCAAAGAATCCAAATCGCGCTGATAATCCGTGTGCAAAGAGATGCTGGCTGCAGACCCAATAAGTACTCCCAGAAGAGTTCCAGAAGGCGCTCCACAAAACGAACAGGTGAATAGAAACTGCCCTAGAAGGCACTCCAGTAAACGAATAAAAACTGTCAAGGAAC
Source organism: Trichobilharzia regenti (assembly GCA_944472135.2). Classification (NCBI taxonomy): domain Eukaryota; kingdom Metazoa; phylum Platyhelminthes; class Trematoda; order Strigeidida; family Schistosomatidae; genus Trichobilharzia; species Trichobilharzia regenti. The sequence goes on along the minus strand of OX235270.1, from coordinate 148,293,160 downwards.
TTATCCCTAAGTTTCTATTATTACAAAGACGCTCCGCACCGATAAATGCTATTTACTTTATTCGAATTTAACTCCAAAACACCAGTATTGTAAGGAGGAAGTTATATTGTTTGGCAATTAAAGTGGAGAAAAATACAAGTCTATAGACAAATGTTCTATACAAAATTATTATGTACTTTCATTCGTTTTCGTTCGTCTTCGTCGAACTTGTACACGATCGAACCATCCGCGCGTTAGAGCTGTCCATCAATGGCTACCAGTTCCAACAACAAAAGTTCAGTGTTCGCGTCCAGTGACATGAACATTAAGATAGATTTCGTCCATTGCAAGTGTGTTGATTGAACGAACTTCCTTTGTGTGCAAAGTTGAGGACTTAGTAATGAATCGTCATTGCCCCTGCGGTCCGAGGTGGTTTGACTGGTACACCCTAAGGAAGATTGATCCGTATTCTGCAGACGACTTTCGAGTTTGTTTTGAGCGTAGCTTGTTCCAAGACAGAGCTGCGGGGCATCGTTTTCATCCTTTGTAAAACCATGCTGGTGAGTGTTCGGCGACATGGTTGGATAGCGAACTCTGACATACCTGGCTCCACACGAGCAGGTGAATTAGTAGATACGTATAGATGAAGCCAGCAGTGTTCGAGTATCCTTCACGTTCATACGAATCATAGTTTTCGTGGAGAAGGTTAGTCATAGTTCAGCTGCGAAGGTTTCTTTTATTGAGTGGGACAGTCGATTTTTCGGTGTTTCTGCAGATTGAATTGAAGTTTAAATCTTCCTTCAGTTGCCGTCTAATTAACCTTGTTTCTATATTAAACCATTCTTGTGTTACCTAACTAAATCATCTAAGCTTGACAAATCTCATGAACATACCCCCAAAATATGATTATATATGCGAGTGTACAGCTGTGTGAATGAAATCCCCGAAAAGAGTCTCTTTACTGAGGGCCTTTTTTCATATAACTCAGAGGGGAATTTTAAAATACAAGAGTGACTAGGGGCAGTAAACCTGTTACGGAAACCCATTTGACAGTTTGTTCATTTTTCATAGGTGAGAAAGCGATGCGAAATGAGTGGTCTAAAGCTTGAAGCAGTTATAATTTGAACTCCCACACACTAGAAAACCTTTGCTAAATTTACAAAACTGATTCTCAAGGACAAAATATGAATTCATGTGAAAGATATAACATTTGGAAAGGTAGCTCAAACATGCCAAGTGCAAAATACGGCAGCACACAAACAGATCGTATAAAATTTATAAAATTATATTTGTAAAATCTCAGCGAAATTGAAATGATTATTTCCAACGTTTCTTTCGGGAATCTGGTCCGAACTTCTTCAGGGAAATCAATCGAAATTAACTTAATAGAGGTTTTACAAATATAATTTTATAAGTGTCCACTTCTCACTCGGTGCTCAATTATTTTGCAACTATCTGGTCAAATCTTCATCACAGTTCATATAGATTGTGTAAAACTTAACTAAAAACAATCGAGACTCACCGCAGCACTTATTTCTGGGGATGGATATAGAAAAAGTGTCAGTCAGATATCCACGAAATACAATCGTCAGATGTCTACGTCCATTTCAACCCATCAAGTTATTCCGCATAGGCACTAAGATAGCCGTCAAGCCAAATATGAGGAACATTTCTGAAGCTGCTTCCGCACTATTGCAAAATTTTCGAATATGGGCCCCCAACAAACAAAATTAGCCGTTTCACTTTACATCCAATGAAACCTAAATCATCTATAAAAGAGACTGGATAGATAATTTTATTTATTTTATTTTTTATTACAGCTCGATTCCACACCGTATTTTTGGTGCAAGTATGGAATTTTCAGCATGTGATATATCGGTAGCCTAAATTTTGCAGGCCGACCACAGATATCAGAGAGTCCTAACCACTGTGCCGCCGATGCACCACGAAACACTACTCAGCCAACAAACACGAATATTAACAAATCCAAAAGGAGGTCTAGAGGCTCATTCACAGAGAGTTGCTACATACTTCATCTGACATAGTCAACGACAACGGAAATAAACATATACCAAAGAACAAATAGATAAATTTATTCTCATAGTACAGTACATGAGGGACGCCAGTTTAGTTCCATTATCAAATTTTTATAGAAATATAACCATATTATTCAGTCACAATTTACACTCGATAGCAAAATATATTTTACATGTACTCTGGAGTTTATACATTCACTTGATAAATATTAATTCCAGTAGTATAAAACATCCTTTTGTTTTATGTATAATCATTTCTGTGCACAGTTGGAAAAATCTGCTAGATTGTCATTGAGTGCAACATATCAGGAAATACAGAAGTATTGTCTTCGCATTCACAAATTAACTGGGTCTTTGGTGGATGGCTTAAAAATGCCTGGGAAAAAATAAAGCTTGAAGTCAATTTTCATACATAAATTTTTCGTGCGCAGAATCATTGAATTATAGTTCATAGATGTTGTCAATGTAGTTGAAGATTGAACGATCAATTCATGGTTGTTTGCTCAAAACAAACTGCCTCAATTTTCGCGGAGGCATCAATACGACAGTCATCGTCTCATCGGTCGCTGTTCAGAAAGAAGTCAGAAGACAACTGTCAGAAGTAATATTGTGATTTATTATTGTAATATTTGTTCACAGACCTTAGTCATACGTCATTTATATGTTGGTGTAACAATAAAGAATCCTCGAGTCAACAATTGGTGTTTTGGTTTTTTCGTCCGTTATTACAAAGTGTTTCTGAGAAAATTCAAGCGACAGTGTGAGCCCGAGCGTAGCAAGAGCTGGGCATTGACGGTTTACGAGACGTGGCTGACAGATTTGTTACTTTGAAATCAGTGATATGTTTATCTCATTTGATCTGCAATATTATTGTTGGGAGTAAAATACATAAGCTTTAGACGCAATAATTATTGGATTTCTACTGCTTGTGGGTATTTTCTTCGCGTGGGGAAGGTCTATGAACGTCAGCTGTTCCGACAGGTGTTGTGAATATTAACTGCTCAGCAACACTATGGATATAAGTTCATCACATTATCTTAGGAAAGATGGGTTGTAATTGGTGAGGCATATATGATGCCCGACGAGCATACATCTGTCCATGTGATGTTGTGGTGAGTTATATCTTTTTCATGTTGTCGGTTTAGGTCCATTTTATTCCACTTATTGTGTTGGGTAGAAGTTTTCCAAAGGAAACTTCTTGTCTGTTTGAGGGTAAGTATCTTAATCGTTAATGTCTTATCTAAAATTATAAATGTAGGCAAAAAACAACAGGTGTAGTATTTAAGCTTATACAATAAATGGACCTACAATTTCGGAGGCTGTCAGATAGGAACTAGAACTGCTATCGTTTGCAAACTCTTGTAGTCTGTGGTTAAGCACTTTTTTGTAGGAGGCCAATGTACCTGCTTGACGCCTTTCCATTGGTAGTTTATTCCATATTTGTGTATACCTCATCAAGTAAATCTTTTGCCTGGTGGCTGTTTTACATTGTTCGATAGCCACTGTACCCTTAGTGTGTCTTAGTTTGTAGCCATTGTCATCTGAAACTCGAATGCCATTAGTAGAGGTAAAAACTAAGTGGTTTACAGGCTTGTAGTAAAGTGTTAAGCTTAGTCTCAGACATCTTAGCCATAGTGTTTCTAGTCCTAGAGTATCACATCTAGTGGAGTAGTTCGCACCATTTTCGGTTCCGAGTAATTTTGACATAGAATACCTCTGCACTCCCTTAACTTTCAATTTGCCCTCTATGCGTATACTACTATACATGAATGAACAGTAATCGAATAAAGGACGCACACAAACCTTGTACAGCAGAATTCTGGACTCATTTCTGTAGAAGTTCCTGAGTGGAAAGCCGATAAGTCTGCGTGACCTTGACACTTGTTTGGAGATATGTTCAGAAAATGATAAGTCATGTGAGTATTTCAGTCCTAGGTCCAATACAGATTCCAGTCGTAAGAGTGTATGGCCTTGAATTGTCAGTGTCAATGTAGTTGAAGATTGAACGATCAATTCATGGTTGTTTGCTCAAAATAAAACTGCCTCAATTTTCGCGGAGGCATCAATACGACAGTCATCGTCTCATCGGTCGCTGTTCAGAAAGAAGTCAGAAGACAACTGTCAGAAGTAATATTGTGATTTATTATTGTAATATTTGTTCACAGACCTTAGTCATACGTCATTTATATGTTGGTGTAACAATAAAGAATCCTCGAGTCAACAATTGGTGTTTTGGTTTTTTCGTCCGTTATTACAAAGTGTTTCTGAGAAACTTCAAGCGACAGTGTGAGCCCGAGCGTAGCAAGAGCTGGGCATTGACGGTTTACGAGACGTGGCTGACAGATTTGTTACTTTGAAATCAGTGATATGTTTATCTCATTTGATCTGCAATATTATTGTTGGGAGTAAAATACATAAGCTTTAGACGCAATAATTATTGGATTTCTACTGCTTGTGGGTATTTTCTTCGCGTGGGGAAGGTCTATGAACGTCAGCTGTTCCGACAGGTGTTGTGAATATTAACTGCTCAGCAACACTATGGATATAAGTTCATCACATTATCTTAGGAAAGATGGGTTGTAATTGGTGAGGCATATATGATGCCCGACGAGCATACATCTGTCCATGTGATGTTGTGGTGAGTTATATCTTTTTCATGTTGTCGGTTTAGGTCCATTTTATTCCACTTATTGTGTTGGGTAGAAGTTTTCCAAAAGAAACTTCTTGTCTGTTTGAGGGTAAGTATCTTAATCGTTAATGTCTTATCTAAAATTATAAATGTAGGCAAAAAACAACAGGTGTAGTATTTAAGCTTATACAATAAATGGACCTACAATTTCGGAGGCTGTCAGATAGGAACTAGAACTGCTATCGTTTGCAAACTCTTGTAGTCTGTGGTTAAGCACTTTTTTGTAGGAGGCCAATGTACCTGCTTGACGCCTTTCCATTGGTAGTTTATTCCATATTTGTGTATACCTCATCAAGTAAATCTTTTGCCTGGTGGCTGTTTTACATTGTTCGATAGCCACTGTACCCTTAGTGTGTCTTAGTTTGTAGCCATTGTCATCTGAAACTCGAATGCCATTAGTAGAGGTAAAAACTAAGTGGTTTACAGGCTTGTAGTAAAGTGTTAAGCTTAGTCTCAGACATCTTAGCCATAGTGTTTCTAGTCCTAGAGTATCACATCTAGTGGAGTAGTTCGCACCATTTTCGGTTCCGAGTAATTTTGACATAGAATACCTCTGCACTCCCTTAACTTTCAATTTGCCCTCTATGCGTATACTACTATACATGAATGAACAGTAATCGAATAAAGGACGCACACAAACCTTGTACAGCAGAATTCTGGACTCATTTCTGTAGAAGTTCCTGAGTGGAAAGCCGATAAGTCTGCGTGACCTTGACACTTGTTTGGAGATATGTTCAGAAAATGATAAGTCATGTGAGTATTTCAGTCCTAGGTCCAATACAGATTCCAGTCGTAAGAGTGTATGGCCTTGAATTGTCAGTGTCAATGTAGTTGAAGATTGAACGATCAATTCATGGTTGTTTGCTCAAAATAAAACTGCCTCAATTTTCGCGGAGGCATCAATACGACAGTCATCGTCTCATCGGTCGCTGTTCAGAAAGAAGTCAGAAGACAACTGTCAGAAGTAATATTGTGATTTATTATTGTAATATTTGTTCACAGACCTTAGTCATACGTCATTTATATGTTGGTGTAACAATAAAGAATCCTCGAGTCAACAATTGGTGTTTTGGTTTTTTCGTCCGTTATTACAAAGTGTTTCTGAGAAAATTCAAGCGACAGTGTGAGCCCGAGCGTAGCAAGAGCTGGGCATTGACGGTTTACGAGACGTGGCTGACAGATTTGTTACTTTGAAATCAGTGATATGTTTATCTCATTTGATCTGCAATATTATTGTTGGGAGTAAAATACATAAGCTTTAGACGCAATAATTATTGGATTTCTACTGCTTGTGGGTATTTTCTTCGCGTGGGGAAGGTCTATGAACGTCAGCTGTTCCGACAGGTGTTGTGAATATTAACTGCTCAGCAACACTATGGATATAAGTTCATCACATTATCTTAGGAAAGATGGGTTGTAATTGGTGAGGCATATATGATGCCCGACGAGCATACATCTGTCCATGTGATGTTGTGGTGAGTTATATCTTTTTCATGTTGTCGGTTTAGGTCCATTTTATTCCACTTATTGTGTTGGGTAGAAGTTTTCCAAAAGAAACTTCTTGTCTGTTTGAGGGTAAGTATCTTAATCGTTAATGTCTTATCTAAAATTATAAATGTAGGCAAAAAACAACAGGTGTAGTATTTAAGCTTATACAATAAATGGACCTACAATTTCGGAGGCTGTCAGATAGGAACTAGAACTGCTATCGTTTGCAAACTCTTGTAGTCTGTGGTTAAGCACTTTTTTGTAGGAGGCCAATGTACCTGCTTGACGCCTTTCCATTGGTAGTTTATTCCATATTTGTGTATACCTCATCAAGTAAATCTTTTGCCTGGTGGCTGTTTTACATTGTTCGATAGCCACTGTACCCTTAGTGTGTCTTAGTTTGTAGCCATTGTCATCTGAAACTCGAATGCCATTAGTAGAGGTAAAAACTAAGTGGTTTACAGGCTTGTAGTAAAGTGTTAAGCTTAGTCTCAGACATCTTAGCCATAGTGTTTCTAGTCCTAGAGTATCACATCTAGTGGAGTAGTTCGCACCATTTTCGGTTCCGAGTAATTTTGACATAGAATACCTCTGCACTCCCTTAACTTTCAATTTGCCCTCTATGCGTATACTACTATACATGAATGAACAGTAATCGAATAAAGGACGCACACAAACCTTGTACAGCAGAATTCTGGACTCATTTCTGTAGAAGTTCCTGAGTGGAAAGCCGATAAGTCTGCGTGACCTTGACACTTGTTTGGAGATATGTTCAGAAAATGATAAGTCATGTGAGTATTTCAGTCCTAGGTCCAATACAGATTCCAGTCGTAAGAGTGTATGGCCTTGAATTGTCAGTGTCAATGTAGTTGAAGATTGAACGATCAATTCATGGTTGTTTGCTCAAAATAAAACTGCCTCAATTTTCGCGGAGGCATCAATACGACAGTCATCGTCTCATCGGTCGCTGTTCAGAAAGAAGTCAGAAGACAACTGTCAGAAGTAATATTGTGATTTATTATTGTAATATTTGTTCACAGACCTTAGTCATACGTCATTTATATGTTGGTGTAACAATAAAGAATCCTCGAGTCAACAATTGGTGTTTTGGTTTTTTCGTCCGTTATTACAAAGTGTTTCTGAGAAAATTCAAGCGACAGTGTGAGCCCGAGAGTGGCAATTTCTGGGCATTAACCACCTATTTCCGTCGTGTAGTCTGTTGCATATTCTCATATCTGGGAGTGCTGTGCAGCTTTTAATCTTTCAACTTCTACTGATTCCTACACCTTACACAACTATTTGTAGTTGCATCCACTTGCATTGACACTTCACGCAGAAGTTAGTAGGTAAGCACCACCCACATCCTACCCACCTCAAACATAATTTTCTCCACTGGATTATTCCATTTACTTACTCTCCGTTTATCTCCTATAAGTCGATCATCTTGTGGTTTCAAAGGACAGTGAACGCCAAACACCTGAAGACCTAGCAAGTGTCAACACACCTCCAAGTTTGTTAATATTTAATCAGAACGTCAACAAGACTGTAGTTGTCCACATCTCTGTTAAACAGATCTGTGTCGTCTGGGTGATTGACGACTCGTTTAAGTATGACTACAAACAGATTTCTTAAAAACAGAAACCAGTGCAGAGAACAGAAGTATGATCAACACTTCAAATAATACAATTGTACGAGAGCGAGGAAAACCAGACATCTGTTTGCATTCTCCCAACTTCAAGGTATACACACATTGGAGTCATCGTGAACAATATTAACCCACACCACAGAATCTCTGTTGTCTAACTCATAGCAACTTCAACGTCCCAACCATGTAGTCCACACATCCTTCTTCACTCAGACTAACAGTGAATGACTGGATGGATGCACTGGTGCAATATATCGGCTTCACCATACACGCAACTCTGCAGCAAACTAGTCTTCTTCCGCACACATCACTCATCGAGGAATGCAGTTGCTCAGTGGATGTAACACAAGTGCAGGAAGACATTACAGGTAGTTGACCTGACTTCCTCAACTTACTTGACTCATCGAATGGCTCAAAATCTTCTTTAGAAACGCAAATGTATTCACTCTTTATAAACTACTAGAACCATCAAACTCCTTATACTTTACGTGCTCATTTGGTCTCCCTTACATTTATCTCCATCATACTTTCTTTATATCTTCACTCTTTATCAGCCATTAAATGAGGCAACTCCAACTTCACAAACCTCTCTGCAAAATTGTTGGTTGAAAGCTCAGTCAGTCAGCCAAGTCTTGTTGTTACTTAGTATATCGCTGTCTCTCACGTGGACATTTACGGAAACACATACAAGCATAAACACCTCTCTTTTAGCATCACAGCGAACATATGCACAGCTAACACTAGTTTCATGGGTAGCCGGATATCACACGTGTGTTGGAGATAAGACAACTTCATTAATACACATTCGTCTGTACACATCAGTCATGCGAAGATTGGTTAGTACACACCATACACCTCCACATCCCTAGAAACTATTGATAACTATTCTGATACCGACTAACGACAGGCTTTATATAGAAAGATACCTGGAATCCTGGTGCAAAGTCACCAGCGTCCTAGCTGAAGGGAAGAAACTTCTCTGTCGTTTGCATGTGCTAGCATTATCGAGCTAAAAGTCATCTCTGATACTTGGGCCTCGGGTAGGCTAAACTTGCATACTTTTATTCTTGGTCACTGAGCTGAACTAAATTTCAACCATTTCAGTGACTCGAATTTTCTTAACGCATTGTCCGCACTTACAAGAGATTTCCAGTACGCCAACGTTACTGTGAAAACAGTACGAACACACAAATATACTGAAATTAACACGCCATGACTCTGTGAATTAAAATGAAGGCAATGTACCAAAAACAAATGCAGGAAGATCAAATTCGGACTTCATATCTCTTACGTGTGAGTACTACACACAACACAGGAAACGTAGTCAGAATCCCAACAAATGCAAGCTTATAGCAATAGAGACTGTAGTTATATATATATATATATATATATATATAGTAGTCACCGAAACGGACAGTTGATCAAGCGAAGGAATGAAGCTAATTAGAGAAGCTTCGTAACTCAGTCGATAGATTTCTTCCAAGATAACCAACCTTTTACCGTTTCTGAGGTCTACCATAGTTGCGAAAAGTGGATGGCAGAGCTGACCACAAAGAAACTCACTAAAGATGAGAAAGAATTGTTCAGTATGTTTGATAAAAAGTAAAAACTGATTTGATTGAAAACAGATTGCAAAAGAATACTAGGTTGACTACTTTGAGTTTTGGCGCATATTGGATATTGGATATCAGAAGGTCATATAGTTACGTGTATCTACGGCCTTGGTGACAGATAGAAATTCATTTGCTATTTTCGGTTTGCTGTATCTGAAGATCGTCGTCAAAATTAATCCCAGAGGTATTGGCTGCACATGTTTCCTGAAAAACTGTTGTGTCTCTAGAGGGTTTTGGTAAATGTAGGTTAATGAGCTGCTACTAGAAAACTGAGAAATAATCCTACCTATTCGGCAAAGTTCAACAATGGTGTCTAACGGGATGTTAACGCACGACTGTCCTTGAGTCAGTCGTAAAAGTGAGGAATTTCTGTATGAAAAATGACTCTTATTTAGAAGAAAATGCATGAAAACACATTGAACAGGGCGTCTTTCTCTGACATGAATTAAAAATATGTCTCAGTTACAACGAGGAGTATGAGTTGCTAAGTTAGATTACTTTCTGTACATGTGTTCACCAAGGCGACCGAAGATAAGCTGTTTTTGTGAATCTTTCATCTCTCTTAGCCTGTTGTACAGTCTACCGCAAAAGCCTTCGGTTGTATTATTATAGTTTGCAGTAAGAGGACCAACAACTGCTTACTGAAAAATGTGGGTGATAAAATAAATTAGAATAAATAACACCAATTCTAGATCTATCCATAATCGTAAGCCTAGCCATAACCTTAATCATAACCCTAACGAGCTGTTAACACATTGTCCAAACAGTACTTAAAAGTGTGACCTCGTTGAAATTTACTCCCTAGTTGGTTAAAAGCATTGATATTTCAGCCAGGATAATGACAGGTGCCTTTAGGCAGTGACTAACATGCGTTCAAAGTCCTAAGAGCGTTTCGCACTCCAGGGACGCTGTTGTTGAACAACGACCTATTCCTGGTCTTAATTAAGTACTCCCAATTGTCTTTATTTCCTCCAATATCCTGAGTAATTTTGAGATAATGCGTAGTTTGGTGGGGAATACAAAATAAAGCCATTAGACTTAAATGTCACCTGAAAGTGCCGCAGTTCAGGTTCCTTCCACAGTTTATATACAGACTACGTAGTCAGTTGAAATCCCCCAGCATTTATTTCTGTTGAAACAATACTTTAGCACTAGAAATTTAACTTGTACCACCAGCCTGCACTCACATTTGTCTTGACTCAAACTGGTGGTACTAAGTGTCTCTTATCAACTCTAAAATTTGGGTGTTATTGCCCGTTGCGATTGAACCCAAAGTAAACACTAAGACTTTCAATTTATTATTCTTACAGTACGAAGACCGTGATCAACGCTTAATGTGTATAACATCACCGAGAAATCCAGGATGGATTAGGTGCATGGGATAAAATTTGAACCTGAGGCCAATTGTCTCAAATTTGAGTGTTGAAGCCGTTGAAGACTGGACAACCCTCTTTTCTAGGAATCGGGAAACAAATTGTTGGGTTTCAGTATCCAATAGCGTTTTCACGAACTAGTATAAACCAGTTTGATTTCTTTGTGCTCACCTCTTGATTAACTTCTGTGGAGCTTGTCCTGCCACTCGGCTGTCGTAGCTTTTGTTAACTCTAAAAGGAGTAGTGCTGAGATTAGTTATATGTGGTTCGTAGTATGAGGTGTGTTAAGTCCGTTACTAATGTGAATGGAGTTAATCCTTCCACTGGTTAGTCGACCGGTATCGTTGTCAAAAGAAAGATAATAATAACGATAGATATAATTAGTGAAGTTATTCAGACTAACAGACACTAAAAGAAATGAAGAAAACGTAACAGCAGTCAGCTGATTAAATTTGAAGAAGATATACATATCGGTAACAATGATGATAATAATAATAAGTGTAGTTAAAGTTTTCAGGAGAGTAAGACGGGAGAGAATGTAAAAAAGTAAAACGACGAACTTTGTTGTCTACCCCTGAATGGTGTATGTGATTTTAGGGGGGTGGGCCATTTGAACTCAGTCCTTGTGTCACTGCATGATTGTCCAGCCTTCGCTTAAATGTGCCCACAGACGGTGCCATAGCTACATCTGCCAGGAAGGAATTCCAGGGACGGCAAACCTGCAGTGAAAAGAAGTGGCCTTTGCCCTCCGGGGAGCTATCTTCCTGGGATTTCCACGAGAAAGCCTATACCTACTCAATGACATAACACCTCTGTTTGGTTGATTCTGGTCATTTGTTATTTTGTAGGCAGCAATCAGATCCCCTCCAAGACGACGGTAGCTAAGTGTGAATAGGCCTAATTTCTTCAACCTTTCATCTTATGTTTTGTTTTGGAGACCAACCACTCCTTTTGTTGCCCATCTTTGGATTCTTTCCAAGAGGTTGGTGTCTCTTCTAAGCAGCGGGGGTGCAATGATATTATGCACTTCAAGGTGTGGTCTGACGTATGTTTTGTACAATTTTAGAAAGAGCTCAGGAGTGAGTGCACCTAACTGTCTATGTGTGAAGTGTATGACCGCATATGCCCTCACTACATCCTGTGTCCATTTTTTTCGTTAGAACTAGTCGCACTCCGACGTTGTGTAAGACAAGCTTCCGTTGCAACTTGCATTCTGCGGTCTACAGGTGCGTAACTTCACTACTTGCACTATTTCAGGTTGAAAGTCATGCCACTGTCCACCGCCCAGTCTTTCAGAAGCTTAAGATCTTCCTGCAACCTATCTGAGTCCTCTGGACTCTTTATCACCCTCCATACCTGTACATCGTCAGCGTATAGAAGAGTCGGGTAGCTTAGACGGCCTGGGAAATCATTGATTAAAATCAAAAACATCAACGGTCCTAGGATAGAACCATGCGACACTCTTGATGACGGGCTGTGCCAAGAAAATCGGACTCGATCGAACTTAGGGCAAAATTGTCTTTCAGCTAGGTAGTCCTTTAACCATGACAGGAGTTTCTTACCTATACCTGCTTGGCTTATTTTGTTTAGGAGGTCATGGTGAACTGTGTTAAGTGCCTTCTCAAAGTCTAGGAAGACCACATGAACTGGAATATTCATATCCCAGCATGATGTCCAATCGCCCCAAGCTAAAAGTAGGTTTGTTACATAGGATCTGCCTTTCCTGAAACCGTGTTGGGTTTCATGGAGCATATTAGACCTACCGAGGTGATTCCTGATGTGATCGTCAATATTACTTACCGGTATTTTGATACCACTGGGAGTAGATCTACTGGTCTATAGCTAATGACATTTTGTTTATCCCCACCCTTGAAGATGGGAGAAAGGATGATTTTTTTCCAGTCTCTTGGCTGTTTCTTCGAATCTATTCAGTGTTGGAACAAGTCGCATGAGAGCCTTCAGAGAGCTTTGGCGCACTGTTTTAGAGCAGTTGACCTGATGTTGTCACAATCTGGGGACTTTCCAGGTGCGAGTCTCTGTAGCTTCCCCAGTGCTATTGCTGGGTTTATTTGGGGAGTAGCCCTTATGTCTCCCTCCTGTGAAATAGTAGTGCCACCGTTTTGGTCCGTTACTTTAATAACCACATTGCTGTTTAACTGTTTGGTGAAGGCTAAACTGAAATTTTCTGCCATCTCCAGACTAGTGAGATATTGACCGTTTGGGCCTACTAAGGCGCATGCCCTCTTGTTGGTTGATTTTATTTCCGACATGAATCGACAAAAGTTTTTGGGGTTTGCTGGGTGTTTTTTGGCAATATTAGACTGGAATGACTTCCTGTCACTCCTGACTCTCGCGTTGTACCTGTTCCTGAGTTCCAGGTATGCGCCGTGGTCGATCTGACTCCTAGATACGCGCCACGTAAACCAAGCCCTCCGTTTCTCTTGCAGAATAAGTTCCATGCCTCTCTTTTGGGCTGTGTTGTGACTAAAGTGACGGTGTCCGAGATTACTGTATGAATAATCTTTTTTACCACTTCCCAGTGTTCATCCATAGATAGCTCATCATATGCTAAGGGCCAGTTTGCATCGGATAAAAGCCTTCGCATATCAGCACAGTCAGCGTCGCTATAACACAGACGTGTTCGCGTAACGTCCCACTGCAAGTACTCACGGAGAACAAGATCGAAACCTATAACTGCATGGTCGCTCACTAGGAGTCATGATCTGCACATTTTCGACGAGTAGTTTGTCGCTAGTTAGAATGTAGTCTAGTTTCGATGACTTTCTACTAGGGCCCCACCTAGCGTCGTCTCCAACACTCCCAGTCAGTCCTGTATTTCGAATAGTTTGTAGTAGATTTCGGCCGAATTTTCGCTTAGCATACCCCGAGCCAAGGTTCAGTGATGGGGCATTAAAATCTCCAGCTATGGTGATTTGGTCATAGCTCAAGTCTCGTATCCCTGTGATGGTGCTGGGCAGTAGCTAATTGGGCTCTTCCCCACAGGTGAAAGATTGGTAGATGCCACCCAGTAAATGCTTGATGTGGCCTACGGTGAAATGACACCTTATGGAGTCTGGGAGTTCAATAAGCGGTGGATCCGTTGCGCGTGCACATTTAAGTTGCCTGTCAAAGTATATAACAACTCCCCCTCCTTCCTTATTATCCCTGTTTCTCCTGACCAGAACCATATCACCTAGACGGATTTCGTTGTCGGCGATAGTGGGGGTTAGCCAGGCTTCAGTGAGAATGATTATTTTAAGTTGCAGGTGTGATTGGAGATTCCATTATGGGTAAATTTTGTTTTGATAAAGTCTCACAGTGTTATACAGTAATGTTTACTGATGACGTTTCGAGCACAATTTATTGCCACTCATAATCATATCAAGGTAATCACACGACTTCCTAAATTCATTTATATAGTTCCATTGTTTTTCTCTTGATTTTCACTTGATTTGATTGGTAATAGTATTTTCCATATTTCAGGTATGAGTGACGAGTCATTCCTATTGCATGTATTGGGTGTAGACTCGATGAACAAGGATTCAGTAATCAACCTCTCTCTCCACCTACCTAGATTACTTTTTAGAATTTTAACCCTCTCCCACCCTATTGTGTGGTTGTGTGTTAGCGCATGCATTGCAATTGCTGAGCTTTTTTCTAAATTACTTATCTTCTCGGGGTCAACCATTCTTACCTTAGCTAAATTTTTATGCTCTGACAATCTGACTACCCCTGACCTACTAGTTTGACTTATGTAGTTGACCTCACAGTCATTGCACGGTATTTTGTAAATAATATTATTTTGTTTAATTGGGTCAACTGGGTCCTTTAACCTACAGAGCTTGTCCCTGAATGAGTTTGTAGGTTTAAATGCCACCCTAATTCCTATTTTATTCAGAATCCTACGTAGTGTTTCAAATGTCCCCTCTTTATGTGGTATAACTGTGGATGACTTATATTCTTTCTTATTTATGTTATTATTACTAGTTCCACAATTGTTTTGATTTTGTTTTTGGCCTTTAATGATCTTCCTAATGAATTTTATAGGATAGTTATTCAACACCAACGCTTCTTCTATCTGTTTTAATTCATCATTTAGATCTTTTTTGTGCTACTTAGTGCCACTTAGTGACTCACTTAGTGACTGTGAGGTCAAACTAGTAGGTCAGGGGTAGTCAGATTGTCAGAGCATAAAAATTTAGCTAAGGTAAGAATGGTTGACCCCGAGAAGATAAGTAATTTAGAAAAAAGCTCAGCAATTGCAATGCATGCGCTAACACACAACCACACAATAGGGTGGGAGAGGGTTAAAATTCTAAAAAGTAATCTAGGTAGGTGGAGAGAGAGGTTGATTACTGAATCCTTGTTCATCGAGTCTACACCCAATACATGCAATAGGAATGACTCGTCACTCATACCTGAAATATGGAAAATACTATTACCAATCAAATCAAGTGAAAATCAAGAGAAAAACAATGGAACTATATAAATGAATTTAGGAAGTCGTGTGATTACCTTGATATGATTATGAGTGGCAATAAATTGTGCTCGAAACGTCATCAGTAAACATTACTGTATAACACTGTGAGACTTTATCAAAACAAAATTTACCCATAATGGAATTACACTCTACCACAGTGCACAAGTTTTATCCTTATATCAGTGATTGGATATTTCTGAGTTCGCCTACTTTTCCTCTCAGTCCTCTCACGTTGCTATGTAGGCAGCTGACAGTGAGTCTCACAACTTCAGTGTGTTGTGGGGTAGTTGTCGTGAAGCCGTCTGCTGGTAGGGCCGATTCCGAGCGTTCACACTCCTGGGACGCTATTGTTGAACTGTGCCATGCCTTCTCCTTGAAGCACGAACTCACAGCTTGTATGCAGTATTCTAGATGAGGCCTGATGCATATTATATAGAGTACTTAAAAAAGAGAGTCGTCTAATAATTTGAAAGTCCTTCCAAGTACCTATAGCATTTGAAAGGCCTTAGGTGCGTCTGCATTACAATTTTCAGCTTTTTCAAGTCATGGCTGGCGATAATTACAAAGTCCTTTTGTCCCATAACATCTGGCAGTTCTGTGTGCCTCAGGGAGAACGATGTGTAAAACCTGTGACCCAGGTGCATTAAATCGCTTTTCCTAGAATTAATTTCCAGACTCCAGAGGTTGGCTTACTCAGCTAATTCATCCACGTAGTTTTGTAATACTAACCTATGGTTATTATCTATAGTTTTCCAGATCTAAAAGTTGTCCGTGAGTAGGAATGAAGATGAGGCAGGAAGTTTTAGAAACTCATTTACGTATAATATGAATAGCAGAAGGCCTGGTGCAGTCCCCTGAGGCAAACCAAAAAGTGTTGCCTTCCACCCTGACAGTACACCATTAACCCTTACCTTTTTCTTCCTATCCATCAGGTAGTCCCTAAACCAATCGCACTGGCACTGGTCTAGTCCAAAACCTTTCAATTTATTGGGGAGACCAGAATAGGATACCCAATCGAATGCCTTACTAAGATCGATAAATACAACGTCCAATAGATGGCTCTCATCCCGGCTTTGACTCAATCTTCTCTTGCCGATTGTAGGTGTGTCAGGCAGGATCGACCTGCTCGGAACCCAAGCTGCCCCACCGTCATGTCATGTATGAGCTGATAGCTAATCCCTTATGATTTTCTCCACTACCTTCGCTATAATGCAGGCCATGCTTACGGGCCAGTAATCAGACACCAACTGCCGCCTGGAAGATTCGGCTTATAACTGCATCCTTACAGTCACTGAGTAACCTAGCCCGGAATGTATATTATATCCGCCAAGAAGGCTTACAGTCCAGGGTGAATGCCGTCAGGCAAATGTGATTTACCTGGTTTCACTTTAGACAGTAGTTTGAGAACCACTAAGTCCTCTACCACAATCGAGGATATTTTAATGGTGATGGATTGACCTCGTTATACCTCTGGGTGGTATGATCAGACGAAAAGACACCACAAAAGTATTCAGAGAGGCTTTTGACTTTTATTTCACCTAAATCGGCAGCCTCTTTAGTATCGCTTATGAGTGACGGCAAACCGCCGCTAGTTTTAGCCCTGTGTTTAATATATGACTACAGTATTTCTGGATAATATGCAAAGTCCAGCAGAAACTGTCTCTCACGCTCTATACGACTCTTGCCAAGCATATACCTACAAAGATTTCGAATTCTGCGATTGTTCATCAGAAACTCTTCCCTGGGAGTGGAACGCTAATTTACACTGAACAATCCACGTGCACAACCCAGTTCAGTAAACCATTTCTGTCACAACTCAATGACTCCATGTAGGTCGAAGTAAAAGTTGTCGGAAGTAAACCTATATTTGTGAGTTGTGTGTACAAACACCTTCATCTATCAGGGAGTACGAAAATATTCTCGACAACATTTTTTAATGTTACAGCCAATCTTCCCTTCAGTTATAAAATTATTGAGGGTGATTTCAAAATATCAGAATTATCATGGCCTTCACTCCAACGACATCAAAGGTATGATAATCTCCTGAATTCCATCATCACAGGTGGATGTACAAAACACATAAATTCATCCACTAGTCCCGGAAATAGCCTAGACTTTATTTTCACGAACAATATAACACCATCTACAGTACATGTGGGATATGAATGTCCAGATAGTGTCCATAAAATAGTAGTGTGTTCTTTTAACATCTTTCCTGAAACATAATGCTGAGATGAAGCTAACCAGACACTTATGAGATTGTTCAAACATGCTGACTGAGACTTGTATCAGCACCTAACTAGATGCTCTAATTGGGACTCATACTATTCTTAGGAGTGCTTAAAAGCAATTATTAACAATTTTGTCACAATATTAACTCAATTCATGATATGATTTCGCCTGAGAAGATTCTTGGCTTAAAATTCCCCCGAAGCTATTATATTCAGACATCGTTAAGGAGAAGTCTACGAAAGCACTCAATAAAATATTACAGACATCATGACTTTTTATCATTAGAATAAGGCATTTAGAAGACGAATTTCGCTAGATGACATCATTTCGTAGTTTCCTTACAACTGCTTTACAACTAACATGGTTCACAATAATAAAATAAAATACATGACAGTTACTCAGTTATGCAAAACAAAAGTACATACTAATGACCAATCATATTCAAATAGGTCAAGTAGTCCATGGTAGGCGAAGGTTGAAGTCTATTGATTTTTGTACACAGAGTTTAGGCTGTATGTGATTAATCCAAAGTGTTTCCATTACCTTATGTGAAATAACTATGAAACAGTCATTAATATTGATTTTGTGACCTGACATTAATAAGTGTTTTGCATTGCTTACGAGAATATCGAGGTGATATGTGAACTGTTTAGCAAGCACTTTGCCAGACTATGCACCTTGGAGAACGATCAGGTCGTGGATTTCCCAGGTAAAACAGACGAATGTCTAAGTGGCATACTTTTCAACACACAAGAGACAGATAAAGCTGTCGCAAATCTTAAGCCTAGTAACACTATTCGTCCATGCGGTATATCTTCCATTCTGATGTGGTTTTGTTCTCTGAGCTGGATAGTTAGTTTGCGAAGCTTTCATCACCTTACTGGGTGACATCTTCAGCGCATACTTCAAATTGAAGTGAGCTTTTAGGTTTCTCCACGAGTTTATTAATCATTCCTCCTGGTGACCTTGGACGTGATTGGTTGTTTATGTATGTTTTCACACCTTCTAGGTTACTTGTGTTGGAACTGATTGTTTCTGTGACTTGAACTTTGGCCAATCGTGTGTGAAGTTTCTTTCTTATTGGTTGATAAATTTTGTCTATCTCGATGTGTCTATTGATTGATGATTCACTGGAATGCCAAGCTTCTAAAAATTCTCTAGTATTCTTGTTATTTCCTTTGTCTAATATTTGAACGTTGTCCCAGTCGAATTGATGTCCGTAGTTGTCTGTGTGTAGTGAAATGAGGGAGTGGATATCATGTCTTTTGACGGCTAGCTTATGTTCGTGGATACGAAGACGAAGGGGACGTCCACTTTGGCCGATGTAGTGTTTTTCGCAGTTGTTACAGTTTATTTTGTAGATGATGTTGGTTTTGTTTTCTTTCGCTGTTGAGTCTGTCTTTTGGTTGACATAGAATTGAGTGCAGGGACTTTGTTGGTTTGTGTACGACGTCAATTCCTAAAGGTTTGAAGAGTCTTTTAGTGATTTCTGAGATATCCATTCTGAGATATCTTCCATTCTGCTGAAAAACGGTGGTGGTGATGCGAATTTACACCTACTCAAAATATACTCAATTTCACTAAGCTATGGGACATACCCTACCTGGTGGAAGAAGTCTTATATTGTACCTATGCATAAATACGGGTCTATAGGTGATATCAACAACTACCGCCCCATCGACATCACGTCTGTAGTTTCACGTGCAATGGAAAAGATAATAAGCACTGAAATCATTCACTACTTGCTCTCAAATAACCTGCTATCCCGATCCTAATACCGTTTCTTAAGTGGAAGGTCGTACATTACTTGCCACTTAGACTGTTCTGATTACATTACACAATGCATTGATAATGGGTGTTCAGTAAAAACATTATTTCTCGACGTTAGCAAGGTCTTCGATAAAGTCCCACACTCCAATCCTATGGAATAACTGGAAAACTTCTCGAATGGATAAATTCTTTTCTCACAGAAAGAGAGCAATTGGTCGAAATCAACCACCAGCTGTCTTCATCATAGCCAATAACTAATGATGTAATACAGGGTAGCGTTTTTGGCCCTATTCTATTACTCGTGTTCACAAATGACACAGTCTCTGTGATCGAGTATGGCAAGCCATATCTCTTAGCAGATGATCTCAAGATAGTATATGATTATGGGTACGATGATATGAGCGTCGAAAGCAAGATCTAACATGACTTAAGCAATCTAGACGATTGGAGCGAAAAAAGGCAACTGACTGTCAACCCAGACAAGTACGGTATAGCTCACTGTGGACGCTGGAAACCGACAATATACCTATATATGTGCCGTAAGCTCCTCTCGAAATCGAACACAGTCACAGATCGCGCTGTGACATACTCGGATTTAAATTTTCCCGATCATGCAAATAAGGTAGTATCTGACTGTAACAAAATTACTGACTTCGTTTTACATAACTTTTAAACCCAAGAAGCAAGATTAGCCATATATAAGACATGTATTCGCCCCAACCTTGAATATTGTACTCTCCTATTTAGTAACCTAAGGTCTGTAGACCGTAAAACAGATTGAAAGTGTTCAGAGATTCCTCACAAAACGCATAATAGGGTTTGACCAACAAGTGGAATGTGTTGACGGGTGTACACGACTGAAATTAGAACCTCTGTGTTTAAGGAGAGTGAAGTGCAACTCCTTTCAACTCTTCAAAGTCATTAGGAAACATTGTTACAATAACTCATCCATAATGTGGGGAAAGATCAGATCATATCAACTGCGAAAACACGACTAACTTCACAAGGTGGATACCCACAGAAAATGCGTTGCGGAAAACGTCTTCCACATTAAATATTGCACTCTTTTATATCCTTCATAACTAGTTCTGTTAACCAGCTGTTTTCCTCGGGATTATTCTACATAATTTAATCACCAATTGTTCCACTACCCATTTAACCCTGCTAGACTGACTATAACTTAGTTTCTGTAATATTAACTACTTCTATACTTTACACTTCTTAAAGTAAACCTGATTTCCTAAGCGTTTGTAACAAATACTTGTATATATGTATGCATGTATAAAGGTGTTACTTCTAAGAATGTCCTCAGGTGTCGATATATCTGGTGACCTACTGGGAAACACTTGTCTTGAAAGCTGTTAATGTGCAGCATACTGTATGATTGGGATGGGCACAAAGCAATGCAATGCTGTGACCACAGTTATTGCTGATAAAATCCCAGATCTTAACATGAAGAAGAAGGGTTGAGGGCGGTGCGTGCTGATCTGCAGATACGGTAGTGGTCACAAATGTCAACCGCTATGATCTGTAGGATAGGAACATGCATATTTTGACTGATCGAGAATTAAACATGAGCCCAGATCCTTAAAAAAATAAATAAAAACAAGGGTTTTAAGAGATCCAAATTATAAAACTGCTCTTGCTCCTACCATCTACAAGCCTGTTCAGCTTCTTGTCAAGATGCCACCCCAGGAGTCCTACAGAAATTCATGAGACACCTTACAAGTCAGCTCGTCCTACAGGTTCTAGCCTTTCACATCTTTAAATTCACTCCTCACTGAAATATCACTTATACACCTCACGATAATCTTTTTATTTACGCACCATTATACTCTATTTTATCTTGACCACCTGGGCCTTTATTAAGGCTCCAACTTACTCTTTATTCATATTCATTGCTCGCCTAAATTCTGGCTGACTTGATGAGAAACCAATGTTTGAAGAAAGCTATATTTTCATCGAAGAAGTAGTGGATTCGAATTCATGCTGAGACCAATATGGTTAGCATGAAACATTGCAAATGTATGCTATCATTCCAAGGAGTCTCCAGCTCCTTCTTGTATATATCCTGTAAATGTACTTTCAATGATGTATTATCCATAATTGTATCTTATTCCATTTTCTTATATCGTTCTTCTCTTCCTGAAATAGCTTTTAATCACGTGGTGGCATAGCGCTCACCCAGATATACGCTGTTCACTGGTTGACCATAACTATCAGCATGAAACAGAAAGAAGTTTGGGTTGTCACTCAACTTCCATGGTGGGCTTAGTGAAGGGTTTACAATATAACGTTTATAAGAACCTTTTCTGATTGCTTGTAGAATGATTGAACAACTTAAACTTTTGAGAAAGTATTAATTTATGATACTTCAGGATTGTAATGGTGCCTGTAAATATGGCATGCATTTCTTGTAAACACCCGTTTATACGAAACATAAATTATTAACATTATTGTTATTATAAAAAGCGACAGCTAACCAAATTTGGAGTTGATATACATATATTTATATAATATCGGTAATATTAATGTGTAAGTGAAGTAGTTGTAGTAGTCAGTAGAGCAAGATAGGAGAGAGTGTAAATGAGTAAGACAAAGACGGCTTCAAGCAAGAGACCTGAAGTATCAGTGTTTATTATTACAGGATGGGCTTGCCAGCGTCATGCCCAACCTTTACTCTTTACCAGCTTTATTACTGGCTTAACGATGTAAAGGAGTGCATTGGTATATTTTGGTAATGTTTTGTGGTATGGGACAGAGACTTATATATTGCAGGGTAACGGGGAGGCCGAATAAATCAAATTGGTTTAGTGGCATGTCAATCAATTTTCAACTAGTCATGTTCTGAGTTGAGATGTGTCTACTAATGTGTGGTGAGTCTTCGAATTTGGCGTATCAGTTTTATACCTCCAATTGACGAAAAAATACACAGGACTAGGGAGGCATAACACAGTGACAAAATTTGTGATTGGGACTGTATCTGATGCAATGTATACGGAGTAGTGTAGTCATAGTACTTTTCCAGATTGATATTTTTGGTTGGGGATAGAAAGCTACCAGCCTATGTTAGTCGTTTTCTATTCAGTATCTGTGTTTTTGTCTAACTCCTTCTTGAGCTGGTCAATCTAATGTGAAGATATCACTTCTCCTGAGAGTCAGTCTCAAGGATTGATGACTCGGTTGGAGAACCAGTACTATACAGAGTTATAGTTCATCCTTGGTCTTAGTGCTCTTTTTTATGTCCTACCAGGTATGGTGGGAAGAGAAATAAGAGGTAGATCAATTCAATGATAATTTCTTGGATTCTTGATCATCGTGGATAGATCTGCTGTTTGCCTTCGGTATGGTAACAAGAAGAGATTGGTGATACCAGCAATCAAGCAGTACAAATGAGTCTCTGTTTTAGACAAAGGTTGGCTGTCTGGATATAGTTTCACAGTTTTAACCTCACGAGAGATGTGTGTACTGTAGTGAACATTCCCCCGGCTAATCCAGTGAAGGTCTTGCTTACTGCCCATGAGGATCGAAAGCCACGACCTGCAGCTGGACAATAATGTCACTCAGTTTTCAATCCACAACACACTAGTTCAGTGTGTATCTGAACTGTGGGGCGTATACTGTGATACTTGCGTGTCCCGTGTGTATAGTCATGCACTTGACTACGCTGATAGAAAATATCCATCTTTCGATTGACCTAATGGGTTGTTGAGATTGGTTAGTAACGTAAACATGTCACTGTCATTATTCAGCTGCCTCCAATCTGCAGGTCTTCTGCACAGAAGACCATGGGATATTTTCTGAGCCTAGGTAGTCCGTTGATTTACAAGATAAATAGGAAGGGGTGGAAATCCCTACCTTATTGCACACCACTACACACCCGTTTGTAGGGAAGAAACTTTGAATTAAGTCTTTAGTCTCTGTCTGATACATGCGAGAAGTTCTTTAGTCCAGTTGAGTGTTCTGATGGTGGTTCATAGACATTCCACTGACATGAGTAATCTTGTCTGATGAAGGCACGAGAGTTGATATATTAGATGTGGTATTAGCTTCACTGAAATAGTGAGTGCATGCGATTCCTAATTTTTTTAATAAATGAGAATTGAGTCCAAGGTGAATTTCGTTATTTTCATTTAACTTTTCTCCACTATCACGTTCTCTTCTTTTGGTTAGAAATAAAATAAATATTCGTGCAGAACAAGATGTATCGATTTTGTTTGAAAAGATGATGATGGAATACAGTGAGTTATACTAATGTCTGTGAAGAGTTTGTACATTGCGGAATATATTTAATTAAATATATTTATATATCAATAATTGACGCATCTCTGATAAAATCTGTAATACGAAGATATGTATTGGAAAATATTCAACATGTAAGAATACTTCTAACACAACCTGGATCTCGACGGTGTACCAAGTATTTGCTTCAAAAGAGGACTGATATTTTTCGTTATCCTCTTACCCAAATCTTTAATGCAACATTTTACAGAGATACAATGCCTGTCGTCTGGAAAGAAATAAAGGTGGTGCTTGTACCAAAATGATATTCGGGACCAGATCTAAAGTTTGGGCCAATCGCCACCATGTATCCATTTTTGAAAATCACGGAGAAACTTCTCTGCCATGTTCCGAAACCTTCTTTGAAATGTTTCAATGACCCAAAGCAGTTTGCTTACGAATGCAGTAGAAGCACATTAGATGCTATTACAGCACTCCAGTAATATATCGCTTCAAATCTTGCGAAATGCGCTAAGCTTGTTAGAGCCTCCTTTCTGGACTACACCGCTTCTTTTGACTCTATTCCTAGAGCACTTTTACTTGGCTGGCTGATTTCAACGAACAGTGAATTCCGGGTCACAAGATGGCTGCCTTTATTTCTGAATAGAAAACAACACACCGTTTTATAAGGGAAGTGCTCCACTTCGCTCCTAACGGAAACTGGTGTGCCTCTCTCTTCATTCCTTTATTCTTCTTTTTTGAATAACCTCCCGTATCCTTCCCAAGCTAACTTCCTTGAATATGCCGATCATCTAACCATTTCTGTCTCAGTAGTTTCTGCATTGGATTGTTCTTATATGAATAGATTCTTATCTGAAGTCAACAGGTGGTCTCACTTAAATGGTCTTAACCTAAATCCATCTAAATGTCGTATCGTTGATTTTAGTTTCAGATCCATACAAGACTTAAGTGGATTGATTCAGCTTCATGATTCCTTGTAATATTGATGGCAATGTGATAGGGAGTAAATCGATTGTCTCTCCACTGGACATCGGTTTCCCTTCGAATCTATGTTGGTCTTCTCATGTCCTTTAGATTTCTAATAAAGTTTTTCGTTTGACTGATTGCATTAAGAAGTTGAAATTTTCTGGCGTAACTCAACATCTCCTCTTACAATTTTTTTATTCGTGTATTCTGCACATTCTCTTTTATTGTTCGCCCTATTCGTTCTTCCCTGGACTTCTCAAAAAAGACTATCTCATTTCATGTAGAACACTGAAGACCGTAAGAGTAAGGTTAGTAGTGTGCCTCTGATTCAACAGTTAGACATTATTGTCAATAGACACTCCAATTCTTGCAAGCATTTGGCTAAAGTCATCTTGTCTGATACTGAACATCCTCTCTACTTATTCTCACCTTTTGCCTTGTATATCTTCGGCTGAAACCAGAAGCAACTTCATAAAAAGCATTTATGCTCGTACAGCTACTAAATATAAAAAGTTCTACTATACCACCATATTTAGCACGGGTTTTGTGTGAAGAAAGAGTCAAGTGTCAGAAATGAAATTATACACTTTTTAAATCAGTCGCTGAACTGCAAAGTATGAGCAGAGATTATTATTACAATGTATTATCTGTGACACTATCTGCTTATACTTCATTGTGTTTCCACCAACATTCTCTTTATAGTGGTGATTCCACTATTGATTTTATGACTACTATTTTAAATTTTATGTATGTACATATTTGTAAAAGGAGCTAAATTGTTGCAATCAGTGTAAAAACTCTGAGAATTCCATTCTGTGCAATGATTCATTATTGTTTTGAATAAAATGATTATCATTATTCCTGTATCGAATGCCATTACGTAGAGGGAAGTGAAGTGTTAGATTGTCTCATCATAAGGCATTGCAGGACAGATGTTTGCCTCACAGCCCTGTACGATATTTCTTGGTGGAGGTCAAGAAGATTTACTCGAATGATACAACAAATAGAATCTTACGAGATCTGACAAATATTCCGAGAGAGAGAGAGGGGATGAGCGCCTAATTAATTTCACATGGAACAGTAAAAGGCTTATATGAGCACTAAACTCAAAGGACAGTCAGGTCAGGCTACAATCCGAGGAAAGAATGATGTGACAACTATTATCACAAGGAGGTTCAATTCTGTCTGAAAAATACATTTTCTGCAGTTGCATTAGGAATAACTTTCACATCTATCTGTAGTTACCTAACTGTTATGTTTGAAGGATAGGATGTCTAATGCGTGTGTACCAACGTGTATTTATCAACTGAAGTGTTCCTGTGAAGTCTGTGAAAAAAATCAATCGACAAACAAGTAGAGGTCATCTCCCATTCAAAGAGTTTATCTTATACAAAAGACTACAACTGCCAACGCACCAGTCGATTTAAATTCATTTCAAGGAAGGATAAAATTATTCTTCTCTTCACCCTTTTTCATATTTCTGTTAATTACTATTACAATTTGTTTTCTGAGAAATTTTGTTGATATATACCTTACTGCATATATAATGTTGTGTAAACACAACACAACTGTACAGAAGTCAACAGGGTATAAAGAAAACAATTGAGATATAACTGAACTATTTATTCTGGAAAATTCGATTGATTTTTTTGCTGTATTCACGCTGTATTCTTCATGCGTGTTTAGTCAATATCCTTTTCTCAAGCATATTGAAAATAGCACCTATTTTTTATTTATTTACCAAGAATTAATCTTGTTTTGATTGAATATTTTCTTGAATGTCCTTTAGAAAATAAGCACAGTTCAAAGTGTGTGTGTGTGTGTTATTTTCCAATTTGCAGTAAGCGGGTAAACATTTATTAAAGTGAGATTCAATCATTTTAGAGAAGGAAATATTTATCAACTGTGAATAAAGTCGATTTGAATCCTCAACAGAATCAGATAGAATTTAAGAATTCAAACAAAGCAACAACGATATACATTCAGTAATTTTCGTGAGTTAGAATTGATGTATACTATGCGAAAGAATATATTTCATATATTATTCCTAGTAATAATCACCATTATATTTACAAATGTTCATGAAAGCGTTAGCTTTTATATTTTATGCAGTAGTCATTTTGTGTTAATATTATGGAGAGTATAAACACGAATTATCAAATTCTTGGCTAGTGATTGTCTAAGGATGATGATCTTCATCGTTGGAGTGCGAGTAATGACTTTCTATGAAATATGTCAGCATTATTATTATTCCCTTGAAATCCCAGTGAAATGTAACGCTTCAGTGCCACACGTCTACTTCGTCATGTTCTCTATAGTCTCCTTTAGAATGACCCCATGATTGCTCCTGATCTTTCTTCTTCTCCTTATACGTTCTCCTGTATGTCACCCTCGGACCGATATCCAGCTCGTTGTTTCCCATCCAGATTAGACTAAAGAGAAGACCTCGTGTGTGACCTCACTCAGTGGTATCTTCAGCGTGTCCAATTCATCACCATTTTCTTCTGCATATTTGTAGAGTAATAGGTGTTTGATTGGTTCGTCTCTTGGGTTTCTTTTCGCATTTCTTTTCGTGTATTTGATCATCAATACGGAGCTACCGAAGAAGGCTGCTGATAAAAGCCTGCACCCTGTTAGAAATGCTTTTCGTGACACTTGTGCCAAGTTTCTGGCCCACATAGAAGAATTGACCTGACTTTGGTGTTGAAAATCTGATTTTCATTGTTTATGTTGTGGGGTACAGAGGATTGCTGAACTGATCTCCGAGTGATCGGGGTCTTCCTTGCCTTTCCAATTCTCGTTTTGACATCTTCATCCGTTCAGCTTGTAGTTGAAACTATGCTCCATAGATGATAAGTGAAGGAAGTAATCCCTTTCAATTTCTTTTCACTGGTAGTAATTATTGATCGTTGTGGTTGGCTGGCTATCTTCATTATAAATTTATGTGTTATCCGTGTTATGCAAGATACTTGTTGAATGTTTGCGCACTTTGCTACACTGATAGGAATCATACATTTCGCGACCAACCTAATAGATTGTTGAGATATGCCGGTAGCGTAATCATGTCACTATCATCCTTCATGTATATCCAATTTTCTGGTCATTTACGTAGAGGACTATGGGAGATTTGGTGAGCCCAGGATATCCGTTGATACACAGAATAGATGAGAGGCAATGCAGAACACCACTGCTATTCAGAACGAGAGTCTGGAGTTGATCCTCACTCTCTGTCACCTACAGACGAGTAATTTTTTTAACTGAGTTAACTAAGCTGCCAGTGATTCATAGACATGCCATTTTCATGAATAATCTTGACTGTATGATAGAGAAGATTTGCAGCTCAGGTGGATAATTTTGATGTGGTTTTGTTCTCTGAGCTGGATAGTTAGTTTGCGAAGCTTTCATCACCTTACTGGGTGACATCTTCAGCGTATACTTCAAATTGAAGTATGCGCTGAAGATGTCACCCAGTAAGGTGATGAAAGCTTCGCAAACTAACTATCCAGCTCAGAGAACAAAACCACATCAAAATAATCTTGACTGTCTATGGAGAAGGAATGAGACTTGATATATTATAACCGGTATAAATTTTCCTGAAATCATAAGTGTGTGCGATCTGCAATATTGATGTGATACGACAATAGAAAAGCAGATTTCTTTATTTTCATTTCTTTTTGCTAAGTTATTCTGTTATTTCTGTATGTAGTGTTGTACAGTCCTCAAAGATAATATCTACCCTTGTTATAGAATTTAGTGTCAACTTTCTCTTTAACAGGCAATGCTACTTATCAATAAAGTGTTAACTTTGTGGACAATATGCTGCATACTCTTATTTTCACAAATTCCACAGTCCAATGGGATTATAATCAGCAATTGGTTGATTGTATTGATACCAGTGTGCTTTGTGGATTTTATTCTACTCATCACAATTATACTGTTCATGTCTGGAAGGTATGTGATCATCAAATTGTCAAGTGTTAATGAACAGATGTGTTTTTGGCGTTTCCGTCTCACTTGGGCTCACTGTATTTCCTATTTGTACATTTTAGACTTCCTGAAATATTTGGTGATTGTGATGCTGGGAGTAAACTCAATCAGACATTGACATTGTGTTTTATCCTGTGGAAATTGGCTGGACAGATTGTTCTTTGCTTGTATTTCGAGGGATATATAGATGGTTTATCTTACAATAGATTTCAACTGTTACAGCAACAACAACAAGGAAATGTAGAACCGAGACATCGCCTTGTTTTCCTAGTGTTTCCTCTATGGACTAACATGCTCATATGTTTGATAGCAGCGTGTAGTCAAATTGTAAATAGCCAAAGTACAACAATTTGGGCGTTTCGTACAAATGAACAGCCAAATTAATGTCATAAACTGGAAAATCACCGGAAAACAAAAATTTCCCTGGAAAACTGATGAATGCCTTTTGGTTCTGCCAAATTTTTCTTACTTATTATTAAGAATCCAATTGAATATAATTCTTGGAGTAATGGTGTTATTTTGTGTGACTTCCAGATT
Organism: Trichobilharzia regenti; assembly: GCA_944472135.2. Lineage (NCBI taxonomy): Eukaryota > Metazoa > Platyhelminthes > Trematoda > Strigeidida > Schistosomatidae > Trichobilharzia > Trichobilharzia regenti. The sequence goes on along the minus strand of OX235270.1, from coordinate 148,264,123 downwards.
GGTTCTGCCTGTATAGCAGATAATTTGCATAAGTATGAATTTCTGAAGAAGCAGATTCTAGAGTATTACAAAATTTCAGAGATATACGTTTCTGACTTATTGAAAAGTCTGAAGTATAATGCAATTAGAAATCCTGTGGACACTATTCTGCATCAAATCAAAAAATCTACAGGTGGGTGATCTAGTATTCCGTATGAAGGCACATTTGGGTGAGTCACAATGGTTTAATCTAATGCCTAAAGCCAATAATGCTGGTGGAATGTATGGCACTACTGAAATTCATAAAGCAGGATATTCGATTAGCCTAAATAGTTGGCTTTAGTCACAAACCACCAACATAAGAGATATATGAATATGTAGTTTCAGTATTACAGCCAATTAGAGAAGGTCAAATTCTAGACTAACTAACTAATTCCCATGTAATGAAACATAAGCTAGAGGGAATTCAATTAGAAAAGGATGGAATATGATTAGCTTTAACATAACCAGTCTATATACTAGTAGTCCCATTAATGTAGCTCTGGAGGCTGTCAGGATTCAACTAAACATTATTCCTCACTCAGCTGAACTCAAAAGTAGGACTAATCTCTTGCTCGGTTGGTGAAATAATATTTAGGTGTGCATTTGTGTCTAACCTCCACTGTATTCAAATTTCAAAATAACCTACATGGTCAAACTAATGAGGTAGTAATGGGATCATCAATATCCACAGCAACAGCAGCAGCAGATAGACTGGAGCAAATAGCTCTTCGAACGCTTAATCCTGCTCCTAGTTTATGGTGGAGATATATGAGTAACACATTCAGTGTGTCGAAATCTGAATATATCTCTCAGTTCTTCACATATATAAACTCAATATCAGACGGAATTCTATTCGCTTTTGAATTATGAAGGGAACAAGATGAGTTTTCCGTGCTAGACTGTAGAATAAGAAGAAAACAAGACGGTGGATTAGATAATAACATTTATAGAAAAACGAGACACACACTCTAATAAATAGAACGACTTTAATTCATCCCATCCAGAATCTATAAAGATATACTTAGTTAAATGTCTATAAAATTGGGCCAGGAGTCTAACTAGTTAGTAAGCCAGAAGATTTAAATAATGAAATCAAACAAACAAAGCAAATATTACTATTGAATAACTACCCACCAGAACTTATTCAGAAATATACAAGGACCCATGGAAAAAAATAAGATTGACAATAGAAATGACAAAATTAACAAAAAATATTCAAGTGTTGGTTCGTAGGGATTTGGTTGATTGGTTACAGGATTTCATCATGAGCTGACATTAGTTAGAGAACCATTGGAAAACCTTCAGGGAGTACTGGACAGCAGTGACCATTAGGGTGCAGCAGGTCGGGTTTGAGGACAAATACTCGCCATGGATGATATTGGCTAGGTTTCGCGCTATGTCGTGAATTGGCAGAAGTTACAATTCATGCACTGGCCATTGGATCGGGTCCCAGTGGCTTAATGGTGTACGAGCTCTCCTTGTAACCCGAAGTTCCTGGGTTTGAATCCCGATGGGTACGTACTGATGAAGAGTCCCGAACTAGGACAACGGAAACAGCTGTCCAGTACTCCCTGGTTTCCCAATGGTTCTCTAACTGATGTCAGCTCATGATGAAATCTTGTAACAAAAAACAATATGGAATTCAAAACCTCAGTAGAACTTCCGTATAAAGAAGAAACATCAAATCCTCAAGTAGAATTCTCAATGAGGCTTTAAATGGTGTGTTATCTAAACCAACTAGCTCTCTCAGAGACAAATTCCGTCGGCTTAAAAGCTTCCATAGATTCAATTAAGATATATAATATAATTTACCAAATATCAGTTAATGAATATGCTGTCAATTACATAGGTTAAACTAGTACATAGGGATCAATTAGATTATTGGAACATACAAATTTAGTTAGGGCTAGAATGATTGAATCTGCTTAGTTAAATGATCTAGAAAATGGCTGAGCCAGTTGCATTGCAGTCAATTACGTGTAATCGCATAATGGAGTAGAACAGAGTAAAAATATAAAAAGGAATATAGTGGTCGGGTGGAACGAGAGGTTAATCACTGAACTGTTGTTCATCAAATCAAATCTGGACACGTGCCATCGAAATGATACGACGTCTATACAGGAGATTTCGAAGACTTAAATAAAGAATAAAGGATAGAGAGGCAAAAAATACGTATGTAAACCAGATTATGAAACCGAGTGAATGCTGACTAATATGGATATAAGTGAGGAAATGTGCTCGAAACGTTGTTATCCCCTTATTATTACAGTATCACTGTTTGTATTACATCAGATACATTTATCTAATATGGAATTACATTCTACCACAGCCCCCAATCAATTAAACACCTCACATGTGAAAAAGAAATGACTAAATGCCTATACCATAGATATAGAAAGTGATAAGGAGAAGAGTGAACGAGCAAAATACGAAATGTCAACCAGTGCGTCACCGTGTAATGCTTAAAATAAACCTATCTAATATGGAATTACCTTGCACCACAATCCCCAAGTCCTACACTTACATTAATTATTCATAAAACCGGCTCCCTTTATCAGTTTGTGCGTCGGTGGCACAGTGGTTAGGACTCTCGCCGACCATGCACATGGTCCGGGGTTCGAGCCCACGCCGGCGCACATCTGATATCTATGGTTGGCCTGCAAAATTTGGGCTACCGATATCCATGCTGAAAATTCCATACTTGTACCGAAAATACAGTGTGGAATCAAGCTGAAAATCAAGAAAAAAAAAAGAACAAAGAAAAATACTGGCCGATGACGTCAGCTAGTGTCGCTCTATATCATGACTTATAAGAAGTCGAAGTTCATGGGCCATTGGTTTGGGTCCTAGTGCGTTCATAGTCTACGAGATCGCCTTGTAACCGGAAAGTCTTCGTCTCGAACCATCGAGGTTTGCGTACTGTGGACAGTCTCAAACTAGGAGGAAACAGCTGTCCATTACTCCTAGGTTTTCCAATGGTTCTCCAACTAAATTCAGATCAAGATGAAACTCCCCTAGCCAATCAAAACCCTGCAAACCAACAGTTGAAGCAACAGATTTGCAGGACAACACAAGCTCGTTTCGTTTCGTGGATTCCCTTCAACTGTCCACACCCTAGTAAGTAACAAATGGTATAAGTTACAAAATTTCTCAACATCCTTTCCTCACAGTGACCTCGACTTATAGATAGAAAGCATAAGCAACATAATTCCAGAAATCATGTAGGTGGACAAATGATTCAGTGTTAAAAGACTAACTATTCATAGCACGATTAGACAGGAGGAGAGGATAGTTCAGATTCGACTTGGAAAGACAGGCTGACTAGAGACAATACAAGATCGAACAACAGGACGAATTAATACATAAAATGCTGTAGAGTTGAAGGGGTTGGAAGTGAATCGTAAAGCAACACTATGGAGACTTAACAGTGAGCTGAACTCAATAAGTGAAAATCAGAATCGAAATTTAGTGGAATGTTGCGCAAGAGATCGAAACAGAAAATCACACGAACAAAGCAATTGTAGTTACCAGGGTAGTGAGAGATTAGTCACATTATCTAAATGAAGGAGGACGTTGAATGAGTGACACAACACACTAAGGAGACTGTTCAATGAAAGCCGAATGCGAATTAAGGAGCTGACTGATGCTTCAAGAGCGACGTTGAGAAGATCATGTGAAGAGTCGATTGAAAATGGAAGACTAACGTTGATATATGGATTAGTTCATATTTACTAGAGAAAGAATTCGACGAAAAAGACGTAATGGGTTATCACAAATCACTTCACAATCATCAAATCATCTATGCACGATGAAAACCTGATACACAAAATAAGATCCGGATTAAGCTGTGGATGTAATTTTTGACTGAGTATGCAATGATTAGCAGATTCTCCTTGTGCTTTTAAATTTCTCACACGTATCAATTAAAATTTTTAAATGAACACAAAGCAAATTAGACAGAAAACACTAGAATAGTAGTCACGTGGAATCACGTAAACTTTGTGAAGTACAAAACATGATATCTAAGAGGTGAACAGAATTAGCACAAACAACCTTATCTATGTAGAGTATAAGGGAGCAATATATCCCTTCACTTGTGTATGAAATAATATCAACTTGAAATTCACGTGGGACAATTACACAAACATTCATTTAGGTTCAAGTTAAGTCATGCATCATCTTCAGAATTCTCTCTTGCTTCTTCTGTCAATTCGACTAAAAATAGCCTACGTTGCTTAGAAAACGAAAATAGCAAGAATTCCTAGAAACATACTACTCAGACTGATCCGAATCCATCGTAGTGTAAATTCACTTGGGGAAATCACACAGTGATACAATGATATGTACTGATTACATTTCAACCTCAATTTACTACTATTTTAAATTATTTAAAATCTGACTCCGCACTAAAATTATTCCAGGAAATTCATAACATCTACTGTCTGGTAACTTAAAATATATCACTGTTCACAAACATACCAATGCACTCACATAACTATCTAAATTCAGTTATATACTTCCATTATTTCTCATGTCTTCAATTTGTTGTCAAGCTGAAACGTGACTCACACAATGTCGTATTTACAACATAAAATGTTCAAAAAACATCATATAATACCTGAACACCTACGCCTATACACTCATATTATGACAAGCAAAATAACATCAACAGCTGAACACGTGAGCAAACTACGCCTAACAGTAGACCTCAGCAGAATTATTAATAAACTAAGCGGTATGCGAAATGAAGTTGAGAAACACAAATATCACATCGATGATAAAGCTAATGGGCTCCTAACTGAAGCACGAAAAACCTGCAAAAGCCAACTTTGAAAAAAAGAGAAACTCATGAATAAACTCCATCCAGACATTACTGAAAATAAAACAGGTAGTTCAATGAAGAGTCACTTTTTGGCAAATTCATTCACACTTAGTTGTACAATCGAAATTACATATTTACTTATTTGTGCATGTGTTTGTATAGTAGGATTGTCCGATGAGAATAAAAATAAGTTAGGGTTATTCTTGTCAAGACATTTCAAAAATGTGATGAGTAATCAAACTGTAACTAGGAGGGGGGGGGTGAAAATTGGTAAGAGGGCAATGGTGATTTGTTGTCAAAAACGTTTATTGGAACATAAAAAAATTGAATAAGCGGAATACAGTTACGTAATAGGATGAGTAGTTTAATGAGTGAGTTGTGAATAGGATGCATATAGAAACAAAGAAAATTATGGGATCATGTAAGAGTTCTAAATATTACAAATGTTATAGAGTTAGAAAAAGACAAGCGCACAAACATCGAGTCAGTAGAAGTCAATACTGTTGTTACCAAGATAGTAGAATTGGTTGGATGATTTTCTTCTGTACACATGACTCTAAATTCTCCAACTGTATGTCTAAGGCTTCAGGAGTACAAAGGTGATGAAAGCGTATTGCCTCCGGTAGGTTGTTCTTCACTTTGTGGATCACTTGGAAGGAGGTGCTTGTTGGAATGCAGTGACCAGTGCTGACGAGGTGTTTGATTATCACACTCCTTACCCAGCCGCCATTACCTTTTTGTAGCCATGCAGGGTAGTATTCTTGAACCCTTTTGAACAGGATTCGCATCGAAAGACCGACGTGCCTGGCGTCACAGAAACAGGTGAGCTGATGCAGGTGGCCCACGGAAGTGGCCAGATGCAAGATCTTGTCCTTAAGGCTTCTGAAGATGAATGGACGACTGTGGAACACTACTCTTAGGTTTGTTGTGAAGAATGTCCTTTCCAAAGGTCCCGAAATTCTTCTCTTGAGGCTATCGCCAGCTACGTCTCTTGAAATCTAGATACACGTAAAGTATCCTTTTTGAAACAAGTGATGTTTCATTCCTCTGAACCTTTGGTTTGATATTATTGTCGAAGAATCTTGGCAAGTATCCATTTTGGATGAAGGTTTCTTTCAGAAGATCCAGTTCTGCTTCCAGGGTATCAGGACTGCAGATGTGTTGGATCCAAGCGGCAAGGGATTTAATCAGATTCCGTTTCCTCTCAATAGGTACTCAGCTCCAGACATTTGTTAGTTGAACTTTTTAAGCAGGTTTCTTTGGATTCACCTTCTTAAGGTTCCTTCAGGTTGTCTTGTTATCTGCGCACTAAAATAGGGAATTTCGGATTCTCATTCTATTACTAGAGTGAATTTTATTGCCAAATGGCAACTGCTGGATAATTTTAGCAACTGATTTGTGTCGTAACTGTCGTAGAAAACGATGAAAATGTCATCTACGTAAAGGCAGGCTTAGTTAAGTGTCTGACAAACCGAGCAGGAGTACTAAGTAGCATACCAAAAAACTTCAGTGATGAAATGAAACAGATAGAAGAAGCGTTGGAGTTAAATAACTATCCCATGGAATTCATAAAGAAGACCACAAAAGGTCACTAGAAAACAAAAATAAAGTGAAACTATTAATGAAAACATAAAAAATAAAGGATTTAAAGAATCCACAGTCTTATCATATAAGAAGGGGATATGTGAAGCCCTACGTAGGATTCTTAATCAAGCAGGAATCGCGCTGGCATTTAAACCTACAAACTCACTGAAAGACAAGTTGTGTCAGCTAAGGGCTCCTATTGACTCGATGAAAAAATAACGTAATCCACAAATCACCTTGCAGCTATTGTTAGTTAGGTCAACCACACAGGTCCGACCAGTAGATCGGGAGTAGTCAGGTTATCGGAATGTAAGAATTGAGATAAGCATAGAACGAATAACCCCATGAAGGTGAATAGTTTGAACAAAAACTCATCAGCTGCAATGTATTCACTAACATACAATCATGGAACAGGGTAGAACAAAGCTACATTTCTAAAACTTAATTTAAGTGGATGGAGGGAGAGGATGATTACCGACCGAATGTTTGTTCATCGAATCCACACCTAATACATGCAGTAGAAATGACTCCACACCAATACCAGGGAAATGGAATATATTGCTACCGGTAAAAATCGATAGATAAAAGATAATGGAATTGTATAAACTAAGTGTTGGAGCCGACATGTAAACCTGAGACCGAGCACATCGGTCCAATAAATCGACGGAAAAATCTGAAATTCAATTAAATAATTAATATGACCTGTTGCACAAGAGGTGGCTCTCGTGACCCAAGTAGTCTAGGGGATAATGCTTCGGCGTCTGAAACTATAGGCACTGGGTTCGAGCCTCGGTGGGAACATCATCAATCACTGAGGAATGCAGGTACGAGTCCCAAATAAGACGAAATGCGCCTTATCCTGGATTCCACTGCTGGTCACCATCCACCAATTAACTTGAAGTGTTCGGAAGTTATACGAGTGCCTTGATTTGATTATGAGCAGTAATAAATTGTGGTTGAAACATCATCAGTAAATAATACTGTAATAATGTGTGATTTCATGAAATAAAAATTTATATTATGAGGAGATTGTACTCTATCACAGTCCCCAAGTTCTATCCTCATATCAATAGTCTGAAACCAACAAACACATTGACACAGAACAGATTTACCAGACGACGAAAAAAAAAGAAATCAGAGAGAGAAAACGTCATCTATCAGGTCAGAAAAATATGCACTAGCAATACAAAGGGACAGGAGAATGGGAAAGCCTCTGAAAACAATCATTTACACACAGGATTAACAGGGGAGACGATTAACAAAACCATAAAGAATTCTGAAATCCCGCTTCTTACTGAAGTCAATCCTGCTGAAGGTATTGTCTCTGGAATGACAGTGAAAGCATGACAGTCAAACACCACTATCAACTCAGAGAAAACAACTACACAAATTTCATCCCCTTTTAGGTACAAAACTTCCTTCATAATTTGTCCGTCAACCTGTTGGTCAATTCACCTATCTATGTGTCTGTTTGTCTTATTACTATTTCTACGCTTGAGAATTCATTTTAATTTTTATTATTCTATTGTATTGTATATCTGTGCTTTTTGTATATGTCATTCCTTTCACATTCTTATCATTCTTCTATTTAATTTGTATCATGATACTGAATTTCAGTTGTATATTTCTCTGCTCTTAGCTAAACTCTTCATCTTTATGAGGGCGTACAAACAATACGATAAGAAAATTGATGCGGATTTTATTCTCAGGCTGTTTATTTTTAAACACTAAACTCCAAAGTCCTCTTCTTTGTTTGGACAATAAACCTGTCCTTCTTTGATATCTTATCTTTGAGTTATCTGGACACCTGAATAAAGTTCAGGCGATTATCTAAGTTTGTCTTCTTTATGGAATTTGACTTGCAGTCTTACCTGTATTCATTATTGTTTACAATATATCATATCGTTGAACTGAGCAACGCATTCAATCACAAGACGTTGAAATACATCTCCACTAGACCACATGATATAAATAAATGATAAAATTGTTAACAAACAAAACTATATGAGTGTATGAGTTATTCAAGAAGGCGATTATAGTATATTTCTACTTAAAAATAGTTCACTCCACCGGATTTACCACCAGACAACCTCGGTATTACTCCTCAAAGCATATCTGACTGACGAACTGTTAACGTAAAGACATGAGAGATAACTGTGGAAATGATCATTCTATTACTCCTGACACAACAAAAGTAATATCTGATGGGCTATATTATCGAGATTTGTTTTCACTGATGTCGGTTATCAGGAGGTCAATTACAAAATCTAGAATTACTTTTATACTAAACGTGAGTTGAATGGCTTTTTGGTTTTTTAAATTAATGAATATATTTACACCATTTGTATTTTATCAAATAAAAACCTGCCAGTAATATGTATATATTATTGCCTTCTGAATGCCATATAGTGCTTCAACGGCCTACCTCCACTCCATGCCACTACTTTCAGCCTTTTCCACAACTGTCTACAAACTCTCAGTTTCATCTCCACATGACCTTCACCATGTGTGTCGGTGGCACAGTGGTTACAACTCTCGCCGACCATGCGCATTGTCCGAGGTTCGATCTCCTGCCGACGCACACCTGATATCTATGGTCGGCCTGCAAAATTTGGGCTACCGATATCACATGCTGAATATTCCATATTTGTACCAAAACCACAGTGTTGAATCAAGTTGTAATCAAAAAATAAATAAATAATTCCCAGTCTGTTGATTCCAATTGGGTTTCTACTAGATGGCCTGCCCTACATCTCTTCAGTGGGTGTGCAGTCCGTAATTTATGCTCGAAATGCTGTTGGCTGATTCACCACCGGAGTTCTATGATGTTTATCATTCATAAGTGGCCAACTGATCTTCACTATTGAGTGAAAGAAGCTGTTAAATTGAGAAAATCACTGTTTAACGGCCTACAGAATTCACCTGTCTCAAAATATCTGAATTTTAAGGAAATTTTTGAAAGATGTACACAGTTAATCGATAGAAATTAATGTTATTACTTTTGCAATTTACCTATCACTAAGCACAGATGCATTTTTTTATTAGCAGGGATCTCTGCTTCTTTGAGAAATATGAATTAGTGATACAAATGTCGGAATTCACGTGAACTAACCGTATCTATTTACGTAATACATGCTTAAAACACGAAGCACTTTCTGTCGGCTTTAATGGAAATTTTGATCGTGAAAATAGTCAAAAAAATAAGAATGGCGTAGTCATTTATCTTGGTGAAAATATTGAAAAATGCCTATGAATTTACAGTCTGTAGATTCGAATGTTGAAATATAGTAAAGTAATTGATTTCAGCCTGCTCATATCTCCATTATTACCTGCCATTACACACCAAGTGTCTCTGTTCTAATCTCCGTTCACTTTTAGTCTCGAATTTCATTAATGGAAGTTTTAATTTCTATTGTGAATTGCAATCCAGCAATTACAACTGTTGATAACTATAGAAACGAAGCACAGCTGTCACTTAATTCCAGAGATAAATGATATAAATTATTCAGACAAGATCGATTTGGCTCCAAAAAGAAATGTGGTGGTGAAGTTGGAATCTTCATCAGTCCCCAAATGGAGTGCTTCACATGATGTATGTTTTAGATTCTCTAGTGACGAAATTGTCTGTCTCGCTGTTAAATGTCAACCGAAATACCTGCCCAAATACAACTATATGTGCATTTCAAACATTTATATTGCACCTAGATGTAGCCACTCAGAACCATCTTTATTTGGTGATGATTTTACTTCACTGTTGCTGCTACCTCCTTTGGAAACTCCATGGCAGTAGTTGCTGTCGACTTCAATTCGTGTGACTACAGTTTTCTTACATCATTAGGAAATGAGAACATTATCAACATCTTATCACGACTTAAAAATACCCTTGATCTAGTGTTTACAAATGACTTCAGAATATTTGAAGCTCGGAAAAGAGCCCCACTAATTAATTCTGATCATTGTATCATACGTATATTGCCCAAAATATGTGGAGAACTGCACAAAAGAGCCTTCTTGAACCCTGGCAAGAAAACACAACATAGATGTTACTCCTATGACAATATACAGAATCGAGAAATTTTGTTAAATGATTCTAATTGGGACTTATTTACTGAACAAGCTGTAGATGACACAATCAAAAAAGTAACATCTTGTCTCAAATTCTGTCTTGATTTTTGCGGTCCAAATGAGACACTCTTTTTAAGATTTGACAGCTTCTCCTCTTCCCAGGTGTAAAAGCTTCGCCGAGAAAAAGAAGGGTTATGCAAAATGAAAGACAATCCAGGTGTTAAGATACCGACCGTCTCAATTAAATCACCAATACAGAGATTAAATAGTACCCATAATAGAAATTCCTTATCATGCAAAACCTCGTCCAAAATGTAGAAGCTATTTAAGGAAATCACCTGCGATAACCTAATGAATAATGATCCTTCTACAATTGATGCCAGTATTCTGAATAAATCCTTCATATGTCGTCCAGCTGATGATATAATCTCAAACACGACAAGTGCAAACAATGACCGCTTCTCTGATTTTAGCTCAAACGATATCTTGAAGTGTCTCAAACCCCTGAAACCTACCCAGTCTATTGGTTCAGATGATGTGCGAATTATTAGTCGTTTTCAGATCGTGGAAAACACCCATACAGACATTAGAAAGAAGAAAACACGAAGTTCAGTAAAGATGACGATTTTTTCGGTGATTTCGTTTTCAAAAGCTGTACAATCGCATTTAAACATATAGTTTCACATGGACACATAATTACGACAACGAATAAAAGGTGACAATTATTTTCTGATCAGCACCTCCCACAACATCTCAACTGATTCTTTCAAAGTAATTTACAAAGTCTACAGAAACCTACCAAAAGCAGTATGTTTCCGACTTCTGTGTACTCCAGAAGCCCTCGAAATATGCATCGAGAAGCCAGAGCTGTGTGTTCAGAAGAAATTAGTCCGACTTCCACAAATACCATGGACTTGGTTCGGTGTGTTCTATTAGCTTCCGTTTTTTCTTCTTTCGTTCTGTTTTTTTAATCTTTTTTCGTTAGTTGTGTGTGCATGTGTGTGATTCTTACTCCCTCTCTCTTCATTCACCTTACCCCATATTTTCAGTTATAAAAACAGTTATTTTAAATTTGTTTCCATGCTTTTTCTGTTCACATTTATAATTCGTTTAAAAAAAATTAACTATACTACAATTATATCCTAATCCTGTGTAATTTTTGTGTTTCTAAGGCTCTTGTAATCTATATTCACACCTCCTAACTTCCATTTCAAGTTAAAATTATTATTTCAATTTTGTTCCCATGCTCATTTTTACACACACTTGTTATCTGTTCTAATCCTGTATAATTTTGTTTCTAAGCCTCTCGTAAACCATCTATCTAGTTGAAAATAATTACCACCTTTTATTCGCTGTCGTGATTATGTGAAATCAAACAAGAAGTGTATCCATGTAAAACTATGTATTTAAATGCGATTGTACAGCTTTTGAAAATGAAATCACCAAAAAGATCGTCATCTTTGCTGAACTTCATGTTCTCTTCTTTCTAATTATTAGTCTGAATGAATGTGCCCACATTTCATGTAGTTCTCTCTATAGTATTTGCAATGAATCATTTTCCAGTAACACTGTGTCGGCTTCTTGGAAGGACATTGACATTGTTACTAAGCCTAAATTATAAAGTGGAAAAACTATTAGGTGACCTATTACTATTATTTCACCTTTATTGGAAAGACGGCTTTTGCTTGTCCTTGAGCTTCCGTTGAAGGCTTTTAACGACCCTAATCAATTGACTTATAAACATAGTAGGTGTACTTAGATACCACTGTCGTTTTATATCATAATGGTGTCTCTAGCATGCACAGAAGTGCCAAATATGTTCGGTGTGCCTTCCTAGATTACTCATCTGCCTTCAGCTCTGTACCTAGGTCTCTTTTGTCAAGCAAACTTGCTGTGTCACAGGCACAGTGCTTGATTACCAAGTGGTTGAATTCCTATTTTTCCGGTAGGAAGTAATACACTGGTTTACAATGAAAAGTCATCCACTGCTTCACTTATTCAAGCTGGTGTTCCTCAATGGGCTGTTCTCTCTCCTCTTCTATTTTGCTTCTTCTTCCATGACTCACCCCATTCTTACTAAGACAATTTTGTTGAATATGTCGATGATCTTACTGTTTATATGCCTGTCACTTCTCAGTCAGGCTGTTTCAAGATGAATAACTTTTTATCAGAAATTAGTCAGGAGTCTTCGTCAAATGGTCTTAGGCTTATTCCCTCCAAACTTCAGGGTGTTAATTTCCCTTTCAAACGCAAATGCGACTTACATGAACTGTTTAGTTCATATGGTTCCACTATCATAGATGCCACAGAAGTTGAAGTTGAATCGAATGTTGGTTTCCTTGGACTGTGTATTTCCTCTGATCACCTTTCCTGGTCTTCTCACATGATGTTAGTTTCCAGATAGAAGTTTCGTTTGACTTTCTTCTACATGAGGAAGAAGTTCGGACGATCTGGTAGCATTCCGTCCCTACTTTCTGACTCTGTTAATTTTTGTGTTCTGCCTACCCTTCTTTACTGTCCCCATTAAATCTTTCTTGGGCTAGTTAAGAAAGACGTTTTTGTAATACTGTGAAGGGCACTAGAAGCCGTCAGTAGGGCGGGTTGGGTGTCGGTAAACCAACTCGTTAATACTATTGTGGATAACTACATGGACTCCTGCAAGAAACTAGCAAATATATCTTGTCAGTGAGCATCCTCTGTATACACAGCTGTGTCTTTTCATCTCATTGGGTAGAACTAGAGGCAACTATAGAAGACTGTGTACTCGGACGAATTAGTGCAAAACCTCTCCAATACCCTATTTAGCTCACATGTTATGTGATGAGAAAGGTTTCAGGTAGGAGATGATCAACTTATTGCGGAACTCTAAGTAAACGGCATTTATACTGTTCTAATTACTACACTGTTACTTGATATTTTCACTTGAATTAATTTTATATTCAATTCTTATAGAAAAATATTAATAATGTAAATGCCGTATTTATGAAACAAATAGGAGGGAAGAAATGGAGGTGGATTGGTCATACTCTAAGAAAACCATCAAGTGACCTCACACATCAGGCCATCGCTCGAGTGGAACCCAAGTATGGAGCGGTGAGTTGGTCGTCAGTGCGTGGAGGAGGTCGTGTGAAGAGGAGACGAAAACATGTGGGCAGAAGTTGAGCCAGGTGAAAACGTTGATTGAGAAACAAACGCAATGAAGACGTGGGGCTGAAGCCCCATGTTCCTCCAGGAATTAAAAGAAACAATAATAATAATAATTACACTGTCACATTTTCATACTTGAGGGAAAACTATTCGCTGTCAGTATTAACACTGACTTAAATTGACATGATTTTCCTGAAACGTAGTTCCAAAGATTCAGCATGGTAGATATCCTTTCACAGATATTCCTGGAAAGATTTCAATGACTTGCCTACAAGTTTTCCTTAGAGACAGACTTTGATGGGTGCTTTCTGTAAAAGGGTTGAAATATACCATTCGTTCGCAGTACTGTTTACGGTGAAATCGATTTCATTTGAAATGTATAAATCAAAGTAACGGTTGCTTAGTAATTATCTGCCTACACTGTTCTACTTCAGTATTTATCAATTCATAATATCTGCAACAATTTATCATCCTAATAAGCCTTCGAATTTCGTTTTCCCGGCTTTTAGGTATTTGCAATTGTCGTCTTACAGTTGGGGATTGCATTCGGTCTAACGTGTCTGTTCACACAAGTGTATGTTGTATAATCCGTTAAATATCCTAAAACTGCATTGTTTCTATACAGAATAGAAGCCGCCTTTTTGATAAAAACCTATCCTATATTTGTGTGGGTTATCAGGTAATTGAAATCTTATCTACTGCACTTATTATCAATAACTATTGTATTAAACCACCTTCAGTTTTGTAAAACATCAACACTTACAACTAAATTTGCCACATTCAACACTATTGTCAAGGTCAGTGTGATACCCAACAAATCACACCCACTTAATTCGACCAGCAATCAGCATCAAAAATAAGATCCGGATTTTCAACTCCAATGTGAAGTCTGTCTGTCTGTCTGGATTCAACATAGAACTTGGCACCGAAGTGCAGCAGTTCGAGTTGCCACGTTCCAAATAGCACACAGAGGTAGACAAGAAGATGAGTGGAGAGAATTAATAGAGTTTGACAAGTATAGGAGTGAAACAGAATGGGTAATGGTAGAAAGGAATATGAAAGATTACAGAGATTGAATACATCTGCGCCATTGACAACGATTTTGAGCCATGTCACCTATTGTCTCCAGCCATTGATTCCTAGAGTCCCGAGGGCCCCAACCCGGGAGTCTGCATCTCCCTACCTGACTCAGTTTAACTGTCAAGGATTTCATGGATTGATGCCATGTTTTTGTTTGGCCACCACTGGCTCTTTTCCAACCTGAACCTATGTCAGCTAACAATGCCCGTCGGGGGAGGCGGTGGTTAGGAACATGCGTGAAGTCAGTGCTACTATACGGATCAGAGACTTGGCGAGTCATAAAGAGCATCTCAAACAAACTTCAAACCTTCATTAACAACTGTCTCCGCTCAATACTCAAGATCAGATGGCCAGAAAAGATCAGCAACAGGGATCTCTGGGAGCGAACCAATCAGGAACCGATTGTGAAACAAATAGGCAGAAAGAAATGGAAATGGATTGGCCATACGCTGAGGAAACCATCAAGTGACATCACTAGACCAGCCATCGCTCGAGTGGAACCCGAAAGGGAGGCGGCGAGTTGGTCGTCCAAGGGTGACTTGGAGGAGGTCATGCGAGGAGGAGATGAAAGCATGTGGACAGACCTGGAGCAGGGTGAAAAAGTTGTCAGAAAACCGAAGTCAATGGAGGTGCGCAGCTGAAGCCCTATGTTCCTCTAGGAACTAAAGGATACAATAATAATAATAATAATTCGACCAATGAAGCCTGTAGACAGTGAATATGAAGTAAATAAAGCGTCAGAAGCAAAACAATCGAAAATCCAGTTGTGTGAACTTAAAAGACGAAAGTATAACAGTCAAATAAACATTATCATCGATACCTTATTCTATAACACCAGTTGAAACTTTCAAAAAGACATGGAAGTAAATTAAATAATATGATGTAATCTATCAAATGACTAATAGTGACTGTAATTATCACAACTGAGTAGACTAGGGCATAATTAAAAAGCCGCTGCACATAACGAGACACCTGAATTAGATACCGAATTAGGCTATTCCCTCGCAATAGTTTCAAGTCAACTAGGTCACAAAACTATCCTCAGTGTCTGTACGACCCAACTCCTTATTCTCATGCAGTCAGAGTTCATCCTTGCTTAACCTTTCTCGCCAACAGGCAATCTGATCTCCAGTGTCGGAGCATCGAACGTGGAAGGTATTGCCTAGACTATATATATATATATATATATGAAGTATACTACAGTGGGGCATCATATTCATGTAGACCTATCTAACCGTGAACAGAACCTTACAATTTCACTATCTCTACAACTTCGTTTTTAATATCTACTTATTTCCGGAGAACCGTCGACTTCCTAACCTCTTCATGCTAAACACTAATTTTTCTTCATATTATATTATTTATCTACAGTGGGATACAATTTGTTCTCGAAATTGTATGGGCCCTTGTGAGACCAGTCTCGAGAGTATTCCCCTGGAATCTTCTCTACCTGTTACTTATGGTAAGCGATATTTTTTGAAATCTTGTTGGAATTTCCGCTTGTTAACGATAATAACTCAATATCGCAGATATTATTTCTGTCAGGTGATTGTGAAAACTTTTCAGTCAACACTATTCTACTGAAGGATGAACACAACACAAATGTAAATACAACTTCAACTTTCATCGATACACTTTTGTTCATTTCTACGATGAGAATGGATGGATGATGGAAAATGATTTCATGGATGTTGATATTTCGTCGAGACTACTTCTTTTAAGAGACTTAAGCGTGTGTTTAGACGAAACTTTAGGCGATCTACTGACAACTGATTCTTTGAGATATGTTGATGAGCTTCGATTATGTAAGATATGATTTCATATGGGAGATGTGACTTATATTCGTAATAACACTTTTCTACTTTCTATATTGTTTACAATGTATTTAGTGTAGAAATGAGTAGGTTGTATTTACTGGTTACTGGACTGATGTCTACTATTAGTGAATACAAAATGTGTTACTTCAAACGCTAACTAGTCTATTTATAGTGGAGATTGTCGCTTTTTTTTCTGAACTTATTGATGTCTTACCAACAGGTTTCTCTTACTTTCTATTTCACTGCAGACGCTATTATCCTCCATAATAATGGGATATGAATCCGAGCCATACAAGGAAGATATTCCATTTATTGCATTCACATTCATGTGGACGGTGTTACAAGTCATTGTAGTATTTTCAGTATTTGTATTGAATGATTTCACAGAAAGTTTACTAAGCAGGATAATAAATATCGTTTTTGCTGTGGTAATATTGGCCGGTCAGATTGCTTACTTTTTGAGAAACAGAACTACAGTAAGTGAAATTTTGATATGTTCTTAAATTGAGTCTCTGACATTTTAAAATATACATATAAACGAAATATTTTCATATTAAGTCATAAGAAAAAGAAGTTAACAGCTAAGAAAACTTTTTTCTTTTCGACGATTCATTTTCATAAGCTGTACAATTTAGACAAAGCAATAAGAAGACGTAATTTGTCTGAATCATGTTGTGTTGTATTCGCACAACACATTTCGAACAATCTGTCCTTCAATATGTCCTGTTAACCTGACCTTAGTAGTCTATTTTGTCACCTCTTAACTGTTTATTAATTTCATATATATATATATATATATATATATATATTCCTATGACAAGTCCGTGTGATGATCAGATTGTTCGAAATGTGTTGTGCAAATACATTACACGATCCAGACAAATTACGTCTTCTTATTGCTTTGTCTGAATTCACAAAGGGAACTAATTGTTTTAAAGCTGTACAATCCCAATTATATTTAACAAAGAAATCGTAAGACCGATCAGATACTGGTAATGTTCGCCCTCGAAAAACGTAATACTTAATCTATGGTGTAGTCCAGTAAGCGAGACTTAGTGGAAGTTGAAAGAGGCAGAAGTTGGCATGACGCAATAAATGCGAGAAAATGACTCATCGATACGACTGTGTGGAATGGACAAGAACTAATAGAAAATCGATGAAGTCTTTTTATATAAAATCTGTATGACAACGCAGTTTTATCAATAAACAGTGATAGAGCGTCAGTAAAAAGTTTCAGCATTGTGGAATAGATCAAATAAAGTATAATTACATTTCAATAGTTTACACACAATGCTAAGTTTTGTTATTGGTAATTTTCAGTTTTCAGTTTTCAATTTATTTAGGATAGTAGGCTATATGCCTGTGTTAATCCTTTCGATTTATTGCATACAGGAGGTCCAATCTCGCCTTGAATGAATCAACGGATGGCGCTGATACGACGTGTTCCGGTAGGGAGTTCCAATGGTTCACAATTCGATGCGAAAAACGGATTTCCAGACGCAGACGATTCGACCGTGGTTTTTGAACCTTGAGGTGATGTCCTCGCAATTGGTTGGTGCTAGAAGGAAGAAATAATTTAGATAAATTAGCTCCAAAATCATTTCTTAGGATACGGTATGCTAGTATTAGGTCACCCCTAAGTCGTCTGTATGACAGTGGAAATAAACCCAGTCGACTTAACCTCTCCTCATATGACAGGGTTGAGAAACCCTTTATTAGCTTAGTTCCTACTCTTTGCACCCTTTCTAATAAGTCTATTTCGTATTTGAAACACGGGCTCGCTGCCTGGATCCCATATTCCAAATGAGGTCTGATATAAGTCGGATATAATATACGAAATATATCAGCGTCAAAGTTCGCAAAAGCCTTGCGTATGGCCCATAACATTCGAAAACCCTTAGTGGCTGCAGTTCTACAGTTTGTTGCTGTTTTCAAGTCATGCTGCACAACCACTCCCAAGTCCTTGTACTCAGTGACCACTGGGAGAGTAATGCCATTCATTGAGTAATTGTGCACGTGACTATGGGATACATGCATAACTACACTCTTGCTTAAGTTAATCTCCAAGGCCCAGTGCTTACACCAATCACTTAACAAGTTTAAATCTTCCTGCAAAGCAAGTTGATCACTGTCATCGTGCAAAGCCCTCCATATCTTGATGTCATCAGCAAACAGTAAGCAGGATGACTTAACTACCGATGGAATCTCATTAACATAAATCAGGAAAAGAAGTGGGCCTAGAATTGTACCCTGAGGAACGCCACTCTTAACCGATTCCCATGTTGATAAAACCCCGTTAACTCGTACTCTTTGTCTTCTGTCCTTTAGAAAGTCTTGAATCCAGTCGGTAACCACTTTATTGATTCCCAGACTACCTAACTTTACTAGAAGACCTGAATGAGAAACCCTGTCAAACGCCTTGCTAAGGTCTATGAATATGGCATCCACCGGTATATTAGCATCAGCTGAGCTTGCCCAACTTTCTCTGGCCAAAAGAAGGTTGGTCAAGCAAGAATGACCTGCTCTAAAACCGTGCTGTTCCACAGCGAAAAGTTTGTTCCCTTCAATGAACTGAATGATAGCATCACGAATTATTCTTTCTAGTAGTTTAACAACAATACTGGTCAAACTAACAGGACGATAGTTCTGAACTAAGTTTCTAGATCCGGTTTTGAAGACCGGACTAATGATGGCATCTTTCCAGTCTCTTGGACATTTAGACTGGTCCAGAGACATATTGAAGATTACCGACAATGGCTCGGCTATGCTTTCAGCCAATGCTGTTAATATACGTGGGTGGAGTTCATCAGGGCCACTGGACTTACCAGGATTGAGCCTTAGAAGCCACTTTAGGACAGTATCCTTTCCAATGTATAAGGGTGCCATTTTCAAGTTACCTTTTGGAAAATTTACAAAGCTGGTATCAATATTATCAGAGAATACTTGACTAAAGTGCTTGGACAAAGCCTCAGCCTTAGTCAAGTTATCCTCAGCCATGTTTGTCTGGTCATCTTCAAGCATAAGAGGTGGGATAGCATCACTCTTACGTGTTCTTCTCTTGATATATGAGAAGAGTCTTTTTGGGCAGCCTGGTGAACTTTTAACTAACTGGGTTTCGTAAGCTATCCTTGACTGGTGGATCAAAGTTTTACACTGGTTTCTGGTTTCACAGTATTTCAGCCGGAACTGCTGTAGCCCAGTAGAAACAAAGAGATTCCAGAACCTTTTTCTCCGTCTCAGGAGTGTTATAGCTTGTCTATTTATCCATGGTGGCCGATTTGTTGGCCTTTTAGGAACCCTCCAGGGGATGAGATCAGTGGTAACCCTCTCAAGTGTATTCTTAAATCTATTCCATTCATTGTAAATTTTGCTCGAAATATTACCAATAACAGAACTTAGCATTGTGTGTAAACTATTGAAATATAATTATACTTTATTAGTAATAGAGTGATGATAATAAAATATGGATGATGGGAATAATAGTGATAGTAAAATAATAGTAGTAATAACAATAATAATAGTGAACCTACACAATCAGAGGAAGGATGAGAAAGTTGCAAAACAAAGGAAAATTATTCAACCACTTCCATTGTCATGGCAACAACTCTGTTGACTTGACTTGACTTTTGCTTGTTTGCTTATTTTTTCTAACTACTTAAAACTCTTACGTAATTCCGTATGTTATCTTGTTTCCACCCTAAGCACAACTCTTTCATCAAACTTTTCATGATATTACATAACTCTTCTTTAACAGTCATTTGTGACAACTCATCAATTCTGTTACTACTCTCTTATTGGATGGGAGACTTTATCATGATCTGACATCAGTTACACAACCACTGGAAAATCTGGGAGTACTGGACATGCGTTTCGTCCCAGTTTGGGACTGCTCATCAGTACGGTGGGTGTTTACTGTGAAGAGGCCTAGACCAGGATGAAACAGCTGTCTAGTACTTCCAGGTTTTCCACTGGTTCTCTAAATGATGTCATCTCATGATGAAATCCTGCACCCAATCAAACAAAATCCCTACGAAACCAATACTACCCTCTTATATCAACATCCAGATACTCTGAATACCTCTGTATTACATAACTCCACGAAAAACTTACTAACTGTATTTTCGTTTGATGAATTTAATGTACACACATGCAAAACAACCATATATATTTGCTAGTGTGCAGCTATGAAAATGAATTCGCTGAAAAGACACTTATCGCTGAACTGCTGGTCTTCCCTCTATTAAGTTTCGGAACTATTTCCGGTCGAAGGTGAAATTAATAAAATTACAAAATGTAATAAACATGAAGATCGGATACAGAATACAGTAAGGTAGATATAGGTTGTAGTATTATCCTAGAAATACTACAGGTCAAGGGTCACATTAGTAAAATTACATAATAGATGGGTGGGAAAGTTCTAGCCTAGAGCCACCTTGATAAAATTACAATTAGGAGTTAAAATGCCATAATAAACAGGTGGCGGCTGAATAAAACTCGTGCGTCGGTGGCACAGTGGTAAATTGCTCGCCAACCATGCACACGGTCCGGGGTTCGATCCCCGGCCGACGCACTCCTTTACCTCACTTAGCCAGAAATAATGCTGGTAACGAGGAAAGGTTGGGTATGAGGCTAGCAACCCCATCCTGTAAAATTAAACAGTGCTGCATAAACTTCAAGCCACTAGCTTGAGGCCCTATGTTCCACTGGGAACGTAAAGGAAAATAATGGATAAAACTCAAACATACTAGCGTCATAATTACTGAGGCGATTGAAATGTTGTGCAATTAAGGGTTAGAAATGTAGAAATAACAAAATGTACAAGATGGTTGCATTAAAAATCTAGTGGGATCATAACTAATGTGACGATTAATTGTTTATGCAAATAAGGATTAAAATGTAGAAATAATAAACTGACAAAACAGACAGGAAGATCGGATATGAAAATATGGTGGTGTAAATAAGGATTAAGAAAAACTTGAAAATAACATGAATAAACAGGAAGTCTGGATAAAAAAGACAATGGGATAGTCACTATTAGAAGAATTACCTGTGTTATGATGGCCACGGTACGGACAAGGGTTGAACGTATTTCTTTTGGATACATAGTGTGGGTTCGAGCTTTTCGATGGCTAGTACCTCGGCTATGCCCAGATGTCTTGATTTTACTCTCGTTGTTAGGTTTGATGGAATATTGTATATGATTTCGAAGGAATTTTTGAACTGCTTTGAATCTCTTGAATTGACTGAATGTTCTGTCACGAACTATATACACATTTTCGTTCTCTTTTTACTAACCAGGCTGGGTAGTGTTCACGAGCGCGTTTTTCAAAAATGTGATGAATAATCAAATTGTAATTAGCCGGGGAGGGAGGGCTGAATGGTGGTGGTGAAAATTATTAAACATTGACAAGGGTTGTGCGGCGTGAATGACACCAAAAGATACAGCCTCGGGAATACAAATTATTTGGAAGCTTACAGCTTTCGAAAGGCTTCTTCTCACTTCATAGGTGACTTTGAATGAATTCTCCTTACACATATAATTGAGTGATCAGTGTTCAATATATGTTCAATTATAGCACTCCACATTCAACCACACTCACCTTTACCTGGCCAAGTGGCATAATGTCATTTGACTCACTCAGATAGAACACACATCGACCGACCTATATGTCTCGATCCACATGCGCTAATGAATTGATAGATCCCCACAGAAGTGGTCAAATGCGATAGTCTGCCTTAAGAGTTGTTGAAGAACAATGGGTACCATGAGAATACCAGTCGTAATGTAGGAGCAGGGAACGTTCTTATCAGGACGTTAGATATTCTTCTCTATAGGATGTCAGTCAGGATGTCGCACTCGAACATCACATCCACGTGCTGCATCTTATTCGGCACAGAGATGGCTTGTTCTCTCTTGGTTGTCGGCTTTATCTATAAAGCGTGATGGATAGTCATTCTCAAGTAGTGTCTTCCTCAAAGGAGTCATCTCTTCTCCTACTGATTCAGGGCGACAGATTCTACGGATTCTAGTCTCAGGAGATATTATCAGGTTCTACTTGTGATTGGATGGTATCTAACTGTGGGGGGGTTTCAGCTGACCGTCCCAAATAGGCTTTCGATATACTGATCTGTTCAAAGTCCCATCAGACATCTTTGTTAGTCGGACGTCGAGGAGTGAGATTGTCTGTCCAGTTTCTGCTTCAAATGTAAACCTGATGGCTGGTTGGCAGCTGTCTGGAACTTGAAGTAGATTATTTAGGCTACATTTGTTATCTCAAATCATGGAATTGGTATCAGCTCATCTTTTATAAATAGGAAAAGTTGTCGATGGTCGGTTTCAACAGACCACTTCCCAAACCGCAATGAAAGTATCTGCACGTGACTTGCTTAACGGTGAACTCGTGGGCCCACCATCCTGCTGTCTCTAAATAGAACCATTGAATGTGAATTTAACATTCAAATTGTATCTAAGTAGTTCTTTGAACATGTTCGTATTTACTACATTACAAGTCATTGCTCTCCGTGTATTCGCATAAGAATCAAATCCTCTCCATAAATGGAAATTTTTGAGGGGAAATTCGACGTCTAGTGATATCACGTGACTTATGCCCGATCTCACACTTTTCTACTGCCTAAGTAATTCAAACCTTTCTCGAAGAGAGTATTTTTTTAAAGTCGTTCTCCAACAGACTGTAGGTATTCTGCCAACTATTTCGTGATCGGATTGCAATGTGATCGAGAGATGTCCAAAATAGGGCACAACGGAAGTCCCTGTTTGTGAGTTCTTGGTAATCCATGCAGTCACGTCATTATTAAACCGGTGTGGAAAATGGTCTAATAGATACATTTAGAAACCAGTTGATCACTAATTAGCTTTCTCAATATCTCATTTAATTGCTTCCACTTATTTCTGTTTTGTCTTTCTCTTTGTCAAGAGTAGCGATCGTTTTTCTTTCTGAAAGAATTACCTACATTTTATCAATAAAATCTTTTTTAAGTTTTTGGAAAATACCCATATGGACATTAGAAAGAAGAGAACACGAAGTTCAGCAAAGATATCTTTTCGGCGATTTCATTCTCAAAAGCTGTACAATCGCATTTATATAGATTATTTTAACATGGATAGAATTATTATTTGTTTAATTTCACATAGTAACGAAGGTGATAATAATTTTCAACTTGATATGATAGTTTGAAGGTACGAATACAGATTACAAGAGGCTTAGAGACAAGATTTCATAGGATTAGAAAATAGTTACAACGTATGCAAAAAATTAATATTTGATAACTGGAGAAATAATTTTAAAGGCGAATCGAAGGTGATAATTATTTTCGACTTGATATGAATTACAAGAGGTTTAGAAACGCAGGGATAGGACGAACTACAGGTGTGAACAAAATGAGCATGGAAACAGATTGAAATCAAAATTTTCAACTTGACATGTTAGTTAGGAGGTATGAATATAGATTACAAGAGGCATAGAAACAAAAAATTACACAGGATTAGAATATAATTGTAGAATGGTTATTTTAAACGGATTACAAGTGTGATCAGAAGGAGCATGGAAACAAAATTAAAATAACTAGTTTTTTTAACTGAAAAAATAATTTGAGCCTGAAATGAAAGTTAGGACGTGTGAATATAGATTACAAAAGCCTTAGAAACACAAAAATTGCACAATATTAAGATATAATTGTAAAATAGTTATTTCAAACGAAATATAAATGTGAACAGGGAAAGCATGGAAACAAACTTAAAATAACTGTTTTTATAGCTGAAAAAAAATTAGGTGGATTAAACGAAGATTGAGGGACTAAGAATCAGACACACAGCGAACGAAAAATGCTCTAAAGGAAAAAACAAGAACGAAAACAGACGAGGAAGAGAAAAAAAAACGACGGAAACAAAGGGAACATACCAAGCTAGGTCCATGGTAGTTGTAGAGGTTGGACTAACTTCTTTTGAACACACAGCTCCGGCTTCTCGATGCATATTGCGAGGGCTTCTGCAGTACAAAGAAGTCGGAAACATATTGCTTTTGGTAGGTTTCTGTTGACTTTGTAAATCACTTTGAAAGAATCGGTTGAGATTTTGTGGGAGGTGTTGACCAGATGTTCAATAATGGCACTTCTGATTGAACCGGTGCCTCCTCTTTGCAGCCACGCTGGGTAGTGTTCTCTAACACGTTTTGAGAGGACGCGCATACAACGACCTATGTACCTAGCTCCGCACGAGCAAGTGAACTGGTATATGCACATTGAATTGGTCATATGCGAAAGTTTGTCCTTCGTGTTGTTTCGAAGTATTGGGCGGCTAGAGAATGTCACTCTTAGTGTTGCTGCAGGGAAGGTCTTCTAGCTCTCTAAAGAAGACCTTCCCTGCAGCAACACTAAGAGTGACATTCTCTAGCCGCCCAATACTTCGAAACAACACGAAGGACAAACTTTCGCATATGACCAATTCAATGTGCATATACCAGTTCACTTGCTCGTGCGGAGCTAGGTACATAGGTCGTTGTATGCGCGTCCTCTCAAAACGTGTTAGAGAACACTACCCAGCGTGGCTGCAAAGAGGAGGCACCGGTTCAATCAGAAGTGCCATTATTGAACATCTGGTCAACACCTCCCACAAAATCTCAACCGATTCTTTCAAAGTGATTTACAAAGTCAACAGAAACCTACCAAAAGCAATATGTTTCCGACTTCTTTGTACTGCAGAAGCCCTCGCAATATGCATCGAGAAGCCGGAGCTGTGTGTTCAAAAGAAGTTAGTCCAACCTCTACAACTACCATGGACCTAGCTTGGTATGTTCCCTTTGTTTCCGTCTTTTTTTTTCTCTTCCTCGTCTGTTTTCGTTCTTGTTTTTTCCTTTAGAGCATTTTTCGTTCGCTGTGTGTCTGATTCTTAGTCCCTCAATCTTCGTTTAATCCACCTAATTTTTTTCAGCTATAAAAACAGTTATTTTAAGTTTGTTTCCATGCTTTCCCTGTTCACATTTATATTTCGTTTGAAATAACTATTTTACAATTATATCTTAATATTGTGCAATTTTTGTGTTTCTAAGGCTTTTGTAATCTATATTCACACGTCCTAACTTTCATTTCAGGCTCAAATTATTTTTTCAGTTAAAAAAACTAGTTATTTTAATTTTGTTTCCATGCTCCTTCTGATCACACTTGTAATCCGTTTAAAATAACCATTCTACAATTATATTCTAATCCTGTGTAATTTTTTGTTTCTATGCCTCTTGTAATCTATATTCATACCTCCTAACTAACATGTCAAGTTGAAAATTTTGATTTCAATCTGTTTCCATGCTCATTTTGTTCACACCTGTAGTTCGTCCTATCCCTGCGTTTCTAAACCTCTTGTAATTCATATCAAGTCGAAAATAATTATCACCTTCGATTCGCCTTTAAAATTATTTCTCCAGTTATCAAATATTAATTTTTTGCATACGTTGTAACTATTTTCTAATCCTATGAAATCTTGTCTCTAAGCCTCTTGTAATCTGTATTCGTACCTTCAAACTATCATATCAAGTTGAAAATTATTATCACCTTCGTTACTATGTGAAATTAAACAAATAATAATTCTATCCATGTTAAAATAATCTATATAAATGCGATTGTACAGCTTTTGAGAATGAAATCGCCGAAAAGATATCTTTGCTGAACTTCGTGTTCTCTTCTTTCTAAAATCTTTTTTACCCATTAGGACTTTACCAGTACCGTTATCAGGGCGTGTGATAAGTAATTCCGAGTTATGTTTCAGTTGGTTGAGCTGCTTTCTGTTTCCTTTAGTCAATAGATTATTGCAGTTGGACTTTGAATCGAGGTACTCATGACATGAGTCTAGAATATTTGACTTAAAACGTTTGAACTCTCCTTCAGAGACTGGAAAATGATCACTAGACTGATTAATCAGATTTCTATACTCAACATATATGTGGAGCTTGCTAATATTTCGGTTTATTTCTCAGGATTTTTGCCTCCAGTTCTACACTAAATAAATTTAGTGAGGAATGACTGACTGAACACAAATTAAGCAGGATCTCCCGGAAATTTGTCAATTGAGATGGATGCATGTTGTTCTTCTCCATTATTTCTGTAGCAACCGAAGACAAGGACCAGTCAACAGATCGTTTATTTAGGAAATCAACAGATATTTGTAGACTTTCATGTACATTAATATAGCTTATTGCAAGCAAACAAACACAGTCTTCACACTGGTTGTTTCTCCCTGAAAGTTATTCTTTCATCTTTTTGTGGCTGTTTCTTGAATGTCAGATCATTAATATGCTAACTGTACCCGCCTACGCAAAGCCTGCTGTGGTTGATTGTTGAATCAGTCTTTGTTCTTATTTTTCTCACGACCAATATTGGGGACGTAAACATTGACGTAAATTACTGTCTACCAATTTGGCTAGCAGCCAGCTCTCACAACATTTCTCCTTTCTCTTTTGTAAATAAATAAATAATGCTTGTTATACTATTTATGTTTTTAAAATAGTAAATATTTGCACATTAAGACTGAGAATGGCACATTTCAAAGAACAATATTGTGATTTCAATTAGATCTCATCAGGCTTAACTGTAATACACTAACATAACTTTAAAAATAAAAATTCAAATATAAACCAATAATAATAATAGCTTTATTCCAAAAACAGTACTAATGATACAGCAAAGAATTTTCAGCATTCATGGTGTTTTGTCTACAGGATAATAATAAGATGGTGAATATAAATCGTGCAATTAGTCATATCAGTAGTAGTGGTAATAATAATGGTTTTATCAATCATAAGGATGAAAAAGTGAGGCAATCTGTGATAACACGAATAACGAGAAACAGCATGATTAAACAAATAAGTGTTCAGGTGGAAGTAGTATTTGATAAAGGCTAGTAAAAACAAATGAACCGATCGAGTAATGCTGGATTGTAAGGGAAGTAAATGAAACACGTTTTTAATAAAGAGGTGATAAGATTAGGGGATGATAAAAAAGGGGTTGAAAATATAAGTAAGAGATGGTGGAGAAGTCTTTAGTTGGTTGCGTCTTAATAGGCATAATGGCTGTACGAACTTCTTTTGAATGCATAGTTTAGGTTTAATAGTTCGAATGCCTATCACTTCAGCTGTGTGCAGTAGACGAATAAGAAGCCTACTGAGAAGATTCTGTTGGATAACATGAATTGCTTTTAAAACTCTCGTTTTCTCCACTACATGATCACTATCAAATGAGTATGACAAAACTGAGCTACGGATTGTTTTTGTCTGTCTTTTGCACAACCACGATGAGAGATGTTCAGTAACACATTGGCTAAGCTGTCTGGTAGTACGCCCAACATAACTGTCACCACAGGAGAGCAGTTGAATTGACAAATGCATATGGATTTGGAAACACTACCTAGCTTATCCTTCAATTGAGTCCCAATCATTCGTCAGCTAGAGAATGACAAACATTGGCTTCCTGTGTAAAAAGTTCTTCGTATACTGCTGGCATATCTCCGGAATAAAATCTCATTTGACAAGTTATCATTAAATTGTAATTTGATAAATAGAAGTTTGTTTCATACCGTCATAGTTTCAGGTTTTCTCTCCAATGTTTTCAACAGATTACCTTACTTATTGCTGGAGCTATTGGATTCCCATTCACATGCTTCGTAAGTTAAATTACATTTTTATACTCCATTTATTTTTAAATGAGGTGTGTAATAAACTGATATTGGAGAAGCATTAAGGTTTCTGTGACGCTTAACTGATTCTGCTATTCCACACAGGCTTTCATCTGCTCCTCACATGATCATTTTTATGTCACTTTCCAATGCCCAACCTATCACTTCGAATCCGACGATCTATGTGGAGTGTACTTATCACTAAATAGTCTCCGCAGTTGATGTCCAATTCACTTCACTTCCACTGTCTTTTGAATAATTGTTAGGCAATATGTGGTTGGCTGACTTCCTGTCTATAAAAGTTCATTAATATTTCTCCTTTCTGACTAGCCATCGGAACTTCAGTATTGAGGCAGGTGTTGATGAAGGTCTGCAGTAGCCTGTTGGAAATGTTTTCGATGACATGCACTTCAAGTCTCTGAAACGTATTAGTTCATGAATTTATTCCAGGAAGTTTTCACTTTCAGGTGATTTATTTCGCAAATGAACACGACCTCTGTTTACACTTCATTATTTCCTGTTTCAATTATTTGCTACTTGTTGGCTAAATTGTCGGACATCAAATTACCCCTATTTTATTATAAATAGTGTTTAAATTGAAGCTGACAATTTATTAGTCCACACTATTATTTCGAATGTGGTAGTTCAGTACTTAGTGAATTCGAACATATTGATGACTCACACGAGTGACTCGTTATTAAATCAGATTGAGTCATACTGACCCTGTAGACTGCATCTTATTTTTTCAGGATACGTGAACCATGTCTATATTAACACACTAGAACAATGTGGTAATATTACCAACAAATTTCAGTGTTTTTCAGATGAAAATGTAGTGACAGAAGCCCATTATCAAAAAGTTTTTAAGTATTGTTATAATTTGACAGCTAGAAACTATCGAAGTAGGTTTTAAGTATCTCCAACTTCCGAAGGCTACTTCCGATTTCACATACTTTCACATAAGCCTTCCATTTCATTAGTAAGTGTATAAACACAGGATGAACCTACTAGCTAATTATTATCAAAGCATACCTAATTTCCAATAGTTTGTTTGTAAGGATTAGATTTGCTTTATTCGAGTTGATCACGGAGTGACACCAGTTAGAGAAATATTGAAAACCAGGGAGTACAGGACGGCTGCTTCATTCTAGTTTTGGCATCATCGAGGTTCGAACCCAGTACTTTCTGGTTTCAAAGCAAGTTCGTATATCATTCAGCCACTGAGACCCGATTCAATGGCCAACGCATGAGGTCTAACTTCTACCAATTCGTGATTTAGCGCGACCACTAACCAATGTCATTGGTGGGACATCCATCCTTACACTTGACTGGATGCACCTCACTGATGACAAGCGCTCGAAATAAAATTGTTATTATTATTACTATTAACATTACCATTGTATGCATATATTGATTTTCTATTTAAAAATTAACTCTCTACAGGTTAGTTAGTATGTTAAAATCCTTTCTGTACATAAACTTAATACTGTCTTCAAGATGTAAGCAACTGATGAGAACACAACAGAATAAGCAATAACGGTACCACTACTGTATTCTTCACAAACCGCTGTTGTTCTTGCTTAATTCAAATTCATCAAGGGGAATAAATGTATGGATTGTATTTGTCAACTATATGACCCAGATGACTCTATTTTGAGTGTTATTTAGACTATTGTTGCATTTATAAATAATAATACACAGGTATCTATCAACACGTGTAAGCTTCATTCTGATTTACCATGTTTTTCATGTTATTGTTTACAGCAACTCATAAAAGAAGTCAAGCGTGTGTTCGGAGGTAGCAAAAGCTTTTACCCAGAGGATAATATTGTCCTTCCAGCTAGGAACATTTATGCTTACTGTTGGAGTTTATTCCTAACAATCATATGGGTGTATGCATTCAATGGACAAAGAGAAATCCCCGGACAATAAACTTGTTGAAAGTGTTGACCAAAGTCGTTGTATATCATGAAAAACTGTAACAGAAACATTGAAAGTTGAATGAAATCATCGTCTTCATTTACGAATATGTATTTTTCTATAGTTTGATTTGTAAGGGTTAGTTATGTTTTTACGAGTTGACCACGGATTGACATCAGTTAGAGAAACATTGAAAACCAAGGACTACTGGACAGCTGCTGTTTCATCCCAGTTTGGCAGTCATCGGCAGTACGCACTCACTGGTTTTCGTATCAGTATCATTTATGAAATTTCCATGAAAAGTGTGCTGTAATTACTAGTATGTATTAATAATGAAAACTTCAATTCCCGACGAGTTTCAAAGAACTAGGAATATTACACAAATGTCACAAATGACTACACCGATTAGTGACCCAATCTGAGGACTTATTGATTAACGACGTAGCAAACAAACACGCTTCACATTCTTCATTCAATTTAAATTTTTATTTCGTAGTGACAGTTCATCATGAAATGGTACTGTATGAATAGATAGATTCACACATTAAATGTTCTTACGATAAACAACACTCTAGAGATCAGTCTCATGTTTACAAAAAATATTGTAGGAATGAATAAAAAGGTATTGATTCGATTGTCAAAAATCTAGCTATCCAATAACAGTTGAATTAATATTAGCTAATCACTTAGCGATTAATTGAGAAGCATTGGATTGCGGAATCCAATATCTGATGCTAAAATGCAAACTACCATTCGATGAATGACTGATAGATTAGTTTCAACATAGGACTTTCCACTGATGTGCAGCAGTTCAAGTCGCCACACTCCATCCTTGTAGCACATAAAGCAAGACATGAAACTGAAGAGAGATTCAAAACAAAGGAGAAAATAAACAGAAATATGAGGACACCAGAATAGTAATATGGAAGGATATTTGAATTTTATTGGATACGCCAAATCACAAAGAGTGAACACATGTCCGCTATGCACTGAGAGTGATTTTGAGCCATATCACCGATTGTTTCCCGTCACTGATATTTTACATCCCGAGGACACCAACCAGTTAGAAAGTCTACACCTCCCTACGTGGCTGACTTAAGGTAACTATTGTGGATTTCATTGACTGGTGCTATGTTTCAGTTTCACCACCACTGGCTCTTTCCCAACTTGACCAATCCTATATCAGGTTAGCTAACGTTTCCCATCGAGGAAGGCAATGAATTCCTAGGCATACGTAACACATGTCCTAGCCCCATCTCACTCGATGTAGCTTCACAGCCTCATCGATTGATTTTTCCTCCCCTCCTCACCTAACATTCGACCGATACCTAACCTCAATATTCCTCACCTTGTTATACCACTTCACACGAGAGATAGAACGGAGGCGCCTGCGATCAAACACAGCTAGTCAGGCTTTTCATGTCTTCTACTTCCAATGGCCAGGTCTGTTGATAAGTACACATGTCCTTTGGCCGACAGTCAGTCGGATATCACGTCTACGCCAGAGACGGCGTAAACCGACATATGCGAAACTATCTTTCTGTATCCATGCTGAGATTTTCTCAGAGATCAACCCGTTGGCGTTGAATGATGCAACTTCTCAAATAAGTGAAGTGGTCAACACGCTCCACAAACCACTTCACTACCCATTTCTAAGCCATAAGTCAACGTAGTCCAGACTAGTCCTGTACCATCATATTACACTTGAAAGCTTGAGCGAATCTCACGCCAAACATTCGAAGACTCAGTACTTTCTCAGCGTCCTCAAGTAGGTGGAAGGACTATATCATCCTCATGCATATTCCAAGTCAACGAAATTATTCCCTGATGGTAACAAGTCAATTCCCCAGTCGCTGAAGTCACTTAGAGTTAAGTCCATTAGTAGAAATAGGCATCCCTGACGGACACCACTAGTTGTCACCACTTCAGGCGACAACTCGCCGTAAGCCCTCACCTGACTGACTGCATCAGTTCGAGTAGAAGGAGTACTTTGATCAGTCAAATGTATTTTCTCGACATTCTTTTCACAGCCAAACATCAACAGAGTACCTCTCGGTTGACAGGATCGAGTGGTGCATTGAGATCAAAATATATTTGACAACCGTTGGACGCCGACGGTAAGTAATCTTATGTTTCAGAACCTGTCGAAGGATGAAGATATGATCAATACACCCTCTTCCTGCTCTAAAGCCTGCCTACTTCTCTCGTATTTGTTCCTCTCATGCACCAATTAGTCTACGCATGATTATTGAGCCTACAACTTTAGATACCACCACATTAGTCAGGCTAATCCCTCTGTGATTATCACAGGAAGACTTGACTCCCATTTTGTGAATCGGTATAATCAATGACTTATACCAACCCGACGGGACTTCCTCTGATTCCCAGACGCTGCCTAATACTCCAGTTAACACAGACAGTAGACTATCTCCACCGTACTTAAATACCTCTGGTTGTCCTTCCATTACATTCTGCTGTTTCGCCTCGTTTCAGATTAGTGACAGCCTTGGTAATCTCAGTTAGGGACAGAGGACCTGTGTCTATATCCCATATTCAGGGAGGTGTTGGATGTTCGGTAAGTTGACTGTAGCTGCAGGCCAGTTAAACTGCTCCTCAAATTAATCCTTCCAACGTCCGATTCGTCTATCTTGAGACATAATTACGGTTTCATTTTTCTCACAGATTGTTCCACTCATCGTTTGCCCATTACCATCTATCTCCCTGATGAGTAAGTATAAATAGTTGTCTGATGTTACCAAACGTCATCTCTCCTGGGAGATAATCATGGTGTCATCTTCCTCACATATTGTCTCACTTATCATCTGACATTTACCACCTGTTTCCTTGATAAGCTTAAATAGTTGTCTGATGTTACCAAACGCCGATGCCTTTTCCATCTTTTTCGATTTCGTCGCCCACCACTGTTCATCGTCGTTGCGAAGACTTCTTGTTAGTTTTCGTTTGAGTAGCTTTCGCTCCTCATCATAATCGGAGCTCAACGGAATCAGTCTTCTTGCGTCAATCACTTCGGATGAGGCGGTAGAGATCCAATGCCTCTTACTAACTTCATGTTTTAGGTCATTAACAGCTTTCACAGCTGTGTCTACAGCTAACTGGATGTTGTTGCAGGCTTCTCAAGGAGGAGTCCTGCTGTCGACCTCAAATACTCCTTTCACTAGTTCTCCTTTGAATAGGGACTCAGTGTCTCCACCTAGTTGGAAACGTAAGTGTTTCGCTGCCATCAATTTCTTATGTTCGTTCACTCGTAGGCATAAACGTGCGCCAACCACAGCGTGATGAGTGTCTACGCACGTGTTCCAGAAGGAACGGCAATCTTCTACGGACCCTCGCCAACCATACCTTATCACTATGTGGCTCATCTGAGTCAAGTGTTATTGATA
Source organism: Trichobilharzia regenti (assembly GCA_944472135.2). NCBI lineage: Eukaryota > Metazoa > Platyhelminthes > Trematoda > Strigeidida > Schistosomatidae > Trichobilharzia > Trichobilharzia regenti. The sequence goes on along the minus strand of OX235270.1, from coordinate 148,230,589 downwards.
TAAGTATAAAACTTGGGCGCCGTGGGTACAGAATAACTCCATTATGGATAAGATTTTATTTTGATAAATCACAGTGTTGAACAGTAATATTAACTGAGTCCATTGTTGATTTGGTGATGGAGGTCGCCAGGTTACATAACGTCTCTCTTTGTATCTAAAGTTAGTGTTGACTAGAAACAGATGATTATCTGAGTGAGACCGTAGAAGACAATCACCGCTGTCGGTTCGTCGTCAGGGAACTCCATACGTCGTACCACCTACATACTTCTCAATCTGGCACAACTTTCCTACTTCGCCATTCAAGTCACCTGCTGAAACAACTATATCTGAACGTTTTGCTTTTTGCAACCAATTAGACAGTTTCAGGTAGAAGTCATCCTTTAGTTCATCCGAACTGCAGTCTGATGGGGCGTAAGCGGAGACTACGAAAAGACAACGACGGGTAGCGCCATCTTTCCTTCTTTTAACGGACCCATTCAGAAGGACCGCACATATACGACTATCTACTGAGATCCAGTCAAGAAGTGATTCTCCCGCCCTGACACTCGGTGCTATCCATACACCTGCGAGTCCTCGAGAACTAACTGAGGAGTCTCCTGACACTCATAAAGTGAATTTTGCAGATTCACATTGTTGGCCGAATGAGGTTAAGTAAATGACCAAACTCGGGTCTTGTATGCGTGTATCCAAAACACAACATACATCCATGGTTCGAGATTCCAATTGTCCAATACGGCAGAGGGCCGCATTATGAAGTTGGAGACGTGGCTTTAGCAGGCTGTCGGGGGGTTTCTATGGCGCTCATCGTTACGCGGTCATAGAATGAAATGAAGACGAGTGATCGGTCTGCAGAATACTACTGACAGCAGTAGGGAAGCAAGATGATGTGGGTGACAGGGATAAAGAAGGAAGATGATCACGACGGCTTTGTGTGGTTTTGGAAGCGTGTGAGCGGTTGTTGCTTCCCTACTGCCCTCACAGCGGATACCAGAGAATTAGTGTTGCTTGATCACAGAGCCCAGGAGACAAAAACTTGAGGCCAATCACACATGGCCTTATGGTTCGGTTCCGTATTAGAAACTTACAGCTCGACAAGGACCACCATAGGGTCTGTCTGTTTTCGACATAGAACTTTGTGCCGATGTGCGGCAGTTCAAGTCACCACACTCCCTCCTTGTATCACACAAAGCAAGAGAAGAAAGTACAAGAAAAGCATAATAGAGAGACAGTGAGCAGAGGTGTGAGACAAAGGAATAGTAGTAGCGAAGAACAAAACAGTTTCATTGGAAATCATAAGTCACAAGGAGTGGATGCATCTGCGCTAACCATCACCGAGAACGATTTTGAGCCATGTCACCAATTGTTTCCAACCATTGGTTTTCACCGTCCCGAGGACCCCAGCCTGGAAGTCTACACCTTCCTACGTGACTTAAACTTACTGTTGTGGATTTCATTGACTGGTGCCAAGTTTTTGTTTGACCGCCGCTAGCTTTTTTCCAGCCTGACCCTATATCCGCTAACATTGCCCATTGTCGAGGGAGGCGATGACTTGGCATACATAACACATGTCCTAACCATCTCTCTCAGTCGATGTAACTTCACGACTTCGTCGATTGATTTCCCCAGTTTACCTAGAACTCGACGCCTGCCTTCAATGTTGCTCACCTTATTATGCCACTTTACACGGGAAATAGAGCGCAGGCATCTATGATCAAAGACAGCTAATCTTTTCATGTCTTCCACTCTCAGTGGCCAGGTCTCACAGCAGCCCGCCATAAAGGAGGACGGAGCGGACTGATCAGCAGTACACCCGCCCTTTGGTCGATAGTCGAACATCTCGTCTACGCCACAGACGGTGTAAACTGACATATGCAAAACTAGCCCTCTGTATCTGTGCTGAGATCTCGCCAGAGATCAACCCGTTGGCAATGGCTGATGGTACTTCCCAAATAAGTGAAGCGGTCAACGTGCTCTACCACTTCACTTCCTATTTTTAAACTAGGCGTCGGTGTAGTCCAGTCCTGTAACATCATCTTGCATTTGGCGGGAGCGAATCGCATGCCAAACATTCGTAGATTGCTGCTCAAGGTGTTTAGAAGACTCTGCATTTTGTCAGCGTCTTCGCCTAGAAGGACTATATCGTCTGCATATTCCAAGTCAACGAGATTATTCCCTGGTAACAAGTCAATCCCTGAGTCGCTGAAGTGAGTTAGGGTTAAGTCCATTAGTACATCTTTGATGAAATTGAATAGAAAAGGGGATAATGGGCATCCTTGACGGACACCACTAGTCGCCACCAGTTCAGATGACAGCTCGCCGTAAGCCCTCACCTGGCTGTATGAGTACGAGTAGAGTGCCTCAATCAGTGCAATATATTTTCTCGGGATTCCCTTTACACCCAAGCATCTCCAGAGAACTTCTCGATCGACAGAGTCAAATGCTGCCTTTAGGTCAAGAAATATAATGACTGTTGAACGCCGGTAGGAATGTCTATGTTCTACAATCTGTTGGAGGGTGAAGATATGATCAATACACCCTCTTCCTGCTCTAAAGCCTGCCTGGCCCTCTCGTGTTTGTGCCTCCCGAGCGCCACTCAATCTACGCATGATTATTGAGTCTACAACTTTAGATACCACCACATTAGTCAGGCTAATCCCTCTGTGATTATCACAGGAAGACTTGTCTCCCAATTTGTGAATAGGTATAACCAATGACTTATACCAACCCGACGGGACTTCCTCTGATTCCCAGACGCTGCCTAATACTCCAGTTAACACAGACAGTAGACTATCTCCACCGTACTTAAATACCTCTGGTTGTCCTTCCATTACATTCTGCTGTTTCGCCTCGTTTCAGATTAGTGACAGCCTTGGTAATCTCAGTTAGGGACAGAGGACCTGTGTCTATATCCCATATTCAGGGAGGTGTTGGATGTTCGGTAAGTTGACTGTAGCTGCAGGCCAGTTAAACTGCTCCTCAAATTAATCCTTCCAACGTCCGATTCGTCTATCTTGAGACATAATTACGGTTTCATTTTTCTCACAGATTGTTCCACTCATCGTTTGCCCATTACCATCTATCTCCCTGATGAGTAAGTATAAATAGTTGTCTGATGTTACCAAACGTCATCTCTCCTGGGAGATAATCATGGTGTCATCTTCCTCACATATTGTCTCACTTATCATCTGACATTTACCACCTGTTTCCTTGATAAGCTTAAATAGTTGTCTGGTGTTACCAAACGCCGATGCCTTTTCCATCTTTTTCGATTTCGTCGCCCACCACTGTTCATCGTCGTTGCGAAGACTTCTTGTTAGTTTTCGTTTGAGTAGCTTTCGCTCCTCATCATAATCGGAGCTCAACGGAATCAGTCTTCTTGCGTCAATCACTTCGGATGAGGCGGTAGAGATCCAATGCCTCTTACTAACTTCATGTTTTAGGTCATTAACAGCTTTCACAGCTGTGTCTACAGCTAACTGGATGTTGTTGCAGGCTTCTCAAGGAGGAGTCCTGCTGTCGACCTCAAATACTCCTTTCACTAGTTCTCCTTTGAATAGGGACTCAGTGTCTCCACCTAGTTGGAAACGTAAGTGTTTCGCTGCCATCAATTTCTTATGTTCGTTCACTCGTAGGCATAAACGTGCGCCAACCACAGCGTGATGAGTGTCTACGCACGTGTTCCAGAAGGAACGGCAATCTTCTACGGACCCTCGCCAACCATACCTTATCACTATGTGGCTCATCTGAGTCAAGTGTTATTGATATAAGTATAAAACTTGGGCGCCGTGGGTACAGAATAACTCCATTATGGATAAGATTTTATTTTGATAAATCACAGTGTTGAACAGTAATATTAACTGAGTCCATTGTTGATTTGGTGATGGAGGTCGCCAGGTTACATAACGTCTCTCTTTGTATCTAAAGTTAGTGTTGACTAGAAACAGATGATTATCTGAGTGAGACCGTAGAAGACAATCACCGCTGTCGGTTCGTCGTCAGGGAACTCCATACGTCGTACCACCTACATACTTCTCAATCTGGCACAACTTTCCTACTTCGCCATTCAAGTCGCCTGCTGAAACAACTATATCTGAACGTTTTGCTTTTTGCAACCAATTAGACAGTTTCAGGTAGAAGTCATCCTTTAGTTCATCCGAACTGCAGTCTGATGGGGCGTAAGCGGAGACTACGAAAAGACAACGACGGGTAGCGCCATCTTTCCTTCTTTTAACGGACCCATTCAGAAGGACCGCACATATACGACTATCTACTGAGATCCAGTCAAGAAGTGATTCTCCCGCCCTGACACTCGGTGCTATCCATACACCTGCGAGTCCTCGAGAACTAACTGAGGAGTCTCCTGACACTCATAAAGTGAATTTTGCAGATTCACATTGTTGGCCGAATGAGGTTAAGTAAATGACCAAACTCGGGTCTTGTATGCGTGTATCCAAAACACAACATACATCCATGGTTCGAGATTCCAATTGTCCAATACGGCAGAGGGCCGCATTATGAAGTTGGAGACGTGGCTTTAGCAGGCTGTCGGGGGGTTTCTATGGCGCTCATCGTTACGCGGTCATAGAATGAAATGAAGACGAGTGATCGGTCTGCAGAATACTACTGACAGCAGTAGGGAAGCAAGATGATGTGGGTGACAGGGATAAAGAAGGAAGATGATCACGACGGCTTTGTGTGGTTTTGGAAGCGTGTGAGCGGTTGTTGCTTCCCTACTGCCCTCACAGCGGATACCAGAGAATTAGTGTTGCTTGATCACAGAGCCCAGGAGACAAAAACTTGAGGCCAATCACACATGGCCTTATGGTTCGGTTCCGTATTGGAAACTTACAGCTCGACAAGGACCACCATAGGGTCTGTCTGTTTTCGACATAGAACTTTGCGCCGATGTGCGGCAGTTCAAGTCACCACACTCCCTCCTTGTATCACACAAAGCAAGAGAAGAAAGTACAAGAAAAGCATAATAGAGAACAGTGAGCAGAGGTGTGAGACAAAGGAATAGTAGTAGCGAAGAACAAAACAGTTTCATTGGAAATCATAAGTCACAAGGAGTGGATGCATCTGCGACACCGAGAACGATTTTGAGCCATGTCACCAATTGTTTCCAACCATTGATTTTTACCGTCCCGAGGACCCCAGCCTGGAAGTCTACACCTTCCTACGTGGCTTAAACTTACTGTTGTGGATTTCATTGACTGGTGCCAAGTTTTTGTTTGACCGCCGCTAGCTTTTTTCCAGCCTGACCCTATATCCGCTAACATTGCTCGTCGAGGGAGGCGATGACTTGGCATACGTAACACATGTCCTAACCATCTCAGTCGATGTAACTTCACGACTTCGTCGATTGATTTCCCCTGTTTACCTAGAACTCGACGCCTAACCTCAATGTTGCTCACCTTATTATGCCACTTTACACGGGAAATAGAACGCAGGCACCTATGATCAAAGACAGCTAGTCTTTTCATGTCTTCCACTCTCAGTGGCCAGGTCTCACAACCATAAAGGAGGACGGAGCGGACTGATGAGCAGTACACCCGCCCTTTGGTCGATAGTCGAACATCTCGTCTACGCCAGAGTCGGCGTAAACTGACAAATGCGAAACGAGCCCCTTGTATTCGTGCTGAGATTTCGTCAGAGATCAACCCGTTGGGGCTGATGGTACTTCCCAAATAAGTGAAGCGGTCAACGTGCTCTACCACTTCACTTCCTATTTTTAAACTAGGCGTCGATGTAGTCCAGTCCTGTAACATCATCTTGCATTTGGCGGGAGCGAATCGCATGCCAAACATTCGTAGATTGCTGCTCAAGGTGTTTAGAAGACTCTGCATTTTGTCAGCGTCTTCGCCTAGAAGGACTATATCGTCTGCATATTCCAAGTCAACGAGATTATTCCCTGGTAGCAAGTCAATCCCTGAGTCGCTGAAGTCACCTAGGGTTAAGTCCATTAACACATCTATGATGAAGTTGAATAGAAAAGGAGATAATGGGCATCCTTGACGGACACCACTGGTCGTCATCAGTTCAGATGACAGCTCGCCGTAAGCCCTCACCTGGCTGTATGAGTACGAGTAGAGTGCCTTAATCAGTGCAATATATTTTCTCGGAATTCCCTTTACAGCCAAGCATCTCCAGAGAACTTCTCGATCGACAGAGTCGAATGCTGCCTTTAGGTCAAGAAATATAATGACTGTTGGACGCCGGTAGGAATGCCTATGTTCTAGAATCTGTCGGAGGGTGAAGATATGATCAATACACCCTCTTCCTGGTCTAAAGCCTGCCTGGCTCTCTCGTGTTTGTGCCTCCGGAGCACCACTCAGTCTACGCATGATTATTGAGCCTAAGACTTTAGATACTATATTAGTCAAGCTAATCCCTCTGTGATTATCACAGGAAGACTTGTCTCCCTTCTTGTATATGGGGATAATCAGTGACTTACACCAACCCGATGGGACTTCTTCTGATTCCCAGACGCTGCCTAGTACCTCAGTTAATCCAGACAGTAAGCTGTCTCCACCGTACTTAAATACCTCTGGAGTCATTCCATCAGGTCCCGCTGCTTTGCCTAGTTTCAGATTGGTGACAGCTTTAGTAACCTCAGTTAGGGACGGAGGACCTGTGTCTATATCCCATTCAGGGAGGTGTTGGATGCTCGGAAGGTTGAGCGTGGCTGTGGGCAAATTAAACTGCTCCTCATAATGCTCTTTCCAACGATCCAGTCGTCTATCCTGGGAGCTAATTATAGTGCCATTTTTTTCCGAGATTGTCTCACTAATGATTTGTCTTCTCCCACCCGTTTCCCTGATGAGTCTAAAGAGTTGCCTAGAGTTGCCGATCCTCGAAGCTTTCTCCATCTCTTTGGCTTTTGTCGCCCACCACTGTTCACGGTCCTTGCGGAGACTTTTCGTAAGTTTCCTCTTGTGCAGCTTTCGCTCCTCATTGAATTCGGAGCTCGCCGGAATAAGTCTTCTAGCATCTATCAGTTCGGATGAGGCGGTGGAGATCCAGTGGTTTTTACTCACCTTTGGGTTTACCTTATTCACAGCTTTTACAGCTGTATCTATGGCTGCCTGGATATTTTTCCAAGCTTCTTCAGGGTGAGCACAGCTGTCGAACACAGATATGTGTTTAGCTAGTTCTTCCTCAAATACGGATTTAGTTTCCTGATCGAGCTGGGGACGTGATGGTTTTACCGCCAGCTGTTTCCTACGTCCGTTCAGTCGTAAGCACACCCGAGCGCGGACCAGTGCATGGTCGGTATCTACACACGTGTTCCAGAAGGAGCGACAATCTCCTACCGACCCACGCCAACGATAGCTTATTGCTATGTGGTCTATTTGTGTCCAGCGTTGGTTTGATGAAGGGGGTCTCCAAGTCAAACAGTGTCTCTCCTTGTGTTTGAAGTTAGTGCTTACAAGAAACAAATGATTATCAGAACAGAACTGTAGGAGACGGTCACCGTTGTCGGTTCGCTGGCACGGAACTCCATAGGTGCCACCGACATCCTTCTCAGATTGACACAATTTCCCTACTTGAGCATTAAAGTCACCAGCTAGAACGACTATGTCTGAGCGTTTAGCCTTTCTCACCAAACTAGACAGCTTTTGGTAGAACTCATCCTTCGTTTCATCTGAACTGCAGTCAGTGGGGGCGTAGGCGGAGATTACGAAAAGGCATCGGCGAGTAGTGCAGTCCTTCCTCCTTCTTACTGATCCGTTCAGACGGACAGCACACATTCGGCTATCTACCGGGATCCAGTCAAGCAATGTCTTTTCTGCCCTAGTACTCAAAGCTATCCCTACGCCAGCTAATCCTCGTGAACTAGCTGTGGCATCTCCTGACACCCTTAGATGATTCAACCTGTTGGCCAGGTGGGGTTAGGTGAATAACCACACTTGGGTCTTGTATGCGTGTTTCTGAAACACAATATACATCAATGGCTCGGGATGCCAGGGTCTTGGCTAGTGATGCTTGTTGTCCTATTTGGCAAAGTGTCCTAACATTAAGAGCTCCTATATGAAATTGGTGGCGCGGCTTTAAGAGGCTGTCGGTGGTGGTTTTTTGGCTTCCATCGTTTTTAGTGGACGCTGAGTGGAGAGCTATCAAGTCGAGGAGTTGCATCAGTGGAAGGAAGGCAAGATGATAGAGATGAAGATGAAAACAAAGATGAGTGAGTAATAGAGAGGTTTCGCGTGCGTTTCGGATTGTGAGGGCGATTGTTACTTCCCGGCTGCCCACACCGTGGAAGTTGGTTGCGTGACCGCAGAGCCCAGGGGACAACTGCTTGAGGCCGGTCACACGCGGCCTGTTTTTGTTTGTTCTTTTTGTTTTGTGTGCCTCAGTAGCATATTTATCACTCCTCCCTGTGACACGGCAGCAGGAAGCGCGGTCGTTGTTAATCCGGGCCACGGCCGATCCGGCATGAAATTTTGTATTTATCATCATGTTGGATTGGGTAGCTGCTTTTTGTTTAACCGCTATCCAAACAACCTGCCTGGCATGGTAGGACCTCAAGAGACATAAGTCTCAGCCAGTATAGCTTGAATAGATCATTGCGGTACTCAAGCCCGACCACCACATCAAGGTAGCAGCTTTCGGTCGGGTAAGGTAAGTCGTAATGTGCAGTTTTTGGTGTCAATCTTTCCTATTACCCCCTCTTCAGAGTAGAGAGACAGCATAGCTGGCATGCTGATTATCTGAGGGAAACACCTGACTGCTGCTACATCCTCGTTCCGTAGAGGGACGACTTTTCCCGCAAACCCCCAACAGTGTTCAAAAGAATCTCACACTATGCCAGTAACTGCTCTTAGTCTAACTGCTATCCTAACAATCTTCCTGGTATGATAGGACTTGCAGGAACATTTGTTCCAGTTAGTGTAGCTGGTTGGGTCACTGTCATATGCAAGCCCGTCTACCACGTCAAGGCAGCAGATATCGGTCGGGCCTCCCAATGGTGGAAAGAAGGTACAATTACTTGAGAATTCTTCCCTCTTATACAATATTAATCGAGGGAAGAATATTTTGATAGAAGTTGAAGAAATCACACTAACTTTAGCACTCGTCTAAATTATGAACTTGAAAAAGGAATAAACAGTTGCTATCACATAGATTCGCTTCCAATCCCTACTGTACATCAACAACCAAAATCGAGGCGACTTCACTTTAGGAAAATCCGTGAAACAAATGTTTCATATACAGCGCACTATATATATACTGACAAGAAGTTTTATGTAGACAATTGTTGCCGCAGTACACAGAGATCATGATTATCGGGGTGACAGACTAAGTTACAAAGAAGACAAATGGGAATCTGCGTGAAACAATTCAGGAAGTATAATAGGATGACAAAAGAAGCAGAATACGAATAACTTGTGAAAACTGAGGTTTCGATATAAGGTTTCCATAATCACACTTTACCTATTTCCAGTGTATTCTTGGTGTCAATCAATAAATGAACGCGACGTCGTTTCTGAAAGAACTGCAAGCTGTCCCTGAGATGGTTTGTGTGTACGACCAGAAATCGAAGCCAGCCGTACTAGGGTCCGTTTCAAGAAAAGCTTCCTACAACAGTTCATGTGCTGCTAGCGCACGAGCATTGTCGAGCGGCTGGTTTCAGTGTCTTTCTGTCCATTAGACATGCAGATTTTACATCAGTAGTAAATGATATAAACAGGTCTGAACATTCACCCGCCTTTAGATTCAGCTGTCGTCAGATTAGGCGACAAAATACAAAAATATTCAGTTGCCAGAATGATACGGAAACCATAATACGCTCCCATGAACTTCAACATTAGAGCGAGCAAGCTGATTGAAAAAAATAAATTACTGCAAGCCTCAACAGTTCCATGAATCTAGTTTATCGGCTAAGTCTGTGTTATATGAGACTGTTGTCTAACCTGCAAGCCTACCAAGCATAGTATTTGTTGTCAATTCAGCGACTTTGTTTTGGAGATAAACACCGCCTCCGATTTCACTCTTTCTGCAGATAACCACTACTCGAATTGTATTGCTACATATGTAGTTTCCACGGTATTTTCTTGAAAACATTTCATTACCCTCTACTTCTGTTGCGCAATTGATGCCATTTCAATGAATAAATAAAGCGGTTAACAACACCATTGAACATTACTGCTAACGTATGTCTACTGTATCGTTTCCTGAAAACTTGAAGTTACCGATAAACCTGCTAGGTTTCTGACAGCTTCCTGCACCTTAACCACAAGTGCTGTAGTCCCATACAAGTCAGGATATGCCAACTTATATGAGGAATTCAAGATTCAAACATGACAGTGAATTTTACGATACAATCTCAATGACAAGTTGCGTTCTGATGCTTGCTCGTTGAAGTAATGTACAAGTAAGCTAACAAATTCATCGCATTTTTATCTACATGAGATTTCTGGCCTGTTTATAGGTTTGAAACTCGACTTGGTAAAGCGGTATAAACGGTTATGATTTTCTAATATCTCCCCCTCCACACATACACGCACACAATTTTGTTTACAGGTGTATTTGTATGTAAATATGCAACTATATAAACGAAATGAAGTCTGCTATTGTTGATAACAAACACAAGGATATCACAACTTCAAGCAAACTTGATTAATTATAAATATATAATATCATCTGTACATCCGGGGTAAAATTAGTTATCATGACAAAGTTAAAAACAACAGTGCAGTGTGCATACTTACAAAAATTAGACATTCAATAGTCAGTGAATTTTTTTAAAGAAAATGCAAAGTCATCAAGATACAATTAAAAATACTAGGGTAGAAATTTTTTTTGAATTTGACATTAAATACAGATATTTGAAAAATACAGGAAAATAGAGTGCTTAGTTTATTCGCCTTATAATCTATATTACCTATATTCACAGTAGAAACAATAACTCCGAACCAGATATTGGTTGGGAGAATGCATAAGCCCTAATCCCTGTCTCCTTAAATATTGATGGTTGGTTACTTATTATTATGATTACCCCTCCCCCAAGTATATAGGCCTTAATTTTATCCTTACAACAAAAGTATGTGAATACTTGATGCTTGAAAACTTTAATCCCCTACCCTACCCCAACTAAACCTAATTATCCCCGAGTCCTAATCCCCTATCTGAGCACCCAAAAACTACTAAGTTCCACTGAAGTTAAAAGTAAAAAAAAATCAAGAGAAAGAAATAATCAAAGATAAATAGGTAAGTATAAAGTAATCTAAAAGCATGAAAATTAGGTATTTCAAAATAAAGAAAACCACAGAAATCAAATTACTTCAAAAAAAAGTATTGAAAGTCAAAAACATTTGAAGTACTACAACAGTCTACGTCGAGCTACTCGACTACATATCAAATAATTAATGATCATTCAAGAAAATTATAGGTGCGAATGCAAAATAAAAGAAATAAACCACACCAATAGTAAATGACGATATATATCCACAGTGTACGATCAGAAGGGAAAAATGCGCTGTTGTAGAAAATATGCTTCCAGAACAATCTGAAAGACAAACGCAAACAAAAAATTATATAATTCTGAATAGTCTACATTCACATTATGTAACAAAAATTAAAGACTACCAAAGACTAAATTAAAGACTAACCACCACTTTTAATCGCATCTCATTTCTATAAATGACCCGATAGAGAATTCCTAACAGTCATAACGGCTTAGCATTTGAACAGGTTCATTGAACAGCCTCCTGCCATATTTATTCCTATCTGCTTATTTGTGGTAGACTGAAACTCATTCTATCAAACCGAAAAAATATTCTAGTGTTGGTTTCCAGGCATTTGATTTGACTGGTTACAGGACTTCATCATGAGCTGACATCGGTTAGAGAATCATTCGAAAACCTGACAGTACAAGACAGCTGTTGTGGCCAGTGGGGTACAGCACGTCGGGTGCGAGGATAGGTACTCACCAATGACATCGACTGGAGGTGGCGCTACATGGTGAGTTGACAGAATTCATAGGTCACTGGATTGGATGGTCTCAGTGCCTTAATGGTCTACGAGCTCATTCTGTAACCGGAAAGTCCTGGTTTTGAAACACGATAGACGCGTACTGTTAAAAAGTCCAAAACTAGGACGAAACAGCTGCCCAGTACTCACAGGTCTTCTAATGGCTCTCTAAGAGATGTCAGTTCATAACAACCTCTAACTAAAAAACATTCTGTCCGCTTAACACAGCTGCTAAATCTACACACAAGATGCTGAACTCACAACAGGTACACTACTTATATCTAACTGGTTCAAAGAAAAGGTTATCTTTTTACCGTACAGGTGAATAGGTGAATTTCATAGAAAGTTTGAGGATTGTCATATGATATACGAGAAAAGAAATCTTTCAGCAAGATATTCTGGTAGACTGAATTAAGTCAAAAACCATAATGACAATGACTTTTTAAGAAAGTGTTAGTATTCTACATGAGGTATTTAAGGAAGTTGAAACACATCTCACTGAAGACCGGCAGCATTTCAGCTGAATTTACGTTTTACATCCATTTCGACTGAGATTTTCTTTATCCTTGTTTGGTCAAGTCTTTTTTTCCCTATCTAAAAGCATATTATGAGTTCAAGTTAGATTAACATTTCCTTTACGACAATCGGAACCGTTTAGCACTTTAACATATTAATATCATCAAAGGTTAAAACAAAGACATGTTTATGAGTACATTTCACTGATCAATTTTGTTATCTTTCTTAACTCTTGCTGTGCTTTATTATTTTTTGAAACATGTTTCAACATTTGTTACAGCTTAACTGGTTCTTTGTTTTACCGACAATAACAACTGATGGAAACACTGGAGATTAACACTAGTGTCACGTGTCTAGTCCCCGATGGTGATGACTGAATTCCACAAGTCGAATTAATACAGACAGTCACCAAGATAAGAGATTTATCAATCACATTGTAGAAAGGGGTTCGTGAATAACCAAAATGAACAAGTTTAAGAACAAACGCTACGCTTATCCAGTTTAGTATGTGGATGAACACACTTTTGTAAAACAGGGTTTATGTTGACAATTAACATGACGTACCATAGTATGTGTAGTGGTTGAATTTGTTGTCGGAAATATTGGATGCCGAATACAAAACAGCTGATCACATACTCGAGGAAAAACAACGCATAGACCAATTGCGAAAACATTGAATCGACGTGTAAGTGGGTAGGCACAAAACAAGAAGTGGGACCAAAACATGCAAATAGTTGAAATTATGATAGTTTCATAGATTGTACTGCAGAGACAATCGTTCACGCAACATTGGAGGGCATTGATTCCAGAATTTATTCCAGTCATCCTCTCCAACTTGAGACTTAAAACCGTGTAAAATCTGAGGTAGAGATGAAATCAATAAATAAATGGTGGGCATTAATGTAATAACGAATGACTTGTCAGTTAAATGACTAGAACCAAGATAAACGTAATAATCTGACATCCAGTATTAAACACACAAAAAACGTTTGCAACAGTGTCTCAAGAAAATTCCCTTCAAATGAACTTATGAAAAAAGATATGTAGTTAAAAATTAACTTATGAACTACAATAAATTAATTGCCCGACTTCTCATCACTTTTCTTTTCTAAAACGAAAAATGCAATCCCTTATATATACTCTAAGCTCTAGCAACACTTCCATTGCCAGTAGACTATTAAATATAAACAATGAATTAATTTCCAGTCGGAGGGAAGTGTCAAAGAAACTTTAGGCAATGGTGAATATTATATTAGATAAAGCAATAAGAAGACGTAATTTATCTGAATCGTGTATTGTATTTTCGCAACGCATTTCGAACAATCTGATCACACACGGACTTGTCATAGGAATATATTTGAAATTAATAGAGGTAAGAGGTGAGAAAAATAGACTTAGGTCAAGTTAAAAGGACATATTCAAGGTCAAAATAACAATGAAGACCACTAAACCAAATAGCAGAGGTAATAGTACATCTGCTATGGTATCAAAACAAAATTTACCAAGGAAGGTTTAATATGATGACAAATTGTTTTCCAACACATAAAGGTGGCATGAACTTTCTAATTGCTAGGGCTTCTACAAACCTTAGGATACGCCCCAAACACGTTTTATAGATAGGTTTAAAAGATCTGTTAACATCAATTTTATGACCTGTCTCTATAATATGTTTCGCAATAGAAGAGCTAGGTCTCCTGTTCTCACCGTTAATAGGTTCTGATGATTCCATTTGTTTCTGAAGCCATTTTGGAATATGCTCTGAAGCCCAAAATAGCTCCAGAAACAAATGGTCTTCATCGTTATTTTGACCTTGAATATGTCCTTTTAACTTGACCTAAGTGGTCTATTTTCTCACCTCTTACCTCTTTATTAATTTCAAATATATTCCTATGACAAGCCCGTGTGTGATCAGATTGTTCGAAAGTTTTGAACATTATATTATAACAACAGCAAAGGAAATCAAATTTCGGAAGATAATAATATGATTTCATATAGAGAAGTATCTTCTGTACTCGTGCCGTACATAAGCAGAATGATGAATGAATTCACAAAACAAACAACATATTTATTCAAAATTCCGATAAAAAATAGATGATTCTACAGCATATATTATTGTTACACTCACGGCGTGAAAGCGCTCCTTTAAATCTTCTTTTGGATTATTCCATGAAGCAACTGAATCACAGAAGAACAAGAAATCATTGAGAACTCCGTTTGGATTAAGTGTAATTAGATTGCAAATACCACGAAATGCGCTGTCCTTTTCTTCATTATCTCGTATATTGCGCAAGAACAGACACCTACAACAACAGATGCAAACATAAGTGGATATAAAGATAGATGAGATATTATCAATGAAACTGAACTGGAAGTACACTTTCCCGACTATATAACTGATTATTACTGTGAATGAAAATTAATCCAGGCAGTTAAATAACAAAATCCTTTAATTCATATGGAGAAAAAAGCAAACAAATCATCACCACAGAATACAAAATTAGGATAAATAAAAATGTAAATTACTGTGTTGAAGCATTATTGTTAACATAACAGACAATCAGGATTTCATTATGAACTGATATCGGTTTGACGACCAATGGAAAACCTGGGAGTACTGGACAGCTGTTCGTCTTAAATACTCGATGACATTCACTAGTAGTCGCGTCATATCATGAATTGGTAAAACTTAGGGTTCATGGACCGTTGGGCCTAGTGGCCCCCAGTGGTTCAGTAGTCTACGAGCTATCTCGCTCAGTAACCAGTTGATCATTGGTTCAAACCCTAATGGTGGGGGCGCACTGCGAAGAATCCCAAAGTAGGATGAAACCACTGTCCAGTACTCCCAGGTTTGTCAACGGTCCCCGAACTATACGGATCAGAGATTGCACTGAGCGTCATAAAAAGCATCTCAAACAAACTACAGACCCCCATTAACAGTTGTCTTCGCTCAATACTCAAAATCAGATGGCCAGAAAACAACAGTCACAGGGAGGGATCTCTGGAAGCGAACCAACACCGCAAGAACCGATTGCGAAACAAATAGGCAGGAAGAAATGAAGATGGATTGGCCATACTCTGAGGAAACAAACTATCAAGTGACATCACTAGACCAGCCATTGCTCGAGTGGAACCCCCGAGTGTGAAGCAACGAGTTGTTCGTCGGTGCGTGGGTGTCGTGGAGGAGGTCGTGTGAAGAGGAGATGAAAGCATGTGGGCAGACTTGGAGCGGAGTGAAAAAGTTGGCAGGAAACAGAAGGCAATGAAGACGCGCAGCTGAAGCCTTATGTTCCTCTAGGAATTAAAGGCTATAATAATATAATAAATAATAATCTAACCGATGTCAGTAAGTCAAATCCCTGCAAACCAACACTGGAATAAAAAAGGGAATGTTTATTCATTATGCCCTATATTTGTCATAAAGAATTCTTCGAAATAAGGATACTCTACATGGGGACTAGATCAATTTGTAATTACTGAACAGAATGCAAACTTCACTGCAGTAACCCCAGGAGCATATTCTGACATTTGCTAGCTTGTTCCATATGACAGTTTAAACTATACTTAGCATACAACTCTAATCGATCAACATCTGGGAAAGCAACCTGTACTTTATAAGACAGTAAGACATAATTTGCATATTCGAAATATAATATTCTAAATTATCACGGACATCCTTCAGAGCTGAGTTTGCTCAAAATGTTATCGGTGGTTAAGTTAACGAGTTGTTATGAAATTGGGGAATCCTATGTAAGGTCCCACTGCATCTTGGATGGGGGCGAACAGTGATTTAATTTTCCGACTTTATCTCAGGCATTTTTACAAGACTACCATTGCCTCAGACTTACTGAGGGCATGCTTACTTCTCCAGCTTGTGAATATTTCCGGATGAATCTGATGCTCCCAGTCTACACAAAGGCTCCAGCTATAAGGCCATTTGATAATTAAATAAATTATCTTTGGCTTCATACATATGAAACTTACACAGATTACTATACTTACTACTCGACGAAAAAACTGTCAGGAAAATGTTCGATACACTCATGGGACAGACAAAAAATTCAGTTATTACACCTAAGAATGCATTGAGGAAATTACACTCTTTCGAATGAAATATGGTGAAAGCTGTAGTCAAGCATCCGACAACCAGATGAAAAGACGAAGTGTAACACACCACCTTAGCCCTTGGAAAGAATTTACACGTTTATTATGCGCAGTTTATCTTTTCACGAAAATAAGAGACTAGAAAAACAGTAGTTGTCTAGAAATCTATATCCCAAGGGGGGGGGGGGAAACCATCATGAACATGACTTCGAAGACCAATAATTCATTTGAGATGTTGAGTCTTAAATCGAAAAATCAATTTTTATTCTATGAATGTAGGAAGCTCATTATCAGTCGAATAATTGACAACCACAAGTTAGTTCCAGCATATATTGAATTAAGAAATATCTGCTTACCAGGGACGAATGAAGCTTGCTAAGTGAGGAGCCAATTCATTCGGACAAACGTAACCAAGGCGTCCAATAGTTATGGCTTAAAGTTAAATAAAAAGAATTTTGAAATCATTAAGTATTTCGATTATTTTCAAGTGATTTTATTTTCCACGTAAACAGATATTGTATCTATGTAATTTTATGGCAATAAAGAGCTTTAAAAGAAAGGTCATTGGTAAGAAATATTCACGAAAACAGAAAACTTTTCAATCTAAATTATTAAGACACGCCACACTATTTGAGTGAGGAAGACCGAAGATTACAATGTACAAATTTTTTTTATATTTTTGATTATAGCTTGATTCCACACCGTATTTTTTGGTACAAGTATGGAATATTCAGCACGTGATATCGGTAGCCCAAATTTTGTAGGCCGACCATAGATAACAGGTGTGCGTCGGCAGGTGATCGAACCTCGGACCATGTGCATGGTTGGCGAGAGTCCTAACCACTATGCCACCGACGCACAAAATGCACCAGAATTTCTATCGCTGAAAAAATGAGTTGCAATGAATACGTATTAACAAGTGTACATGATCAAAATATGACGTACACTCCACTTAGTTTAGTAGGGTTTCCCAATACTACAATTTTACCAAAATCTCGGAAACTACTTCGCTTCTAATTCGGAGTTTGGAATTCTTAATCGAACAAGCTGCAGCATCGATAAAAGTGCACATCATCTCACAAACATACAATGGTAGTGGGAATAATGAGTCCCGGAGTTAACATCTGCTTAGTTGATTCTTTAGTTTCTCTTAGCAATAACTGCTCCATTCATACTGGACACAAAAACATACACGCACAGAATGTCAACTAATGAGAGAAGAAAAATATTTACATGAATGTCCTCATAGAACAATGACGAGAGGTACGAACCTATGCTTATTTACTATATCGGAAACCAAGCATATTAGTCAGACAAAGAAATAATATAATAAGTCAAAGATTTACTATACAGAAGTAAACACTATTATTATTCAGGCTACATTGGTACACACACCTACAAAGTTTTAACCAATGATAGTGGCTTGGTGTAGAAGTTAGGTGTCACAGCAACAATACTAATGACTCCCACAATAATAAAAATAAAACCACAAATAGTTAATGCCAGCGGCGGAAAAATAATGAAGAACACCGAACTAATTGTGCAATATTCATGTGGGAAAGTAATAATAAACTGTAGACTAAAACTTAGCATAACTAGATTACAGGGTAAGTGGTTACAATGTGAATAATATACGGAAGGAGGACCACTAAATCCTCAAACATGATCGAAAAACAGTAAATGAGAGAACAAAATAAGTGTTGGACTGGACTACGTTGTTTATATTTCAACCGATCTAAAATATGGATGCAACCGATTTTCTCGTATCTGAAAAACTGAATTCCAAGTAACTTCATCGATTTGAACTGATGCAATCTGGCACAAGCTTCTACAATGATTATTCAGTTGAGTTCGGTAAGTAATGAAGTATGATATGACAGACAGCTTTAAGACAGAAACTAATGATTTTCATGGACAGACAGATATGGTCATGATGGTCGCATAACAATTTCGACGTGCAGTAACTAACTACAAGCTTCGTTACCGATAATGCTGTGGAATTAGAGAAGAGAAGCTATTTACTGCTTGTCATAATACATGGTGAACTTGACAAAATAAATTACATATAAATTCAAATCAAAAACACAACATTCACCTCTCGAGGCAAATTTGAACAAATTTGAAGAAAAAAATTACAAATTCACAACGTACCGGTATTTTCGTGCAACGTTTTGGGTGTACTTTGACGATTAATAATCTCTATCAGTGGATGAATGAACATAGGAGCATAAGGTTGCATGTCGTCACCTAGAAAATGAAACCAATTATTTGACAATCATTATAACAAAACCATATTATGGAAAGAAAACTAAGGGCCAAATAGCGAATTGTAGCCGTCTATTGTAACTGCTTCGACGTATTGTAACAGTTAGAAGCACACCAAACGAAACCGTATAGTTGCACGATAATGGTTAGGATTATACATATACAGCAGTCACTTCAAGCTGTGAGTTTTCCACATCACAATTGACCGAGTAGGTTTGAAAGATGATAAACAAATTTCTCAGGATTTTCGGGAAGACTACAGAATGACTGACCTACGCGATGCTATTGGAAAGAGTTTTCAAAAATGTTTCACTAGTTTCCGATTCAATGTTATGCATGAAGTTGCGAAACTTCATTTTGATTACTAAATTCAGTTATTGAACCAACTTTCCAAAGCTACTGGGGCTTCCGTTAATTTTGAGATATGTTATTTGGAACATTCAATTTGAGATTCTGTAAAGCGAGAATCTTAAAAGGTGGCAATCTACATGAACGAAAACTTCTTTGTTCTGAATGCTCAAATCGACGTTGAAAGGACAAATATTAGTTGCTCATATTTTCCCATAACTAATACTCAATAGTTTGTTTATTCTGCAGACTCATTTCGAATGAAATGAATTTTAAGCACATTTGCGAAATTTAAAAGCTATAAACCTGATTTGACTAATGAAATATACTCACACAGCCCACTTTACATGTAAACTAACTACACTCGATGTGTGTCGGTGGCACAGCGGTTAGTATGCTCGCCGACCATCCACATGGTCCGGGGTTCGGGCACCGGCCGACGCACTCCTTTGCCTCACTTAACCAGTAATAAGACTGGTAAAGTGGTAAAGCCTCCAGCTTGAAGTTCTATGTTCCACTGGTAACGTGAAGGAAATTTTTTTTAAACTACACTCGGTGAAGACTAAAAACAATTTTCAATAATAGCATTTACTTACCTAATTTAATACAAATTTCACCGATAGCCCAAATTGCATTATTACTAACAGATATATGTTCCGAACTTAGGTTATTAGCAAGAATTGTCATAAACTGACTAATTTGTGGTTGGATGTAGGCGAAACATGCCTTTGTCAAATCTCCCAGAAGGGCAAAACTGCTCTGGCGGACATCAGGTTGAGCATCTTGAGCTGCTTCACAGAGCAATTTCACCAGTGTACTGCCCGATACCAAATGCTCCATTTGTGACCCAAGGCCCTCCATTAGCCCACTCAACAGATCTAAAGATATTACCATAAAATCTTTGTCTGGTGGTTCATAAACATCAGGTTGTTGAGCATGAAGCTATAATACATTGGAAAGGTGTGTAATGAAACTACCCGAAAAAACCAACAGGAAAGTACAACCGAACAAATATCTCGAAAATACTTAGTTCCACAATCGTATTTATTAGTGTTATTAGTAAAAAACGACCAAGATTACCAAAATTAGTTTCAAAATTTGTTTTAAGAAGCTAAACCAAGTAGTCGAGATATATACACTGCTACACAAAAAACTGTAAGCAGTCCTTACATTGATCCAAGAACTTTCGCGTTATATAAACAACAACGAGTATGGAGATTAATAGTTCTAAAAATTCATCGGTTGCACTGCAGCATGGTCCACAAACTTGAATTCACTGCTTTAAATGATAGTAAGAATTTACCTGAAGTACAAGTGCATTTTAACCAGGTCACTCAGTCAGTTTTCAACAAAGAACTTTGTACCGATGAGCAGCAGTTCAAGTATCCACACTCCCTCCTTGTAACACACAAATCAAGAAAAGAAAGTACAGGAAATGCAAAATAGAGACAGATATTAGGGATATGAGACAAAAGGAATAGAAATAACCAAGAGCAGTAAAGTTTCATTAGACATTATAAGTCACAAGAAGTGGATGAATCTGCGCTAGCCATTGAGAACGCCTTTGAGCCACATCACCGATTGTTTCCCGTCACTGATATTTTACATCCCGAGGACACCAACCAGTTAGAAAGTCTACACCTCCCTACGTGGCTGACTTAAGGTAACTATTGTGGATTTCATTGACTGGTGCTATGTTTCAGTTTCACCACCACTGGCTCTTTCCCAACTTGACCAATCCTATATCAGGTTAGCTAACGTTTCCCATCGAGGAAGGCAATGAATTCCTAGGCATACGTAACACATGTCCTAGCCCCATCTCACTCGATGTAGCTTCACAGCCTCATCGATTGATTTTTCCTCCCCTCCTCACCTAACATTCGACCGATACCTAACCTCAATATTCCTCACCTTGTTATACCACTTCACACGAGAGATAGAACGGAGGCGCCTGCGATCAAACACAGCTAGTCAGGCTTTTCATGTCTTCTACTTCCAATGGCCAGGTCTGTTGATAAGTACACATGTCCTTTGGCCGACAGTCAGTCGGATATCACGTCTACGCCAGAGACGGCGTAAACCGACATATGCGAAACTATCTTTCTGTATCCATGCTGAGATTTTCTCAGAGATCAACCCGCTGGCGTTGAATGATGCAACTTCTCAAATAAGTGAAGTGGTCAACACGCTCCACAAACCACTTCACTACCCATTTCTAAGCCATAAGTCAACGTAGTCCAGACTAGTCCTGTACCATCATATTACACTTGAAAGCTTGAGCGAATCTCACGCCAAACATTCGAAGACGGTTGCTCTTCAAGGTTGTGCAGAAGACTCAGTACTTTCTCAGCGTCCTCAAGTAGGTGGAAGGACTATATCATCCTCATGCATATTCCAAGTCAACGAAATTATTCCCTGATGGTAACAAGTCAATTCCCCAGTCGCTGAAGTCACTTAGAGTTAAGTCCATTAGTAGAAATAGGCATCCCTGACGGACACCACTAGTTGCCACCACTTCAGGCGACAACTCGCCGTAAGCCCTCACCTGACTGACTGCATCAGTTCGAGTAGAAGGAGTACTTTGATCAGTCAAATGTATTTTCTCGACATTCTTTTCACAGCCAAACATCAACAGAGTACCTCTCGGTTGACAGGATCGAGTGGTGCATTGAGATCAAAATATATTTGACAACCGTTGGACGCCGACGGTAAGTAATCTTATGTTTCAGAACCTGTCGAAGGATGAAGATATGATCAATACACCCTCTTCCTGCTCTAAAGCCTGCCTACTTCTCTCGTATTTGTTCCTCTCATGCACCAATTAGTCTACGCATGATTATTGAGCCTACAACTTTAGATACCACCACATTAGTCAGGCTAATCCCTCTGTGATTATCACAGGAAGACTTGTCTCCCATTTTGTGAATCGGTATAACCAATGACTTATACCAACCCGACGGGACTTCCTCTGATTCCCAGACGCTGCCTAATACTCCAGTTAACACAGACAGTAGACTATCTCCACCGTACTTAAATACCTCTGGTTGTCCTTCCATTACATTCTGCTGTTTCGCCTCGTTTCAGATTAGTGACAGCCTTGGTAATCTCAGTTAGGGACAGAGGACCTGTGTCTATATCCCATATTCAGGGAGGTGTTGGATGTTCGGTAAGTTGACTGTAGCTGCAGGCCAGTTAAACTGCTCCTCAAATTAATCCTTCCAACGTCCGATTCGTCTATCTTGAGACATAATTACGGTTTCATTTTTCTCACAGATTGTTCCACTCATCGTTTGCCCATTACCATCTATCTCCCTGATGAGTAAGTATAAATAGTTGTCTGATGTTACCAAACGTCATCTCTCCTGGGAGATAATCATGGTGTCATCTTCCTCACATATTGTCTCACTTATCATCTGACATTTACCACCTGTTTCCTTGATAAGCTTAAATAGTTGTCTGATGTTACCAAACGCCGATGCCTTTTCCATCTTTTTCGATTTCGTCACCCACCACTGTTCATCGTCGTTGCGAAGACTTCTTGTTAGTTTTCGTTTGAGTAGCTTTCGCTCCTCATCATAATCGGAGCTCAACGGAATCAGTCTTCTTGCGTCAATCACTTCGGATGAGGCGGTAGAGATCCAATGCCTCTTACTAACTTCATGTTTTAGGTCATTAACAGCTTTCACAGCTGTGTCTACAGCTAACTGGATGTTGTTGCAGGCTTCTCAAGGAGGAGTCCTGCTGTCGACCTCAAATACTCCTTTCACTAGTTCTCCTTTGAATAGGGACTCAGTGTCTCCACCTAGTTGGAAACGTAAGTGTTTCGCTGCCATCAATTTCTTATGTTCGTTCACTCGTAGGCATAAACGTGCGCCAACCACAGCGTGATGAGTGTCTACGCACGTGTTCCAGAAGGAACGGCAATCTTCTACGGACCCTCGCCAACCATACCTTATCACTATGTGGCTCATCTGAGTCAAGTGTTATTGATATAAGTATAAAACTTGGGCGCCGTGGGTACAGAATAACTCCATTATGGATAAGATTTTATTTTGATAAATCACAGTGTTGAACAGTAATATTAACTGAGTCCATTGTTGATTTGGTGATGGAGGTCGCCAGGTTACATAACGTCTCTCTTTGTATCTAAAGTTAGTGTTGACTAGAAACAGATGATTATCTGAGTGAGACCGTAGAAGACAATCACCGCTGTCGGTTCGTCGTCAGGGAACTCCATACGTCGTACCACCTACATACTTCTCAATCTGGCACAACTTTCCTACTTCGCCATTCAAGTCACCTGCTGAAACAACTATATCTGAACGTTTTGCTTTTTGCAACCAATTAGACAGTTTCAGGTAGAAGTCATCCTTTAGTTCATCCGAACTGCAGTCTGATGGGGCGTAAGCGGAGACTACGAAAAGACAACGACGGGTAGCGCCATCTTTCCTTCTTTTAACGGACCCATTCAGAAGGACCGCACATATACGACTATCTACTGAGATCCAGTCAAGAAGTGATTCTCCCGCCCTGACACTCGGTGCTATCCATACACCTGCGAGTCCTCGAGAACTAACTGAGGAGTCTCCTGACACTCATAAAGTGAATTTTGCAGATTCACATTGTTGGCCGAATGAGGTTAAGTAAATGACCAAACTCGGGTCTTGTATGCGTGTATCCAAAACACAACATACATCCATGGTTCGAGATTCCAGTTGTCCAATACGGCAGAGGGCCGCATTATGAAGTTGGAGACGTGGCTTTAGCAGGCTGTCGGGGGGTTTCTATGGCGCTCATCGTTACGCGGTCATAGAATGAAATGAAGACGAGTGATCGGTCTGCAGAATACTACTGACAGCAGTAGGGAAGCAAGATGATGTGGGTGACAGGGATAAAGAAGGAAGATGATCACGACGGCTTTGTGTGGTTTTGGAAGCGTGTGAGCGGTTGTTGCTTCCCTACTGCCCTCACAGCGGATACCAGAGAATTAGTGTTGCTTGATCACAGAGCCCAGGAGACAAAAACTTGAGGCCAATCACACATGGCCTTATGGTTCGGTTCCGTATTAGAAACTTACAGCTCGACAAGGACCACCATAGGGTCTGTCTGTTTTCGACATAGAACTTTGCGCCGATGTGCGGCAGTTCAAGTCACCACACTCCCTCCTTGTATCACACAAAGCAAGAGAAGAAAGTACAAGAAAAGCATAATAGAGACAGTGAGCAGAGGTGTGAGACAAAGGAGTAGTAGCGAAGAACAAAACAGTTTCATTGGAAATCATAAGTCACAAGGAGTGGATGCATCTGCGCCACTGAGAACGATTTTGAGCCATGTCACCAATTGTTTCCAACCATTGATTTTTACCGTCCCGAGGACCCCAGCCTGGAAGTCTACACCTTCCTACGTGACTTAAACTTACTGTTGTGGATTTCATTGACTGGTGCCAAGTTTTTGTTTGACCGCCGCTAGCTTTTTTCCAGCCTGACCCTATATCCGCTAACATTGCCCATTGTCGAGGGAGGCGATGACTTGGCATACATAACACATGTCCTAACCATCTCTCTCAGTCGATGTAACTTCACGACTTCGTCGACTGATTTCCCCAGTTTACCTAGAACTCGACGCCTGCCTTCAATGTTGCTCACCTTATTATGCCACTTTACACGGGAAATAGAACGCAGGCATCTATGATCAAAGACAGCTAATCTTTTCATGTCTTCCACTCTCAGTGGCCAGGTCTCACAGCCAGCCGCCATAAAGGAGGACGGAGCGGACTGATCAGCAGTACACCCGCCCTTTGGTCGATAGTCGAACATCTCGTCTACGCCACAGACGGTGTAAACTGGCATATGCGAAACTAGCCCTCTGTATCCGTGCTGAGATTTCGTCAGAGATCAACCCGTTGGCACTGGCTGATGGTACTTCCCAAATAAGTGACGCGGTCAACGTGCTCTATGGTCGGCCTGCGAAATTTGCTATTTTTAAACTAGGCGTCGGTGTAGTCCAGTCCTGTAACATCATCTTGCATTTGGCGGGAGCGAATCGCATGCCAAACATTCGTAGATTGCTGCTCAAGGTGTTTAGAAGACTCTGCATTTTGTCAGCGTCTTCGCCTAGAAGGACTATATCGTCTGCATATTCCAAGTCAACGAGATTATTCCCTGGTAACAAGTCAATCCCTGAGTCGCTGAAGTGAGTTAGGGTTAAGTCCATTAGTACATCTATGATGAAATTGAATAGAAAAGGGGATAATGGGCATCCTTGACGGACACCACTAGTCGTCACCAGTTCAGATGACAGCTCGCCGTAAGCCCTCACCTGGCTGTATGAGTACGAGTAGAGTGCCTCAATCAGTGCAATATATTTTCTCGGGATTCCCTTTACACCCAAGCATCTCCAGAGAACTTCTCGATCGACAGAGTCAAATGCTGCCTTTAGGTCAAGAAATATAATGACTGTTGAACGCCGGTAGGAATGTCTATGTTCTACAATCTGTTGGAGGGTGAAGATATGATCAATACACCCTCTTCCTGCTCTAAAGCCTGCCTGGCCCTCTCGTGTTTGTGCCTCCCGAGCGCCACTCAATCTACGCATGATTATTGAGCCTAAGACTTTAGATACCATATTAGTCAAGCTAATCCCTCTGTGATTATCACAGGAAGACTTGTCTCCCATTTTGTGAATCGGTATAACCAATGACTTATACCAACCCGACGGGACTTCCTCTGATTCCCAGACGCTGCCTAATACCTCCAGTTAACACAGACAGTAGACTATCTCCACCGTACTTAAATACCTCTGGTTGTCCTTCCATCACATTCTGCTGTTTCGCCTCGTTTCAGATTAGTGACAGCTTTAGTAACCTCAGTTAGGGACAGAGGACCTGTGTCTATATCCCATATTCAGGGAGGTGTTGGATGTTCGGAAGGTTGAGCGTGGCTGTGGGCCAATTAAACTGCTCCTCATAATGTTCTTTCCAGCGATCCAGTTGTCTAACCTGGGAGCTAATTATAGCCAAGTGGTAAACTACAACGGGAGATGTGAGCAAACAATTGCACACGTCTTTACATAAAATGTGTTGACTTTAGCCTAGTACATTCAAGGAACCCCTGTTATCTTGTACAGGTAAGAACTGCATTATCAAAAAACTCGACTCACTTTACTCATCTGAACCGTCCGATCAATAAGGTTGACACATCTGTTGAACACAGGATCACAGTACGGTAAGAAACCTGTTCCCAGAGCAGTAGCCATACTAGAAAGGCATTCGAGTAGTGGAAATAGGTTTTTCTCGTCATCTCGTAACGCATTCCATTTTTCAAAAAGCGGAGGCATCAGCATTTCTACAAAATCCTTCAGAAAAGTTAGGGATTAATAAACGTTTACCGGTCGATTGAGATGATGACCCACAGAATCTGCAAGAGTGCCTATTGCGTCATATAAAATGAAAAGGTTTTTGTGCTGATACTGCTTCAATGCATATACTAACGTTCGTAGAATGATGTCCAGATGAGGCACAAGGTCTGTACACGCTTCTTCCTCCAGTGTCGCAAAAGCAGAACAAGCCGCTTCTTGCACGCGTTTGTTGCAATCTAAAATCCTTTTGAGAAGCTGCAGAAAGTGTAATTGGAAAGACTTCTTACCTCAATCATAAGAGGTTTAAAATAGTGCTCATGAGGTTGACCAACGATCCAGTGTGAGTACCGACTCAGTGTCCAACAGGTTATACTACGTATTAGAGGACGATCATCTGATAAACATCCAATGAGAAATGGACACAATTCTGGAAGATATGGAATCATGCCTTTCATACAACCTACACCAAGACAATTTATAACATAAATTTTTATGTACCTACCTTCTGCAATAGCCCCAAGGACCAAAATGCCTGACTCCTTTAGTTCCCATTGAGAAGAAAACAGAAGTTCTTTTGTTATCGGTAGCAATATCGGTAGGAAATCTGTATGAAATACATTGGCGAGTACATCCAGGGCGGCTGCAGAACACTTTCTAAGAGTCCAGTTAGAGACGTAGTCATCATCTTCATCCTCATCATCTTCCTGAAGATGAATACTGGAAAACTCACTACACTTACCTCATGTGAGAAAAGTTTATTCTTGGTTTTATGGAATCGAGGTCGTATGTCACATTCTTTATCAGGTACATGAGCATCTTCCTCTAAGTCATTCTACAAAATAATTATAATGCAAAAACTTACCCGAAGTAATACCATATCACTTTCAGAATATTTCATCCCATTCACTAAAACTGGTATCAGTCTTGCAATATATGGAGAAAGGGCCTGATGACACACAGGTTGTTCTGATAAGGAAAGCCAAAATTCGCACGCCTCTCTGGAAATATTTTCATCTGCTTCTTGGGTGCGCAAAAGCATAAACTTTTTTTAAATTAGCAACAAACTGTATTACCTCGATTATATGAGACAGATGAGGAAGTAATTTGTCCAAGTGAGCCTCCAGCAATTGCACGAATGCTGAGCAAACATGCCGCCGAACATTTGGGTCGCTGTCATCGGCCAAGGAGAACAAGCATTCCAGAAACTCGTTAACAAAATGTAACAGTGCCTGAGATCGACTGTGAATGAAGTGATTGATACATGCAAGAGCATGAGATCTAAAGACAAAGTGAAATGTATGGATTAGCGAATTCAGGTGAAAACTATGCAGATGGTATCAATACACTATAAACAGCTTCACTGGTTTTTAAAATATGCGTTTAGGATGACTTCACATAAAAGCACGATGAAAAAGTGATGCAGTACGGCAGCATGCCACATTAGCGATTTATGCTTTGAACCGCACCTTATGTGAGACTTTTTTACATACATGCATATAAATATATATATATACGTATTATATGTATATAAATATATATATATATACACGAAAGATTTCAGCTACCACTTTTCCTTATTTTTTAGTTGCAAGAAGGAAATTTGATGGAAAAACGAACAGTGATTATTACAAATTGCAAAACCATCGCTTCGTTTGCAACAGCTATAAGCGAAGAGTGCGCAGCTTTCTTAAGCCAGTCAGTCAACTAGCCAGTTTTCCATCTTAAAACATGTGCGACACACGAGCATGATATAAATGCCATTTTTCGTGATATACGAGGCACAATGATTCTGATTCAGGAGTCTAGTTAGCATATCACAGGGACATGTCAGCTATAATGTTGCTGTACCTGAACACACATTTGTGATTGTAATAGACAATTTCCACTGGGATACTGTTTCCCATATAACTTCGCTGTAATTGAAGAGGTAGTCCTTGCTGTGTCCATATTCGTGTGGATCTGCTAAGAAGCATAACTGTTAAATATAAATATATTTCTGAACCCATATTTTGTATAGCACACACGATTTACTACACTAAGTAGTTTATTTGCACAAAAGCGAAAACATTCATCTCATCAAGCATAATTACATCCTCATCAGGCTGACATCCATACTATGATATCTACCTACTCATTATTCAACAGAACGTTTAGTCGACTTTGGAGAGGCTACTACTCCTTTCAAAAACCCGACATGCTTTTAAATGTTATTACGTAAAATTGATAACTATACTTCAGTTGTTTACGCGATGATAATAAAACTCGTGTAAATTACTGATACATAATTTGATATATTCCACAATGCAAACTATTCACTGACAATAAGGCTGTCACGTAACTTTAGTATTTCAAGAATATCCACCTTGAGTGAGTGCCCTGATGACTACGAGCAATAATTTGCGTTCGAAACGCAATCAGTAAATATCACATTTTAACACTGTAGTTTTAACAAATTTTTTTTCTATAATGGAGTAGTATTCCACCACAGTGCCCAAGTTTTATCCTGATATCAATACCCACCTTTCCAAGTGGATAGTAAGGCATCACACAGTTTATACTAGATACTAGCACCCCTGAATCTCCCACAAAAACAAACTATATTGACTGCGAGGAACTTTGAAGTGAACTGCAATTTATGTTGCCACACTCCTAGAGCACACAAAGGTAAGGGAAAAACTATAATGAACAAAAATCTCCACCAACACAAAAAAGAACGTGGAGGATCTGGAATTCGCGGATGGTGATATATGTCTGATTTCCCACAAACTGGAAGATATGCAAGTGAAAAGCAACAAGCTGGCAGAAGGAGCATCAAAGATAGGACTTCCTTCAAATGAACATAGAGAAGACGGAGGTGATGAAGATTCCTGGCCAACACCAACAGCAACAACAACAACAGACGACAGTCAGCCTGCATAAATGGGAGGAACCTGAAAGAAACAACCTTCACCTACCCACCTACCTGGGAAGCATCGTTTCAACTACAGGCGGACGGAACTGATGAGGATATCAAAGCCAGAATCGGATAAGCAAGACAAGCTTTCATTACTCGTAAGTCTGTGTGGAGGTCAACAGCACTCAACATGAAAATGAAAATAAGATCCAATGTTAAGTCAGTGCTACCATACGGATCTGAGTCTTGCACTGCGCGTCATAAAGAGCATCTCAAACAAACTTCAGACCTTCATTAACAGTTGTCTTCGCTTAATACTCAAGATCAGATGGCCGGTCAGAGATCAGCAACAGGGATCTCTGGCAATGAGCGAACCAACACAGCAGGAACCGATTGTGAAACAAATAGGTAGGAAGAAATGGAGATGGATTGGCCATGCATTGAGAAAACCATCAAGTGGCATCACTAGACAAGCCATTGTTCCAGTGGAACCCGTTAGGGAAGCGGCGAGTTGGTCGTCAGTGTGGGGGTGACTTAGAGGAGTTTATGTGAAGAGGAGATGAAAGCGTGTGGGCAGACTTGGAGTAAGGTGAAAAAGTTGGCAAAAAACCGAAGGCAATGGAGACGCGCAGCTGAAGCCCTATGTTCCTCTAGGAATTAAAGGCCATAATAATAATATAATAATAGAGCAGTAGCAGAGGAAAAAGGATTCCAATAGATGTGGAAGATCATATGTATCGAATTTATCTTTACCAACGGTACCGATGTGTAGCTATATCAACAAGTCTGAAATGACTGCTCCACAGCTCCTTGGGGAACACAGCTAGGCAGTGCACACCACCCAACTGACTGATTTCAGCTTCTGACCTGACCACCTTCCAGGCTTCTCTAATGGTCTCCGATGTTAGCTAACATCGCCCGTCAAAGTAGGCGGTGGTACAGTACATGCAATACGTGTCCCTGGTTCAGAACCACATTAGATTTACCTACACTTTTTATCTAACCCCAACATTGTTCATCCTACTATGCCCGTTAATTTGATGAATAAGACGCAACCATCCATAGTCGACGGCTAACCTTTCTGTATTTCGACCTCTAAACAGTTACGCCCCTTTAATTAACGAATCAGTGTTGAACTTTATTTGCTGAAACCATACTGTTGAAATAAGTGTAAAACACACGCATAGAGCAGAAAAACTGGTGTGACCACGTGATACCTAAACGAGATCATATTACATACAAATGCAATGAAGTACGCAAATATCCAGCAAGTTTATGAAAACAAAACATGAAGTCCTATGTCAGTACTAGGGAATCTTAAAAAGACAACACAATCCTAAGCCTCATCGCGGTACTAAAGCCGATGCTTGACAGGCCCCTCTGATTGAAAACATTTATTTCCCGATACGAATTTAAAACAAGCAAAAGGTTAATAAAGCAGGATTTAATGAATTCATCGAACTTCGGTAGAACTTGTCAGCTGAACACTACATACACGGATATATACTCTTCAAATTACTTTGAGAGATATAAGACTGAGTTTGTTTACTTATCAGTTTACCCAAAATTTAATGAATTCAATAAATCCTGCTTTATAAACCATTATTGGATTTTTAGATCCCACGATGATGGACATTACGGGATACATCTGATGATAATCAAACAAGCCCAAGCAATAATGTACAGAGTTAAATCATGATGAAGCAATTCAATGAACAAAATGTAAGCATAACGCACCTGATTTTAGGACTATCGTGTCTGGCGTATTGTAGAAACTTAGACAGCAATAAGGCCATCGGACAACCGATAGGATCACCTTCCAACTGTGATGAAGAATCTTCACATATTTTCTCGATTGCGCCAAAAGCACCCTAGAAAGTTCGACAGAATGCTTTAACAAACCTCCATGAAATTAATATCATGCGAATCAATACATTCGACCAACTTCGGAAGTAACTCTGGCCAGTTTTGAAGGCCATCACTTGTTACAATTGTAGTAATAAGAATACCAACAATTGACCTAATCATAGGTGAGCTATCGCTAACGCACCGCAGGCACGCATCTTTGATGTAGCATATTAGCTCAGGGGGACACTTTTTGAAGTGACTTTTGAGGTTGTTCTTTAAAATAAGACCACTGAGAGAACGCGTACTATCGCCTGCAGAAGATAAAAGGTAAACTGACGACTTACTTTCGGAAGCAGCACTCGTCAATATGAAGGCTAAGTATTTGTTAAAATCAGGGACATTATTCAACTCATTTAACTTCTAAAAGAATCGACTAGAGACAATCCACAAACCTCATGCACAATCTTTTGGACACTGGTGTCTGATGACTGGGAATTACGCAGCAGATCCAGTGTCTGCCTTATACCATCCTCATCGGGTAACCAGCTCATAATTAGTGATTTCGCGGGTAACTCCTCAAGCGGTTATACAAACAATGTTACATGTTCAATCCACATAGGGCCAAAAGTTTCAGTTAACGGATAATTTAGTAGATTCAACATGATGAAGTATTCGCTTCCTTAAAACTTCAAAGTTGGTAATAGTGATTCGCGGTCGGGGTAAAACAGAAGACATGAGTTGCTAGCGAATGGCGGACTTACTAGAGACTTATGCCCATAGTGCTAAATCAAAAGGATCACTTGACTGAATTTTCAAAGTATCCTACTTGTTTGCAATTATATTCTGATATATACTGTGAAGCTGATGGAACAAATCACGTCTTTCTGTAAAAATTAATTGTGAACGCAGTAGAAGAGACATGGTACAGAACAATGCGGATCCATTTTACATCCTGTGCTCTCTTTGGCTACACACAGCCTATGACATTTAGACACTGAGAACAAAAAAGAATAAGTCCCCCAGTTAGCATAGAATTGTGAAAAAACATGAGTGCCTTGAAGTATTAATATGTATCTCTTGCACGAACGATGTTACCCCTAAAAACAAGACAAATCTGTTGTTAGGGATGGCAACATATCAAAAATCCCCCTTCAGCCAATTTTGTCTTTTCCTCACGAAATGAAACTTATTTTTGCTGAGCACAGTTAGCATCTCGATCTGAATGCTTTTATTTATGGACGAAACTCAACATTTTCAGTCTGTAAACCTACGTAGAAACTCTCAAATCATTGGTACAGATTTTGTCTGCCTACCACCACTCGATGATTCCCACTCTGACTAAATTGAGAACAAACTCTGAGGTGGTGGGAAAAATAATATTCATACAACAGAGCAAAATGTACACACCCGAAAGATGTCATTTGTCAATTACAACAAAAAAGCTGTGAGTTATTTGGAAATCAAGCCTGCTCAGCTATCAGGTCCCAGGGTGAAAAGTTCCAAAGTAAAAGAACCTCTGTAGAATTCCTACGCATAGGAGGTGCAAATGATATATCAAGCAAATTGAAGTTATCTCCAATCATACTATAAGGGAAGGGAAGATGGGATGCAACATTAAATTTGTTGCTGAGTACATTATCGTATTCGCGGTTGGATGATGGCGGTTGGGATATACAATCTATAAGGACAGATTTTTAACGTAGAATAACAGATTAGTTATGGGGTGTCAAAATAAATAGTCGTATTTGTGTGTGTGTGACAAACGTGCTAGGCTGAAATCGATTAGAAAATATTGTAAAACTGGAGAAAATGGTGATGATTGATCATAATAGATTTGTAGAGTGTGGGGTAGGAAAATTGACAAATCAGTTCAAGGTTATCGGTGTCAGGTGAGTGGCTAGTACAAAGCGGTCTGTCTTAAACAGGAGATAGTAAGACTGCAATGAGGGGTTCAGAATGAAATAAAAAATATGATAAATGAAACAGGTGGAGGCATATATTGAGAAAACAGATAACATCACTAATAATAAGTCCGTATAAATGAAAAATTCTATAGTATTGAGGGAATGTTTGCATAAAGAGCGTGAATTATGATGAATAGTAATAACTGTAATAATAAGTAAAGTAAAAAAGCCAAGAGGGTTAAGGGGATGGAGGTTTCTTGATGAGAAGAAAAATCATCAATCCAAGTTTGGCCACGGTAGAAACAGCGTCTGGACGTGTTCTTTGCGGATACAAAGTTCCGGTTTAGTCGATCTTATTGCAAAAGCTTCAGCTATGTGTAGGAGATGTAAGCAAACTATACGTGATAACGACCACAAATTTTGTATTTTTAATTGTAAGAAATTATTGAAAAGAATATTCTTTGTCCAGATCCTATGAGGACAGGTTTACTTCTGAGAACTTTTATTTCGATCCACGCCGAGTCATTAGGTTGTGACTGAATAGGGTGACTAAAATGCGTTGGACAAATGGGTTGTACAACATATATAAGTGTTCCGCCCCCACGACCTGTTTCTCTATCCCCTCGAAAAAGATTGTACTTATCAATCCATAAGCTATCATCCGTAATATCACTTGAGCACCAGGCTTCAGTGATCATGATCAATAACGGATTGCATATAGAGGCTAACGTACATAATGCCAAGTATTTATTGAGAACTGATCTGGCATTTATGGGGATGACGGATAGACTTTGACTACGTGGTTATAGTGTATGGGCGATATCGTATTAAAATACTTCATGATTATCCAATGAATACGTGCAGTCGTCATCGGACTCATTAATTGCAACTTTTTGATCACTAGAGACGTTTTCTTTAATTTGATACTTAGGGATGGGTTGTGAGAAGTCACTCGTGCGTAGTTGGTTGTTTAGATATTGCGTGCCATGAGAGACGCTAGTATGATAATCTAGAGTATTACTGTTGGTATTGGGTGTGTATAAGGTGTTTGCTGTCTGCCGGGGAAGAAGCAGTTTCCCTGTTGTATGGTGTTCGCTATACCAGCAAGGAATCTGTCTTATATCATGCGTGCTACGTGCATGATCTCTGGCGTTTTGCCAGTTGTCGCTGGAGAAAATTTTGGTCATATGAGTTAGCTAGAGCCGTGGAATCTGCATGGTTATAACCGAAATGTGTGATCGGCGTGTTGCTGTGTGTATATGACTTAGATTCCTGTGTCTGGTTAGAGTACTTCCTTGGCCATGATGAGCATTGTGCTGCAGGTGGCATGTTTCCCCTACTGAAGGCATGAGAAGTATGACAGGGCACCTAATGTCTGTATTCTCAGACCGGTGTTTCCTGCGCATCATGGTTGAGGGTGCATTCGTGAGCGGCTGAGCAACTTCATGTTCTCGAAGTGGTTGGGGAAATATGTGACAATTGTTTTTTGCTGTCATAGGACTGTCAGTGGAAGTCGGAAATGATTAAGCTCCTATGGTATGTGAATTATGTTTAACTTGAGAAACATGACTAAGTTTAGATGACTGTCCATCTGTAGAATAAGCCGGGGACCCTTTTCAAACTTTCGTACTTGTGGGCTCTAATGTTCCGGGTCTACCGTTCGGTTTAGGTTTTTCCATATTAGTCGGTTTGTGTAATTTCGGCTGCTGGTGAATAGTTGGATTCCTTGATAAACTGGAATTCTGATGAGTAGTCTCAACAGTTCTTTTTGTGTTCCTTACGAAAATAGGAAGTTTATCATATCGCCTGGAATCAACGCCAACCTATGTGGCCACATGTGATTGCTGCTGCACAGTAGCCGCGCTAAAAGGTTGTACGGTAAAAGACTTCCGGAGAGATCCAAAGTGTACAACTGAATTCAGCTTAGACTTTTTCGAGGGTTTGGAATTCGTGCCAGTATGATCGCGATGCACGTCAATGCTACGATCTGTTGACATTTCTATGCCTGCGATTTCAGTATTTAAAACTGAGTCTTCAACAGTTACTTGACTACTGTTAGTTTTTGCATGCGATATTATTGTGCGTCCGTGGCACAGTGGTTAGGACTCTTGCCGAACATGAAAATTGTCCGAGGTTCGATCCGCTGCCGACGTACACCTAATATCTATGGTCGGCCTGCGAAATTTGGGACATCGATATCCATGCTGAAAATTCCATACTTGTACCAAAAATACAGTGTGGAATCAAGCTGTAATCAGGTCATTAGGCAATACAACGAGAGAAGTATAAACAACGGTTGTCTTATTGGGGTTATCTTCATTTAGTTTATCTGCGCGGCATCGTCTTTGGCAAGAAGTTAAATCAGGTACAATCTCGATATTGCTGTAGGGTGCTGAGGAGCCAAGAATTTTACAAGACTCCAAAAAGTTCTTAGCTAGGTCAACAGACTTAAATTTGAAGAGAACACGACATGGGTGATTTGCAGATTTCTTACGAAGACGCAGAACCTGGCAGTCAGACACTGAAGTGTTACACGTCTGTCAATCACGTCTCATAAACCGTTAATGCCCAGCTCTCGCTACGCTCGGGCTCACGCTGTTCTTCGAAGATTTCGGAAACGCTTAGTTATAACGGACGAAAAAACCAAAACACCGATCTGCCGCTTGAGATTTGTTTATTGTTACACCAACATATAAAAGGAATAAGCGAACTAAGGTTTCTGACGATGTTTCACTCTTCTTTCTGAACAGCGATCGATGAGACGATGACTGTCGTATTGATGCCTCCGCGAAAATTGGTGAAGTTGATTTTAAGCAAACAACCAAGAATTGATCGTTCAATCTTCAACTACATTGACAACGTCTGTGGACAGATTGCTTTAAGTTTGACAATAGGGGAATTGTCTGGTATGTTATATCCTAAGACATTATATGAGGACATGACCCTCTTTACAGCCTCTGCAATCAAAAAGTCTAGCAGGCGCTCAGATTTGAGAAATGAGTCTAGGCAAATTTCTTGCGATGGATCACAAAGTTGGATGAAAAGAGTGATACTTTCAAATTTATCCTGCAGGTCTGTTATGCATTTCTGAAGGCTATTTAGATCACTAGTGTTACGGGCTACGTTATCGACTAGCTCTTCCACTAAGTTTGATACTATAACTCCTGGTGTATCGATTGATCTTAGTGCAAATTCATCGTCAGGACTAATGTTTTTAGTGACTTGCTGAATATTTGATGCTACTCTCTTAACAGTACTAACTCTTTTAATAAATTTGAATATTATATAGGTAAAGATTATATTAATTTTTCAAAAACTGATAAGTGTGTGAAATGCCGTTATATTATCAAAATAGAAAAAACCGATAAACAGGTATGAATGCATAAAATACAAACCAAAATTAGACCAACATCAAACGAGTTAACTCTGATAATTGTAAACCATAAAACTAAAAAATTCTCCATGGTTGCTTTGTGATAGATTGCTCTTTAGCCTCAAGAATTTGACTGGATACAAGCTGTCAGCCACGTCTCGTAAACCGTTAGTGCCCAGCTCTTGATACGCTGGGACTCACGCTGCTCCTCGAAGCTTCTCAGAAACGCTTAGTACGAACGGACGCAAAAACCAGAACACAGATTGGCAACTCGAGAATTCTTTGTTCTAACACCAACATATAGCCAACTTTACAACTAAGGTATACGAACAAATATTACAATAATAAATCACAATATTACTTCTGACGGTTTTCTCCTGACTTCTTTCTGAACAGCGACCGATGAGACGATGATTGGTGCATTGATGCCTCTACGAAAATCGGGGAAGTTGTTTTTGAGCAAACAACCATGAATTGATCGTTCAATCTTCAACTCCATTGACACTCCCCGCCAATAAGTGAATCCATCGATTTTTTCCTTCACGACCAATGCACGTCGACTTGGATGCCATTGCGAGAACCTGGGTCACACGGACAGAGCTGAAATGGAAAACAAACAGAAAAGCCAACACACCACAAGCGTACCCACAGCACAATCTCACACATCAATGACGACCTGCGCGTCCAGACAGAGACCTCTCCTCTTGACATCTTGCAACACAATCGCTACTTGCTAGAATGACTCCCGCAGAATGCAAAGTGACCATAGCACCACCTCACGATACTCTACGCACATCCTCTTAATTACTCACTACCAATTACCACTGAAATCGCTTGTCACTCATTCTGCCGCAGTTCTAGTAGCGGTGACGCATGCGAGCCTCAGTCGTCTACACTCTCTCTCCCCGGCGTGTCGGACCGCAGCTAACAATTATCTCCGTGTGCATTTCATTCTCAGCAATAGCCTAGCCTCCCCGGCGTATACGACCCATCTGCTGTCTCTAACATCAATCAATTCATTCATGGATGTAGAAGACTCGAACCAACTTCAGAAGTAATCACGACGAAAATTTTAACAAAATTATGCAATAACAACATGGTACGAAAACAACGAGTAAATACAATTAATCCAAAATCACAAATTGATATGACACACCACACATATATACAAATAGTACAAATAACCTCGCGGATCATGTCTTGGTGGTATTACTTTGATGAATCGCGGGACTTACACCAGTATGCCTACAACCCTTCACAGGTTGACGATTGTAAGTTGTGGAATGTCCGGACACAAACAAGATAAACCAACAATTACAATAATTGGAACTCACACAATTATTTAACACAAACATACGTACAATCAGCATGTAGCGGTAAATAATTCCCCAAAATTATTGACCACAGCAATCACTCATTGGATGCTGACCACCACTGTTTAAGTCGACTTGTTTAGCTGAAGGCTTCCGGTCAAGCATCCCCGCCATTTGGTACCTCGTCGTGTCACGTGCACGATCACTAGCTAGCTAAGCGTTCGTCTAACGGCTTGTTTTGGCTTCTAAATATATCGCTTGGTTTGGACGATCAATTATTGGCTTTTGCTTTGTCTTTGGTACGCGAGAATAAATTAATTAGAAGTTGTTGAACGAGATATCCGTAAACCTTTAAACTGGTGAGCCCAACCGCGAACTTCATCCACGATAAATCCGCAGATAACCCCGGTGAGTTCGTTCCATTTTGTATTTGTTCTTGTACCATATATTATTCGACATAATTTTCGTCATGAGTGATCTTAGTCCCAAGGTCATCCGTATCCGCTCAACTCCTAAAACCATTCAGCTCGTACCATACTGGCCAGATAATGCTGAAACGTGGTTTCTGCTAGCTGAAGCAGATTTTTGTGAGCATGGGATAACCGATCAACGTTCACAGTTACTTGCAGTTATTCACGCCCTACCGCGGGAATTCAGCAAGTACGTAACATCACAGATGTTCAGTCCCGAGGTAAGTAACTCGTACGAGTTGCTCAAAGCATCCCTCCTCAGGAGAAACGTTCTCACGGACCGACAACGTCTAGATGAATTATTTCGTAACATCGAGTTAGGAGATCAGTCAGCCGTGAGCATGCTGACAAGAATGAAAGAAATCGTCGGCCAAAGTCAGTTCGACGAAGGACTATTTAGAGAACTCTTCTTATCCAAGTTGCCACAGTCTGTACAGACCGTACTTGTGACACTTCAGGGTACTGTAATAGAGGACTTAGCTATTACTGCAGATAGGATTCTAGAGATTACCAAACGGTCTGTTCCCGAAATATGCTCGATGACTAAGCAGACTTCGAGTAAGGATCCTGCAATGATAGAGTTATGCAACTCCATCCAGCAGATGTTTAGGTCAAACATGCATTCTAAATCCTCCGACCGTCGTCCTAAATCTCCTCAACGCAGGAACTCGCGTGGTCGATCTAAGTCCAAACCACGTTCACTGAAAAACCCTGACTGGTGCTGGTACCACAACACCTATGGCCAAGAAGCGAAGTGTTGCCGTAAGCCTTGTAACTTCGGAAATGTCTCAAAGTCTGCGGGAAACTATCCCGCCGGCACGCGTTAGCGGCAACCGTCGCCGGTGGCACTAGCCGCCTACTTTACATCCATGATGTGATAAGCCAGACTCGATACTTAGTCGACACAGGCGCCGAAGTCAGCGTCCTTCCTGCTACAGCAGCAGATCGACAGAAGGAACCTACCTTCAACTTACAGGCTGCAAATGGAAAACCAATCGCAACCTTTGGTAGGAAATACGTCTATCTGAACGTAGGTTTACGCAAACCTATTCGGTGGATTTTCCTTCTCGCTGACGTTACAATGCCCATCATTGGCACGGACCTACTTAATCATCATGATTTACTCGTAGACGTCCGCCGAAAACGACTGATTGACAATACTACTAGTCTGTCTATCAAAGGCATCAGCTACATAGGCCCTAGTCTGTCACCCGTTAAGATAAAGGCAATCCTTGATCCAACTTTTCAACCTATCGTTGACAAGTATCCGGAACTTAATTGCCCGTCGAACGACCTACCGTGCATAACCAGCAATGTTATGCACCACATCATTACCACAGGACAACCTGTGACATCTAAAGCACGACGATTAGCTCCTGACAAACTGAGAATCGCCAGGAATGAATTTGACCATATGCTTAGCCTTGGCATCATTCGACCTTCGAATAGCCCATGGGCATCCCCACTTCATATGGTTCCGAAAAAGGATAGCAACGATTGGCGACCCACCGGTGATTACCGGCGAGTGAATGCCAAAACAACCCCTGATTGCTACCCGTTGCCTCATATACACGACTTGACGGCAACCTTATCCGGCGCGACTATATTCTCCAAAATCGACTTGGTTAAAGCGTATAACCAAATCCCGATGGCAACAGAAGACATCCCGAAAACGG
This sequence comes from Trichobilharzia regenti, assembly GCA_944472135.2. Lineage (NCBI taxonomy): Eukaryota > Metazoa > Platyhelminthes > Trematoda > Strigeidida > Schistosomatidae > Trichobilharzia > Trichobilharzia regenti. The sequence goes on along the minus strand of OX235270.1, from coordinate 148,190,556 downwards.
CTATCATTACGCCTTTCGGACTTTTTGAATTTCTACGTATGCCATTCGGTCTTCGGAATGCAGCCCAAACATTCCAACGCTTCATTGACGAAGTATTTCGCGGTCTCGACTTTGTATACGCATACTTAGACGACTGCCTCATTGCCAGTCCAGACAAGGAAACTCACCTTAGGCACTTGGACTTGGCATTTGAAAGGTTACGCCAACATGGTGTTACCATTAATATTCAAAAGTGTCAAATCGGTGTTGACTCACTCGACTTCCTGGGTCACACTATTGACTGCAAGGGCATTCGCCCACTGGCTACTAAGGTCGAGGCTATACTGAACTTTCCAGAGCCACAGACGGTGAAAAGTCTCCGCACTTTTAACGGCTTAGTAAGTTATTATCGACGCTTTATTCCCAACTGTGCCTCTTTGATTCAGCCATTGACAGACCTCCTTCGAGGGAATAACAAGTCCATAGAACTTGACGCGTCTGCTCGAATGCCACACTTCTGATGTATCAGGATCCAACGGCACCGTTAAGTATCTCGGTTGATGCATCAAACACTGCAATCGGCGCAGTTCTACAACAGCTAGTTGACAATGAGTGGCAACCACTCGCCTTTTTCTCGAGGCGCCTTCAATTAGCTGAAACGAAGTACAGCACATTCGGCAGAGAACTTCTGGCTATGTACTGTGCTATACGACATTTTAGACATTCGGTAGAGGGTCGTGAATTCATAATTTTTACTGATCACAAACCTCTGACGTACTCTCTGAACTCACCTTCAGATAAGTATTCACCCAGGAAATCACGACAACTGGATTACGTCTCACAGTTTACATCAGATATTCGCCATGTATCCGGAGTAAACAACACTGTGGCAGATGCCTTGTCGCGCGTTTGTTCTTTCACCCAAATCGACGGCATAGACCTTGTAAAACTGGCTCGTCTTCAAAAAGAAGACACCGAGCTTCAACATGAGTTGTCGAAAACAACTCTACAATTAGCTGAGAAACCCTTAGGTATGGGAAGAGATACTATTCTATGTGACATTTCCACGAGTACTCCTCGCCCCATCGTGCCTAAAAGTTATCGCCGTAACGTCTTCAATACGTTGCATGGCTTATCTCACCCAGGTATTCGAACTACTGTCAAGCTCGTAACTAGTCGGTTTTGTTGGCCTGGCATTAATAAAGAAGTAAGGGAATGGGCACGCACGTGCTTAGCTTGTCAAAAGTGCAAGGTGATAAGACACACCAAAAGCCCACTTGGCACCTTTCTTCTCCCTGACGCTCGTTTCGAACACGTCCATATAGATTTGGTTGGTCCCCTTCCTGAATCACATGGATATACTTATATTTTAACTTGCATCGATCGCTTCACACGATGGCCGGAAGCAGTACCCATCAAGGATGTATCTGCTGAAACAGTCGCACGCGTCTTCGTAGAAAGATGGATTGCTAACTTTGGATGCCCATCTTCCATAACAACTGATCGCGGGCGGCAATTCGAAAGTGGCTTATTCTTTGCCCTGACTAAAATCATAGGTTGCATGCGATTTCGAACAACAGCCTACCATCCTCAAGCTAATGGTATGGTAGAACGTCTACACAGACAGCTGAAAGCTGGTCTGTCAGCTGCAAACACCACCCATTGGACTGAATCCCTCCGTTAGTTCTCCTAGGGATACGAAACGCCTTGAAAACCGATGCTGGTTGTACTAGCGCCGAGCTAGTATATGGCACGACACTGCGACTGCCTGGTGAATTTGTTTCTCCCTCGAGCTTCCCACCAGTGGTAGATCACGCTTCATACGTCAGCAGGCTTACAAACGCAATGCGTTCAGTTAAACCTGCTCCCCTTCGCCCACAGTCCATTGATGTTTTCGTTCATCCGTGTTTGAAAACTTCTTCACATGTATTTGTTCGTCGCGACTCTGTGCGCAGACCCCTGGAACCCCCATATGACGGACCTTATAAGGTAATTAAACGTTCTGATAAATTCTTTGTCTTGGACAAAAACGGCCGCGAGGACACCGTCAGCATTGACCGTCTGAAACCGGCTTACTTGGAGGGTAATCCTATTAGCATAGAGCTCAACGTACCCCAAAATCCACAAGTAACAGAAGATCGTGTAGACATCGATGAAGTCGCTAGCACAGCGACAGCTACCGAACCTTCTATCGAGCCTCCCAAGAAAACCCGTTCTGGACGCACCGTAAGGTTCCCAGAATATCTGCACACTTATTTGACTTAACGAAGTCGTGTGATTCACGCAACTCATTCGTTTGTGGTACTGACTATTTTTTTTGACGTATAAATTTTTTTTATATACAGTACCACCGAACACAAAATTTTTTTTTAACAGTTCATGTAACATACACAAAAAATTAATTAGATGTATTTTTTTTCTCGATGTTCTGAACTTAGCATTATTTTACTGTATAGTAAATGCACACAATTTTTTTTAACCAAAAAGCTCATTTCGTACATTTTCCTCGACATGGTTCTTAGCGTTCTTGTTTTCTTTTCCAGGTGCGACGGGCACTGGACAGGAAACAAACGAAGCACGGAATCCAACGAACAACAACCAGGAAGCTATGTACAAACACCCTATTAGCATAGGCAGACAAACCAGTAGGCATACGACCAAGCCGCTCGGAAGATTTTTTCACCCGAAAGGGAACCATCGAGTTTTTTTCTTCCGGCTGGTTCTGTCTTAGGGTCCTCACGACCCCACTAGGGGGGAGTGAGCTGTAGCGGTAAATAATTCCCCAAAATTATTGACCACAGCAATCACTCATTGGATGCTGACCACCACTGTTTAAGTCGACTTGTTTAGCTGAAGGCTTCCGGTCAAGCATCCCCGCCATTTGGTACCTCGTCGTGTCACGTGCACGATCACTAGCTAGCTAAGCGTTCGTCTAACGGCTTGTTTTGGCTTCTAAATATATCGCTTGGTTTGGACGATCAATTATTGGCTTTTGCTTTGTCTTTGGTACGCGAGAATAAATTAATTAGAAGTTGTTGAACGAGATATCCGTAAACCTTTAAACTGGTGAGCCCAACCGCGAACTTCATCCACGATAGATCCACATATAACCCCGGTGAGTTCGTTCCATTTTGTATTTGTTCTTGTACCATATATTATTCGACATAATTTTCGTCATGAGTGATCTCAGTCCCAAGGTCATCCGTATCCGCTCAACTCCTAAAACCATTCAGCTCGTACCATACTGGCCAGATAATGCTGAAACGTGGTTTCTGCTAGCTGAAGCAGATTTTTGTGAGCATGGGATAACCGATCAACGTTCACAGTTACTTGCAGTTATTCACGCCCTACCGCGGGAATTCAGCCAGTACGTAACATCACAGATGTTCAGTCCCGAGGTAAGTTACTCGTACGAGTTGCTCAAAGCATCCCTCCTCAGGAGAAACGTTCTCACGGACCGACAACGTCTAGATGAATTATTTCGTAACATCGAGTTAGGAGATCAGTCAGCCGTGAGCATGCTGACAAGAATGAAAGAAATCGTCGGGCAAAGTCAGTTCGACGAAGGACTGTACAAAATCACACATCAAGCACATTGGACTGCTCACTGATGCGCTAACCTTTGAAGAACTGTAGGACTTACAGTGGTACGCCTACAACCCCTCTCAGGTTGAAGCCCTAGGTTGGAAAATCGTCGCAGAGTTCATTTGCTGACCTCCTCCTATCAGCTATAACTTCAAATCTGAACGGCAACACGCTCATGTCATTGTATCGTAGAATATAGATGACGAACAAACATGTGCGTCGGTGGCACAGTGGTTAGGATTCTCGCCGACCATGCACATGGTCCGGGGTTCGAGCCCACGCCGGCGCACACCTGATATCTATGGTCGGCCTGCGAAATTTGGGCTACCGATATCCATGCTGAAAATTCCATACTTGTACCAAAAATACAGTGTGGAATCAAGCTGTAAATCTAAAAAAAAAAAAAAAAAAAAATACGACGTGTCTGGTCAACCAAGCGTAGGCACAGAGTAATTTACACCAAAGATAAAAGCATTGAAATAGTAACTTGAAACTAGAAATGCCTTTATTCGTGCAAGTCAATTTAACAATTACTCTCTCGTTTACACCTGGCTTATCCTCACTAAACTGAGCAATATCTTTCGTCTTTTCAAATGCACCAATACTATCATAGTCATTTCACAAGATACTTGAGTTGATGAGCATCTTTTTCATTGTGGATGACAACACCAACGACAACTGATTGATACCAGTTGATGAGCTTAGCAGTGGATCAGGAGCTGTTGTGGTTCGGCTTTCAGAAAGTTGTCTAGCTGCAAGACTGCCACCACCGCTGTCTTTCACTATTTGTTCGGGTTTAGCACTATCATCTGATGATAGGTGGGCTTCACTCTGATCAATTAAACTGACGGTTTGACACGTATGCATGGCTTCTGCAACTGCATCTGCATTCAATTCTACTTCACGTTCTAGGTGTACAGAACCTTTTTCAACTTAGCAGTAGTAGGCATTCCCCTCATTTCATCACGATCAACCAAAGACAAATCTGCACTATCATGATCATTATCACAAATATTCAATTTACCGTCATCTACCTGGTCGACTTCATCATTTTCAAACTCTTTATTAAACAGCAGTAGATGATTTAGGTTCTTCCTCACAAATCCTTAAAGGTTTTATATCTTCAGTCTGACTAGTAATACCTTGTAAACTTATGGGGTCACAACTGTACTCTGAAACTGTAACTCTCTTCTGTGGCATTCTATTCAACAATGGCTTACTAATTGCAACTACAGGCTTCTTCACCACACCGTCAGACCTTGATTTCACATTTAGCTTACCACTAGACTTGCTCACTGATTCACAGTCCATCATTGCACGAACTTCTTGCAAAGGTGTAAAACACAACCGTCTTTGTCTTACATCTTGTAACTTATCTGTTGGGGATGTACTACGAAACATGTTACACTCACTAGGTCTATATGCATTACTAGACACCATAGAGCCTTCTTGATATCCACCTCTCTGAGACCCTTTCGTAATAAATGATTGCGTTTTACCCTCAGACTGCTCGATCCTAGGAGTGGGATGCAATATACTGGCAAACTTGCTCATTGATTGATTGACACTATCGTTTACCAGTTTCAGAATGTCATCGAACTTTGGCTCGATACCTTCATCCTTTATACGGGAGCTTATCTTCACCCACTTCCTTTGCAGTCGAGTAGGTAGGCATCTCGCTATTACTTCCAGTATAGAACACGAGTTGAGGTCACTCATGCAATTCATCGAAATCAATGCATTCTTGTATTTCAGCAGATTATCCAAAAACTCAGTGAGTGCTTTGGAGTCATCTTGTAATTGACCACCATTACCCTTAACAGCCTCGAATAATTTCCCTACAATCATTGAAGGTCTTCCAAACCTTTGATGTAGTGTGCTCATAGCCTCATAGTGCCCCTCTTTCGTCTTCATAATCTTACAGCACTATATAGCTCTTGAAGCAACTCCGGTGAAGTACCTCATCAAATACATGAACTTCATTTCATCGTTTAATAAAAAACTACTTAACATGATTTCAAACTCTCTTACAAACTGTAAATAGTCAGCCGGGTTTCCGTCGAAATACTGAGGTTCATACTTAGGGAGTTTGATAATCCTACTATCCCTAGACGGCGAAACAGTAACATCAACCATGTCATGCTTAACATCAGACACATCGTTACAATTAACAGACAAGTCACCATGACTTACTTCCCTGTTTGCATCCAAGACACTCTGTCCCTTCTTTGACCGAGGCATTGTTGAACTTGACCCAATTTCAGAAACGTTCCAGATATTGCTTGTTCAAAGAAGACTTGGACGGCACCAGGAAAGATGACTATCCAAACTGTTACCAACTGTCTGAATCCGTTAGAAACTGTCAGCCACGTCTCGTAAACCGTTAGTGCCCAGCTCTTGATACGCTGGGACTCACGCTGCTCCTCGAAGCTTCTCAGAAACGCTTAGTACGAACGGACGCAAAAACCAGAACACAGATTGGCAACTCGAGAATTCTTTGTTCTAACACCAACATATAGCCAACTTTACAACTAAGGTATACGAACAAATATTACAATAATAAATCACAATATTACTTCTGACGGTTTTCTCCTGACTTCTTTCTGAACAGCGACCGATGAGACGATGATTGGTGCATTGATGCCTCCACGAAAATTGGGGAAGTTGTTTTTGAGCAAACAACCATGAAATGATTGTTCAGTCTTCAACTACATTGTCATAAACAGTATTCTGGAGATTATGAATTTGGATATTTAGCCACTGGAAGTGCAACTAATACCAATTATAATCGTATAATAGTCAAATATAGACCACGATATTCCAGAATGGGAAAAATTATTTCCACGTCATATGGAGAAATTGTAACGTCCTACACATAGTTGTGCGGAAGCCTCAGGTAAGCTGCAGACAGATCTAAGGATTCAGGAATACTGGGCGTTTGCCAATAGTATGACTTTCAACCTGAAAAAGTGAGAAGTTGTGAAATTACGCACCTGTAGACTGCGGAATGCAAGTTACACCCTGTGCAATGAAAGCTTGTCCTGCACAACCTCGGAACGCGACTTAGGTCTAGTTCTAAAGGAAAAAATGGACACAAGCTTAATTTACACGGGGGATGTAGCGAGAGCATATGCGGTTATACACTTTACACATGGATAGTTAGGTGCCTTAATTCCTGAGCTTTTTCTAAGGTTGTACAAAACATACGTCAGACCGCACCTTGAGGTGCAGAATATCATTGCACCCCCACTGCTTAGAAGAGACGACAACCTATCGGAAAGAGTCCAAAGACGGGCAACAAATGGAGTGATTGGTCTCCAAAACAAACCATGTGATGAAAGGTTGAAGAAATTAGGCCTAATCACTCTTAGCTACTGTCGTCTTGGTGAGGAACTGATTGCTGCCTAGAAGATGACAAATGACCAGAATCACCCGAACAGAGGTGTTCCGCCATTAAGTAGGTATAGGCTCCCTCGTGGAAATTCTGGAAGGACAGCTCACCATAGGGCGATGACTCGGGTGCGCTCCAACTTCTTTTCCCTGAGGGTTTGCTGTCCCTGGAATTCCTTACCGGCTGATGTAGCTATGGCACCGTCTGTGGGCACATTAAGGCGAAGGCTGGACGATCATGCAGCGACACGAGGACTGAGTCCAAATGGCCTACCCCTTTAAAATCCCATAGAGCATTCAGGGGTAGACAAATAAACTTCTCGTTTCAATTCTTTACATTCTCTCCCGTCTTACTCTTCTGACAACTTTAACTTCCCATATTATTATTACCGATATGTATATGTATACATATTATTCATATTATTCTTCAAATGTAATCAGCTGACTGTTGTTACGTTTTCTTATTTCCTTTTCTGACTGTTAGTCGGAATAACTTCACTAATTGTATCTATTATTATCTCTTTTCTTTTGACGAAGACACCGGAGGACTAACTGGTGAAAGGATCAACTCCATTCACAGTAATAACAGTCTTCACACACCTCATAGTACAAACCACATATAATTAATCCTACCACTCCCCCTTTTGGAGTCGAATGGCGGGACGAGCTACGGAGAAGTTTACCAAAGAAAAGGAACCTATGCCTCAAAATGAAGAGGTGGACACAAAGAAATCAAATTGGTTTATACTAGCTCCTAAAAACGGTATTGGATATTGGATGAGTAACATGACAACAGATGTATACCAAGGTCATGTAAACAATTCGAATATGTGTTATCTAGGCCCCGAAGTTGATCACATCAAACAAAGTAAAGGAGGGGAGTCTGATGTTCTGAAGCATTACGCAACTTCCTATGCAACAGCTTATGGTGCACACTGGGAAAATTTCACCCCTTCACCAATTTCTCATAGTGGTTCAGGATATGTATCAAATACGAGACCATTATTAGGGTACACTAATAAGCTTGATGATATAGACAACCCTTCGTTAAAGTATCGTATAGAATGTCAATAATGAGTTAACTTTAACAGAAACATATTAAAGGGTAACTATCTGTCTACAACTCACAAAGACTACACTCCATTTGTGACACCTTGTGGAAAAGAACCTCTTCCTTCACTCACAAGGGAATCGGGGAATGGGAAAGACAAATCAGACTTTATCCTGGTAAATATCCTGAATTTTAATGCTGAATATGTAGACAGGAACTGACTTTTTCGACCAAAAATCAAAAGATATCCTTACACCGGTAATGCCCAAAACAAAGCCCATACTGTTAAGTGGAAAAGGTTTATGGGATATTGAAGATGAAAACTTTGGCTACGTAAGTATCATAAGGCGTTTAATCCTTTTTTAGGGACCTAGTTCACACTCGACAACTTACTCAGAGCATTTCGGGCAGGCGCGACCATTGTCATGTAAGTTATGTGATTTGATATAATAATAATTTTGCTTCATTATTTCCATTATTGTTACCCTTGAAGAACTTGTTACTGCCCTGAAAGGCCCTTTTTTCTGCTACGTGGTGTGGTCTGAATGTTCTTAAAACATACAAGCCATTAGTTTTTCGTCACGAGAGACTTTTAGCTGTATTTTATCACTTATAGAGATGGTAGCTGTTTATTTATGTATATGCTCGTAATCGTGTCTCAGTTGAAATCTAGTATAACGTTTTGCATCATCAACTGCTTTGCTCAAAAGATTCAGGTTTTCAATTAGGATAAGAAGGCTTGGAACTCATCCTGATCCTTTTCTCTGAAGTAGCTGTCCTAGTTTAACCTCGCCTAGTTAACCAGCTTTCTAGTTTTCTTGCCTGTCCCAAAGCCTGGTAAAGAGGGAGGGTTGGGCGTAGAGCTAGCAGCCCTACACCACTAAACCTATCAAATCGCCAGAGAAACTTCGACACACACAAAATATATTAAAAATACAACTAATTCAAAGAAAGATCTTTATTCTTCGCTCGAATAGGAGAGACAGTGTGACACGTGCTCGTGAAAGACTTCGGGAAGCCAGTCAGTCGATAATTCTGCTCTTGGTGAAAGCGAGAATAAGAGTGGAGTCGTAGAATGTCCCTACAATGTAGGAGACTGAGAAGGCTGCCCATTGAATGCCAAGATGTGGCTTACGACTGCTGGGTATCCGCGAAAGCAGATGGAACGGATGTGGATTATCTAAATTGTCAAAATCTACACCGGTCACTCAGGAGACAACCACAAACACACAGAGGCAGTGACTATCATGATGTTACCAGTGGCAGCCTAAGGTCTAATGCGGTGAGAACCAATTTCATCATGATCATGACAGCAAGGTTCAACTCCAAAGGAAGGAGGGTAAAAATTATCAAATTATACGCACTTACAAACAACCCAGAACAAGAAAAGAAGGATTTTTACAGACAACTACAAACAGTAGTCTACCACACCAAAAATGCTTACATCAAAATACTCATGGGCGATATAAATGCCAAACTGCGAGCAGATAATACAGGAAGGGAACTCATCATGAGTCAAGAGACTATCACCTGGAGAAATAAATGAGGTCGGAGAACTATTCGTAGACTTCTGCTTTTTCAATGATCTGATGATCAGAGGGAGCGTGTACTAAGACAAAAATATATTTAAAGCAACATGGATTTCAAACATTTGTTCCCCTTAATGAATTTAAATAGAGCAAGAACATCAGTTTATGCAGAGTAAAATGGCACCATCATTTATTTCGTTGGCTTCTCAACAGCCGCTTACAGGCCAAAGTCATTATTAGGTATATCTTCTGAAACAATTTTGTGAAAACAAAATAATTGGACAAAGAATATCCTTTTCGATAATTTCCTCTTCTGACTCTACAATTATATTATACACATTGAATATTCTAGAATAGTAGTCAGAAGCAATATTAGTGCTTTTTAAGTAATATCGATTTGCTAACTAAGATCACAATGGAATTACAGTTCACTAATGATGCATAAGTTATAATAATAGTAAAATATAATGGCAAATAGATTATCAACTAAAATTAAGCAAATTTCTACAAAACGTTCGGGACTACTCGAACCTAGATGGCCAAGGTAAGGACACTGTCTGAACTAGCTTCCTTTCGACACATAAATTAAGCTTCTTAATGTGGATCTTAACAGCCAGTCTCAGCAATATTTGTAGTAGATAAACCCTCAAGGCGGAGTTAAGATTTGTTGGTATGTGGTAAATGACTTTGATAGCTGTCTCGTTGACACCAATCTCGTGTTCTGTATCCACAAGATGGGATAGAATAGGGCTGCGAATAGATTTTGTTTGTGCTTTGCTTAACCACGCAAGTTGATGTTGGGAAATCTGACTAGAAACACGCCTAATTGTACGGCCTATGTAACTGGCTTCACAGGAGCAGAGTTCATTTTTAAGCAAAAATCAATCAGTATATGCATGCAATAATATATGTGTGCACATATAATATTAAACACCATTCTGAATAGTAATGATTATAAACTACAGAAAATTTTGACATTAGGTAATCAGATGAACGAGATTGTGAAAATATCCTGTTACCATGGCAAGGAAAGACTGATAACTGCTTCTTTATGAATGCATAAATCGGGTTTCAGGCGATTGGTGGAGATCACTTCGACAAACCTGAGGGGAATTGAACTCTTTTGCCAACTGATAGTTTTAAATGGTCTTGCGACGTCCACCTCATGACCGGTGTCAAGGAGATGCCTGGAAATGACATTGTTTAAAGCATTTATTCCCTTTATACATAAGCTTTTTGGTGCATGTCCAGAAAATCGTAGATATGCCCTTCTTTCAGTTCTTCCAATGTAACTGCTCCCTCAGATACATGTAAATTTTTATATACAGTTACAGTTAACATGAGAAGGATATATATATCGATTTTTGACCTCACCAGAGAGCAAGTTTTTTGATAGACTGGAATAAGCTTAGTTGCAGGATAGGTTCTGCCTCAATCTTTTGTTGACAATTTCTGTAATTTTTCCTCCTTTATAATCAAGTGGAATGTAGATGGGATCCTTGAGCTTTCAGATGCTCCATACTTGTTAATGAGCCTCTGAGAGTGACCATGGCTTTTCAACATCTCGTCAAGAAACATAAATTCTTCCGCTAATTTCTCTAATTCGACACACCACAAATCAGATAGGTTTCATTTAAATCTGAAGAAAATGGAGACGCAGCTGGCCTGTAGGATACAAAGTCGAAAAGGGGAGCAGACGATGGCTCAGACCATCATATGGTTCAAGGAACCTACAAGGCGAAGCTGAAACCCCTCGGAACAACCAGAAATAGACCGCAATTCAAGCGTTCAGAAACTGAAGGATGAAACCACAGGGGGTGCCTTCACTACATATATCAGAGCGAAGTAGTTGGCGCTACGTGGCATAACTGAGAAAACCTGCGTGGAAGAACATTGGAACTCTCTGAAGGCATTATTCAAGGAAACGTATACAACAGTCCTAGAGATAAAAAATGAGACAGAGAAAGGAATGACCCTTAACGGACACCTGGGAGTTAATATACTAAAAAAGGAGATTGGTGGGAGAGAAGATGACTCAATGTAATGATAGGCAACAGAAGGGGAAGCTGAGTTTACAGAAATCTACTCTGCACTGAGTAAAAAAGTGAAGAAGAATGCTTGGATAGACAAACGACGATTCTACGACAAACTGAACGGTAACTGAAGCAGAACGGACAACAGTCAAATGAGACCCAAGAACATTAAACCAGACAACCAGGTCTCTACCTAAGAAAATATCAACCCAGACGATGAAACCAATAAAAGATGCTCAAGGGAACCTGATTACCAGGGAGGAAAAACAAATCAAACAATCGGCTGGTCACTTCAAAGGACTACTGGATCAACCATCACCTGAAACTCTCTCAGAAATACATCACCACCAATAGAACTCACAGAACTGCCTGTCAGTGACCACCAATAGTCCAACGAGAGCGGAAATTCTGGATTCGATCAAGCCACCGAACACCGTCAGGGAAGGCAGCAGGACCACACGAAATCCCCCCCCCCACTGCGAAGCACTCAAAACCCAGAGACCCAGAGACTGCACAACATGTTCTCACACTATTATTGCAAAAAGTTTGAAAGGAAGGAAAGGTGCTTGCCGACTGAAAGAAAGGCTGGCTGCCTTGTCTAACTGCCGAAGAAGAACGATCTAGGGCCTGTGCGGGAACTGGCGTGGAATCATGCTGTTGTTCACCCACGTCAAGTAAAATATTAAGCCATGTCAATCTGGAGAGAATGAAACATGCACTGGATACAGAACTCCGTCAGCCCGAACAAGCGGGATTCAGGAAGGGCAAATCACATGCCGATAAAACTGCAATGCTGCACATTATCGTCATACACAGCATAGAATACCACTCAAATCTCGACTTCGACTCTGTCGACATTGGAACGAACTTTGATAATGGTGACGACGAAGTAATGTGGAAACTACTACGACAGTATGAAGTGACGTTCCCCAAATCTGTATCAATATAATTCAACTGCAACGTGTCAGTGGCACCTGTCAGATGATGCACAATGGAAAACCCAGCGATGCCTTTGAAGTGAATACAGGAGAAAGATAAGGTTGGCTGCCTATTATCACCTATGATATTCCCAATTGTGGTGAAGTGGATTATGCGCCAGACCGGGAGAGACAGAGGAGAGAGGAGACAGGAATACGTTGGACTGGCAAGAAGAGTCCACAAGATCTTGACTTCACGGGGGTTTTATGTTTAACGTTGCATAAATTCGAAGACTTACAGGCGAAAACCAACAGACTTGCTGGAGAATCTGGTTGTCAGCGAAGACAGGACTTCAAGTGAAAGAAGAGAAGACGGGGATAACCAACCACCATCACCAGCAATAACAACCAATACCAACCACCATCAAAGGGAAGGAAGGTCATCAAAGAGGTTACTTCCTTCACTTATCTAGGCTGAGTTGTTTCAGCTACAGGCAACAAAATGGATGAAGATGGCAAAACTAGAGTCGGAAAGGCAAAACATATCTTCAATATTCTGACTTCACTTTGGAAGTTATCTGCCCTCTGTATAAAGATAAAATTCTGGTTTTCAACGCCACTGTTAAGTCAGCCAGTTCTTCTGTATTGTTCTGAGACTTGACATGTCAAGGAAATCATTTACAACAGGTTGCAGACTTTTATCAACATGTGATTATGCTGGCTGCGTACTGAAAATGAGACGGTCAGGATGAATTATTAACAAGAGACTCTGTGAACGGATGAACCAAGTAACCTATTGGTCAGCAAATGTGCCGTAGAAAATGGAGATCGATCGGATACACGCTGAGTAGACCATTGGGTGACATTGTGCGCCAGACCCTTGAGTGGAACCCTAATGGCAAATGACGAGTTGGATGTGCGTCCCAGGGTAATATATGGGAGAGACGGTGTGGGGTAGAGATGCAGCCAGAACGCATCAGTTCAGCTACAGGAATTCGAAGCGGATGAAGATGTCAAAACCAGCCAGTCAGTCAGAATCAGACGGGCAAGACACACACGCATTCATCAACCTAAAACCAGTTTGAGAATCTTCTGCTTCACTCTGCCTCAGCATAAGGAACGAGATTCGGATTTTCAACACCAATGTCAAGTCAGTCAGTTCTTCTATACGGGTCAGAAACTTGGCCAGTGTGTCACGAAAAGCATCTCCAACAGGCTACGGCGGACTTTCATCAACAACTGCCTCCTTCACTGGCTGACTCCATACTCTAGATCAAATGGCTGGCTGGCCACAAAGAATTAGTAACAAGAAACTCTGGTTGGTTGGCTGGGAACAAACCAACCAAGAGCCGATTGCTCAAAAAATATGCAGGAGAAAATGGAGAGCGATCGGCCACAAGTTGAGGAGGCCATCGAATGACATCGTGTGCAATGCAGGCCATAGCTTGAGTGGAATCACAACGGGAAGTGACGAGTGGGTTGTCGGTGAGAGGGTGACGTGGAGGGGATCTTGTGAGGAGCAGATGATAAATTGTGGGCAATCGTGATCCAAGTTGAAGAGGATGGTAGAAAATAGGACAGAGTGGAGGTGTGTCGTCGAAGCCCTATGTTCCACTGGGATTTCAACGGAACAGTAGCAATGTCTATCCTAGTTTACTACCTGCGTCGGTGGCACAGAGGTTAGCAACCATGCACATGGTCCGGGGTTCGATCACCGGCCAACACACTCCTTTACCTCACTTATCCAGTTAGAAGACTGGTAAAGAGGAAAGGTTGGGCATGAGGCTAGCAACCCCATCCTGTAAAAATAATCACCGCTGCTACAGAAACTTCAAGCCACTAGCTTGAAGCCCTATGTTTCACTGGGAACGTGAAGGAAATAAATAATAAAATAAATAATTATTGCCTTCTTGATTGAATCATCTGAAACCACAGGCGACATTTCTTTTCGTACTTAGTTCCATATTTTAATCATGGCCTACCAGCCTCCTGCAGGTGAATGGTTGGTCCTCGTCCTACTGTGTTTTGTGAATTGTAGTCACCCAATTTATTAGTGAAAGCGAAGAGAAATGAGGTTCATAATCATTTCTTAAAATTATGATTGTCATGATAAGGCTTCATTGCTCAATATATCATAAGAAGAAGAGGTTCAGTCCTTTTAAACACTTTTAGTAGGGTGATGCAGCTGCCTACCCAGTCAGTAAGCAGCATTGATCATCCTGATGGGCTTAACAGGTTATTCAGATTTCCTTGGAGTGTAGGAGTATGGCCATCTTCTTCAGGTCCTCGAAAATTTGAAGTCATTAGAGTAGAAATCGATGGAAAATTGCAATGATTCAGATTATTCTTTATATTCAGAAGTAATATTGCAGGTAATACATTGTCTTGTAGCACCGCGTTTTATGCCATTAAGAGAGTTTGGGGCTGATCCTTAGTGTATTTTCTACTGAAAAGGATTTCTGTCATCCAAGTGAGTAGGCTGCTCCCGAGTCTAGAACTGTACAGTTTCGTGAACAACTAGGTTCCAGACTCTTTTTTTCAAATGCACTGTTAAAATATGAAAAGATGACTCCAACTGTCTCCTTATCCTTAGACCTGACAGGCAGAAGACAGCTCCCCTAAACTACGATGTGCAGTGGATGACGGATTATTTTTATCCATGTAAGCCATAAAATTCCATTACAGATAAGCTTATTTTAATAGTTACACAGTTATGCAGTACTGACAACTGGATAATGTTTCGAGCATAAATTACTGCTCATAATCATAATCTGGCATAGGCATTGCAGAGATGTGGAAAGTGGCAGCAAACAACAAAGCGAAGTTGGAGAGACAGAAATAGAGAGAAAATATACGTATAAGACAAACTTTGAAAAAGTGTGACTAAATCAATATGATTATGAGCAGCAATAATTTATGCTTGAAACGTCGTCCAGTTGTCAGTACTACATAACTGTGTAACTATTAAAATAAACTTATTCATAATGGAATTGCATTGTATCAGTATGTCCAAGTTCTACACTAACATTAATAAACCATAAAATCTTCCTTAACTATTCCTTCCATATTCTTACTTAAGCTGCTTGTGACACTGCACATGTGACTGTGACACATCCTATAGTATATGCAAATTCGTATGTTCATGGTTACGCTTACACTGGAAAAACAGAGGAATTGAGAAACCTCGATCTGTCCGTCTGTCTATTTTCGACATAGAACTTTGCGACGATGTGCGGCAGTTCAAGTCACCACACTCCCTCCTTGTATCACACAAAGCAAAAGAAGAAAGTACAAGAAAAGCATAATAGAGAGACAGTAAACAGAGGTGTGAGACAAAGGAATAGTAGTAGCGAAGAACAAAACAGTTTCATTGGAAATCATAAGTCACAAGGAGTGGATGCATCTGCGCTAACCATCACCGAGAACGATTTTGAGCCATGTCACCAATTGTTTCCAACCATTGGTTTTCACCGCCCCGAGGACCCCAGCCTGGAAGTCTACACCTTCCTACGCGGCTTAGACTAACTGTTGTGGATTTCATTGACTGGTGCCAAGTTTTTGTTTGACCGCCGCTAGCTTTTTTCCAGCCTGACCCTATATCCGCTAACATTGCCCATTGTCGAGGGAGGCGATGACTTGGCATACATAACACATGTCCTAACCATCTCTCTCAGTCGATGTAACTTCACGACTTCGTCGATTGATTTCCCCAGTTTACCTAGAACTCGACGCCTACCTTCAATGTTGCTCACCTTATTATGCCACTTTACACGGGAAATAGAACGCAGGCATCTATGATCAAAGACAGCTAATCTTTTCATGTCTCCCACTCTCAGTGGCCAGGTCTCACAGCCAGCCCCATAAAGGAGGACGGAGCGGACTGATCAGCAGTACACCCGTCCTTTGGTCGATAGTCGAACATCTCGTCTACGCCACAGACGGTGTAAACTGGCATATGCGAAACTAGCTCTCTGTATCCGTGCTGAGATTTCGTCAGAGATCAACCCGTTGGCACTGGCTGATGGTACTTTCCCAAATAAGTGACGCGGTCAACGTGCTCTACCACTTCACTTCCTATTTTTAAACTAGGCGTCGGTGTAGTCCAGTCCTGTAACATCATCTTGCATTTGGCGGGAGCGAATCGCATGCCAAACATTCGTAGATTGCTGCTCAAGGTGTTTAGAAGACTCTGCATTTTGTCAGCGTCTTCGCCTAGAAGGACTATATCGTCTGCATATTCCAAGTCAACGAGATTATTCCCTGGTAGCAAGTCAATCCCTGAGTCACTGAAGTGAGTTAGGGTTAAGTCCATTAGTACATCTATGAAACCTCGATAAACACAGGTGGGAGAATACCAAACTCATCTTTACTAGAACACTTAATTATTATGAACCCCAAGACTGATATCAAAACGTCTTTTCAGATTATCTGCAAACTCAGTCAAGGGAGGCTACTGTGCCAGTTGGGTCCCAATCTGACCGTTCTAAACTGAATGGCTTTTTGTCGGACATCAGTCAGAGGTCTAAATTAAATGATTTTATATTAAAAATCTCTAAATATAAAACAGTTAATTCCACCTTCAAGCGTAAACGTGATCTGCACAAAATCTTCGTTCACAAGATGCATATAGCATAGAAAGCACCGAAATAGATACTAATTCAAATATTAAATACCTTGGAATAGTTCTTTCCTGGAACTTTTGTTGGTCATCATATGTCATGTTGATCTATAAGAAAATCTTCTGTCTAACCTACTAAATTATGTAGTTAAGACAATCAGGTACCACTCAACCGTTACTTTTACAATTTTTTAATTCCTTCATCTTATCTACTGTCCTTTATTGCTCCCCCTGAATCTCTCCTAGGCTACTCAAAAAGGACTGGGCCATATTAGGCAGGGTATTAAAGGTTGTTAGTAGGGTAAGTGTGTGCCAATAAGTCACCTTGTTACTACTGTACTCTACAGATACCTGGACTCATGTGAGAAATGGTCTAAATTTATGGTGTCAAACTCTTACCAACCTCTTCGTTCGCAACTTTACCTCTGCTGCATCTAGCTAGATGGAACTAGGAATGATTAAAAAGGGGATTACATGCTGACATGCACAACAACGCAATGACACTCTATTTAGTTCACTTCCTGTGTCACAGAGATAGTGTTAAGTGTGAAACTTATGACTTACTGTGTAACTAGCAAAATTAATGACTTTTTAATCTCCTATTTGTAATTTATGGGGCACTATATGTACTATCTTACAATTCTAATTATTTTTATCACTTTATACTTCTTGTACAATTTTAATTTTATTCTTGCTGCTAACGCCAAGGAGATTACGATTATCAGTTTTGGCTACCTACACCGTGTGGTTTTTTGAGTAAATTAAATGCGGTAATATTGTACCAAATTCTGAGAACTGCATGTAGTATCATAAATATTGTTTTGGAATGAAGCAAATTATTGTTAATATTATTACTCTTATTAAAACTGTCTCTACACTTCGTGCCAATAAGCTTACCTTCAGATCGACGATAACTTCACCACAGTTGAGGTGTGGTTTGTTTGCTTCAGGTAGGATATAGTTTTGTTAGATGAACTCTGTAGTCACTAATCTCAAAGGTGAGTCAAATTTTTGCGACAGTAATAACACTTAGGTTTTCTAAGTCAACCATTTTACTCCACAGTATGCTTACTGTGGACATTTTCAAAGTATACCAGGAGTTCTTTAAGCTGCCCCAGAGCCCAACTCACAGAAGTTAGGAGATCATTGAGATTTGAATTGTCACATCTTAGGAAACCCTAAAGACTAGGTTTTTCTAGCCATTGCAGCATTAATCATTCAGTTTCACTTCTGTGTAACGTCTGCTGGGTATAAATCAAAGTACCTGATATTTTAAGAATAAGGATAGTACTCAATGCCACGTTTTTCTTGGTCTCAGACTCTTGTGTTTGGTTTATCTGGCTTCTCTGCAACATTTTTAGACATTATAAGTCGTCTCAATAAAATGTCTTTGAGTTGACACTATGTATAACTAGGACTTCTGGAATTTCGTTCAAAGCAGTCTAGTATATTTTAGCTAAATGTGTGAATTTCATAAGTAATTGAGTAAACAGTATTCCTTAAATTTTCAACACTAAGGTAATTATAGTCTCTGAAATACATGTTAGTAAATGTAGAGAAAATTAGTATTACATTACTGTGGCTGTGTGTATTCATTAAAAGTGTGGTATTCTACAGATATGTGAGAGTTTGATCAGTCTAGATGTTTTATGAATATCATATATCTCTCTTTTAACAGTTTTTTTTTAAAAACATATTTGCTTGTAATGAGGCTAGCTTGTGAGCGTATTCACTCTAAAACCTTACACCATCTCTAATTAATAGTGTTCTCTGAGCTGGTTGGTTTAGTTGCGGAGCTTTCGTCGTCTTTCTGGACGACATCTTCAGTGCAGTATTTAGGATAAAGTCAAATGATTTTAAAATCTCCATGAATGATGATACAATTGCGTCTCCTGGTGACCAACCATCTTTACATATGTGTATTGACCGTTTTCTATTGATTGGGATTTTAAACTTTCTGGTCACCACCTGATTTGCTTTTTATTAGTTGATATACTTCATCTATATTAACGTGTTTATTAATTGCATTTTCGTTTGAGTACCAGGCTTTTAGGAATTCCCTGGCACATTTGGTGTTTCCTCTGTTTAAGATTTTGATATTATCCAAATCAAATTGATTGATTTCCATAACTGTCTGTATGCATTGATACTAAAGAATTTATATCATGTCTTTTCACGGTTGATTTGTGTTCTTGGATTCTTATTCGAAGGGGACGCCCACTTTGGCCAATGTAATGTTTGTTACAGTTCATACATGAAATTTATTTTCTAAATGGTGTTAACTTTATCTCCTGTAACAAACATTACATTGGCCAAAGTGGGCGTCCCCTTCGAATAAGAATCCAAGAACACAAATCAACCGTGAAAAGACATGATATAAATTCTTTAGTATCAATGCATACAGACAATTATGAACATCAATTTGATTGGGATAATGTCAAAATCTTAGACAGAGGAAACACCAAATGTGCCAGGGAATTCCTAAAAGCCTGGTACTCAAACGAAAATTTTTTTATTTATTTATTTAAACGCATAAAAAACTTGGTACAATATGGCACCAAGAAAGATGCGCCACACAATAATAATAAAACAACATAGATCAAAAAAAGGAAGGAAGGAAAAGAAAAAATATATATAAGTAGAGAACGGATAAAGAACTTCATCTGGAAGGAAAACAGTCATGCTTAACAAGTTCAAACAGTGTTCGTTAGCTATCATCGGGAAGGGAAGAAAGAAGGAAATCACAACACATTCGCCACTGATTACGATTCTTGGCCATATCCGATAACGTTTCGAGCCATCGATTTGAGCTATCTCTCGGACCCCAACCAGGGAGTCGTGACACACCAACCGATGCTAATCTAGCACAAAAATCCTTCATCCCACGACGCCACGTCATGGACTGACCACCTCTCCGCCTTTTCCATCCCGTCCCAGGGCTAGCGAACAGAGACCTGTACGGAAGCCTCTGGGGTGACATTCGGAGCACATGTCCAAGCCACCGGAGCCGGTGTTTCCAGATGACGACATTCAATGAATGGTGATCTCCACTTTGTTCAAACACACGCCGCCGAACCTCAGAATTACTCACGCGATGATGCCATCGAACGCAAGCAATCCTGCGGAGACAGCGGTGATCGAACACGCAGAGTCGCCGCACATCCTCAGCTCGGAGAGGCCAGGTTTCACAGGCGTAGAGCAGGACAGCCCGCACCGAAGCATTGTATACCCGACCTTTGACAGCCAGGCTAACGTCGCGACGGCGCCAGAGGTGGCTCAAGTTGATGTATGCCACCCTAGCCTTCATTATACGGTTGGAAATCTCATCCGTCACCCCTCCGCCAGCACTCACACAACTACCCAGGTACACAAACTTATCAACAACTTCAAGCGGTTCACCCGCAAGAGTGAGTGCAGGTACAGGCTCCTGCCAATCTTGTAACAGTACTTTGCACTTAGACGGCGCAAAGCACATACCATACTTACAGACACTGATCGCCAACTGATTAAGTGCGATTTGGGCAGCCTGCATGCTATCGCACAGTAAGACGATATCGTCTGCATACTCGAGGTCGAAAAGTCTATCTCCAGGTAGCAGATCTACACCACCTTCACGCACATCCTTCAGAGCTGACTCCAGAATGTCATCGATGGCAAAGTTAAAGAGAAATGGAGAGATTGGGCAACCCTGTCTAACCCCACTGTTGGTTGGGAACAGTGGTGATAGTTGGTTGTATGCCCTCACTCTACCTGAGGTGTTTCTGTATAGGGCTTTCAGGATGTTAACAAATTTCTCAGGTACACCTCTCTCTAACAGACAGTTCCAGAGCACAGTTCTGTCCAACGAATCGAAGGCAGCCCTAATATCAAGAAACACAACGATCGTTGGCCTGCAATACGTGTGGCGGTGTTCCAACAACTGACGAAGGGTGAACACATGATCAATGCATCCACGACCTGAACGAAACCCAGCCTGCTCTTCGCGAATCAATCCTTCACGTATTTTGCACAGTCTGCGAAGCAAGACAGCAGCCAATATTTTAGACGCGACTGGTAACAGACTGATACCCCTATGATTGTCACACGAATTACGTCGACCCTTTTTAAAGATGGGGACGATAATGGCTTCGTTCCACATTGATGGTACACTCTCTGTCTCCCACACCTTCCTGAACAACCCAGTTAGAGCCATTGTGAGAGTCTCGCCACCATCTTTAAAAAGAGCCGGGGGTAATTTGTCTGGGCCGGGCGCCTTATGGCGTTTCAGAACTTGGAGTTCCTTACGGACCTCCGCTTCGGTGGGTGGGTCGGTACTAACCGACCAAGGAGCACTCGGGCTAATGATAGTAGACACTGAAGCTGGTGGCCAGCTGAACTGCTTCCCGAAGTGCTCTGCCCAGCGTTCCAGGCGTCTTTTCAGGCTGGTAATTGGAGTGCCATCTGCCTCACAGACCGTCTCGCTGACACCTTGTTTCTTGCTGCCGGTGGCTCGTATGAGTTGGAACAGCTTCCGACTGTTGCCAGATGCAGCAGCTGACTCCATCTCACACGCACGTTCTGACCACCAGGCTTCGCGGTCCTTACGTAAACACTGTCTAATCTTGCGCGTGAGCGCCTTTCGCTGATTGTTGTATTCGCTGCCAGCCGGAATGGACCGGCGTTCATCCATGAGTTGCAAGGAACTCGCAGAAACCCAGTGGTTGTTAGCGGAGCATTCTTTCAAGCCGCAAGCGGCTACACTCGCCTTTTGCATGGCACCTTGCACATGAAGCCAATGTTCATCTATACTACTTGGGGGGTTGCTGGCAAGCATTGTTTTTAACTCATTCTGATATTTCAAAGAAGTAGCAGGTGCTACTAGTTTGCTCACATCAACGCTTAGACGACGGCTTTTACGAACCCCACCAAATCGCAAGACGAACTTGGCACACACTAACGCATGATCGGAGTCCAGGCATGTGCTCCAGAAGGAGCGACAGTCTTGTATGCATCCTCGCCACCGGAAACTGACCGCGATATGATCAATCTGAGTCCAAGCTTGCTTCGCAGAGGGAGGACGCCAGGTAGCGCTACGGCGATGGCTGTGCCGGAAGTTGGTGCTAGCTAGAAATAGGTTGTGATCCGCGCAAAGCTGCAGAAGACGGTCCCCATTATCTGACCTGCGACCATGTAGTCCCCACTGACCACCTAGACGATTCTCCTCTGAGCTTAGACGCCCCACCTGTGCATTCAAGTCCCCAGCCAGCACTACGATATCCCTCCGACCCGCCTGTTTCAAGAGATCGCTCAGTTGGTAGTAAAACTCATCCTTCATTGCATCCGGGCTGCAATCCGTCGGTGCATAGGCAGAGACAACAAATAGACACCGCCTATCTGGCCTACTACTCTTTACTTTCGTATAACCTTCCAGCCTCACAGCACATAAACGACTGTTAATGGGAATCCAGTCGAGCAGTGCAGCTTCGGCTCTAGCGCTCAGTGCGACACCGACACCAGCTACGCCGGATGCCGACGCCACAGGGTCCCCGGATAAGCGCAGGTGGTACATACTACTAGAACTTCCAGATGGAGAGGATAGTCGAAGCACTTCACTGGGATCTTGAATGCGGGTCTCCGAAATGCAGCAGACATCGATAGCGAGGCTTTCCAAAGTTCTTGCCAACCCTGCCTGTTGTCCGATTTGCATCAGCGTCCGAACATTGTAGGTAGCCAGCTTGAACGCAGCACGCGGTTTCAGGATATCCGTGTTAGATGTCACATTGGGAACAACCATTTTGAGGACTACTCACTAACATCTCGAAACGA
Source organism: Trichobilharzia regenti (assembly GCA_944472135.2). Taxonomy (NCBI): domain Eukaryota; kingdom Metazoa; phylum Platyhelminthes; class Trematoda; order Strigeidida; family Schistosomatidae; genus Trichobilharzia; species Trichobilharzia regenti. The sequence goes on along the minus strand of OX235270.1, from coordinate 148,167,649 downwards.
CACGGATAGGCTGGGAATCTCGACAAAGGCGAAAGGCTGTCGAAGGTTAAGAAGCCAAGGTTAGAAAAGGTACAATACAGGAAACTATGTATAAAAATAAAAGTAGGGTAGGAAGGAAATAAGTTCCTTGAGGGATCAATATTGCTTGGAATCATTTTAACTAGCGCGGTTGAGTTTCAATGGGAGTTCGTTGCTTTAATTCATTCATTGTGTGCGGGCTGAGATACTGCCCGGGCGCCCAGACCGAAGCAGGTGGCTTTATTAAGGGACCACCCCCGAGCCTTTGACTTGGAGTCTAATCCGCAAGGCAGCGGAGCAGCGTCAGGAGCTGCATTCCCATGGTTGCCGGTGACCCATGTGGGTTCATACGCCATTTGATCCGATTGGAAACTGGAGCCCATGTACCCCATGGTAACTGCTTTTAGTTTAACCGCTATCCAGAAAACCTTCCTGACATGGTAGGACCTGTGGAGACAGAGTCCCAGTCAGTTCAGCTTGTTGGGTCATTGCGGTATTCAAGCCCGACCACCACGACAAGGTAGCAGTTATCGGCCGGGCAAACGAAAATGCAATTAATAAACACGTTAATATAGATGAAGTATATCAACTAATAAAAAGCAAATCAGGTGGTGACCAGAAAGTTTAAAATCCCAATCAATAGAAAACGGTCAATACACATATGTAAAGATGGTTGGTCACCAGGAGACGCAATTGTATCATCATTCATGGAGATTTTAAAATCATTTGACTTTATCCTAAATACTGCACTGAAGATGTCGTCCAGAAAGACGACGAAAGCTCCGCAACTAAACCAACCAGCTCAGAGAACACTATTAATTGCAAATCATCCACCTGAGTTACAAATCTTTTCTATTACCTTACACCATCGTTCAGAATCTTTTGTTTATTTTAGTAAAATATTGTTACACTAATAATAATGCATAGATGATTATGTATCAAAAATCTTGATTAATTATCTATAACTTATTTCAACCCTTATTAGAGACTAAATGCATTTACCATATTTCTTCTTAACATTATTATACAAAAACATGACATTAGTAGGCAAAAAAAAAGGTATCCTTTTGTGAATTGGTCACTCACTAGCTTAGCAATCATCAAATAATCTAACAGTTAAGGTTTCTTGAAGTAACAGCATATTCACGCTATTATTTCATTTATAAAACCAACACTTAAATAAAATTATCTGTTCTTCTCAAAACTATAGAGTTCATCTCTTCATTTCAGATGATTTATCCAGAGGTATTATCGGTCACAAAGAAGAATCCGGCTCTACTCGTAACACAAGCGGTTTTGATAATATCAATAACCGTTTCAGTAGTTCATATATACCAGGTCAACCGCGTTGGAAAACCGACAGACCTATTGGTCAAACTGTTTACATGGATGATTTCAAACCTTACTTGTATAAAAACGGCTCAGAAGGTTTTCCATGTTGGATAGGTAATTTATCACATCAAAAACCCGACAGTTATGTTATTCAAAATAAACTTTGGCCTGAATATAAAAATATTGACACGTCTAAAGTAAGTTACTCACATCTGAAAATAGTGTTGATATTTTATTTTTCGCCTGTAGACACAGCTGATATTATATAGTATAGTGAGTGTTACTCATAATTATTCTCTGAGTTCCACTTTATCTGTCTGAGGTTTTGAAGTACGGTTGAGGACTTATGTTTAATGGTACTTCACAAAACTGTCAGAATCACTGGCTTAAATAGATATATGTGACAATTAGAAATACAGTCGCCAGATTTTGCATCCTTTTCAGCGTCTATATACATCATTTTAATGTTTAAATGTGTTTAACACTAAACTCTCTCCCATGAAACTCTTAAAATATAACAAAATTATAAGTTGCTTCCATGACAGAACATAGGACTTCATAGTGGTACACCTCTATTTCATCGGGTTCTTTACCATGGCTTTCACATGACATCATGACTACCTGTAAGCCTTCATTTCCCCTCCACATTACTTGCCTTCTTCATGTCATTGTTAGACATCTGAACTGTCACCTTCCATCCATCCATCCATCCATCCATTGGGGTTCCAGTCGAAGGCATGACGTGTGGTGTCACTTGAAGCTTTCTTCATTTTATGTCCAACCCATCTCCGTTTCCTTTTGCATATTTGTTGGATGGTAGGTTCTCAGCTAGTTTGCAGCTGGAGTTCCTTCCTCCCAATTGTTTTTGGCCTGCGATATGAGGTATACAGATGTAATATATATGCTAAGCCATTATGTTGAAGCGGTTTCTCAATTGCTCGGTGATCGAATCTGTTGAAGGCCTTTACACTGTCGACGAAGTTGACTGGCGTTTTAAGCTCTGTTTGATACTGATTTTCAGCGTTGCAATTTAGTCCTCGCATGACTAGTTGTTGCTGAATCCAGCGTATTCTGGGCTAAGTCTTCCATTCAAAGCGGTGTAAGTACTCTGCACGTTATCAGAATACAAAAGTAAGTTGTATTACTGTGATTCAGAGAAAATTGTTCGAAAAGCAGTTGATTAATTAGATGTAATAAATGCACATTTATTTCACTGTTTATGCAAAACAAGTCCAAGACATCATCGAGCCTTAACTTTTATTCACGCTGCCAAACATAGATTCATGTAATGAAAGAAATATATTACACTAAAAGACTACCATTCCGTTTCTAATACAGATAAAACCTTTTCTACCATAGCTAATTTTGTCAGGGCAGTTTGTTTTCTTGTTGTTGCTTTAAATACGTTAATAGTTTCCCATTTCACCAACAGTATTATAACTAAACTTATACAAAACTTCAAAGTAAAAAGTGAAATTACAAGGTAGACAGACCCAGTTGTGTTTAACTTAAACAAAGCATAGAACTATCACTGCAAGATACTTGTCGCATAATTAAAGCTGTGATTTTCCAGAAAATATCAGGTCTAAAGTAAACTAATTCAAATGTCATAATATTTGAACTACTGGTAAAGACACATATCCAATATTAAAATGTTTTTTTCAGTGGAACTTTATAAACAAACATTGTTTACCTATACCGACATCATGTAGGTGTATGATCACGCTGAAAATATGCCTGAAGAACGTTTAGAAATGCTTAGAAAAGAAGACCCAGCTGAATATCAGAATGCAATTCATGGATTTATTGAACCAAGGTAAACTTTCTATAGAATTTCATTAGAATTTAATCAAATGGTTATATAAGCCCATCTTTTTGCTTAACCAATCGAAAAATATATTTTAAAAAGAAAACACAGAGAGAACTGCTAGAAGACAATACTGAAATTAAATTCCTTCGAACACGCTTATTATTATTGTATTATTGTTCCCTTGGGTTCCTAGTGGAACATAGGGCTTCAGCTGCACGTCTCCAGTTGCTTCTGTCTTCCTTCTACTGTACTTTTCACCTGAAACCTTGTTAGTCCATACTGTTTCAGCCCCTCTTCACACGATCTCCTCCATGTCACCCTTGGACGTCCCACTAGCTTCTTCCCTTTCGGGTTCCACTTGAGCAATGGCCTGATGCACGCGTGATGTCACCCAGCGGCGGCCTCCTCAGCGAGTGTCCGATCTATCTCCACTTTCTCCTGCATATTTGTTGGTTGGCGATTGGTTCTTGCTTTGTTTGTTTCCATAGTTTCTTGTTGGTGATTCTTTCCAGCCCAGTCATCTCATCTTCAGTATTGAGCCAGCGAAGACAGTTGTTGATAAAGGTCTGCAACAGGCTGTTGGAGATATTCGTTGTGACCCACCAAGTTTCTGATCCGTATAGAAGAAGTGACTGACTTGACGTTTGTATTGAAAATCCGAACGAATTTTGTTGTTAATGCTGACTGACGAAGATTTCCAGATTGGTTTCGGGTTGATGGATGTGTTTCTCGCCTGCCTTCCCGATTCTCGCTCGATATGACATCCTCGTCCATTCCGACTTCCTGTAGTTGAGACAATGCTCCCTAGATAAGTGAATGAATGAAGTAACCTCTTTCAAACCCTCCCATTGATGGTGATAGGTGCTGGATGTTGCTGCTGCTGTTGTTGTTGTTGGCTGGTTATTTTCATAACCTCCGTCTTGTCTATGTTCACTTGGAGTCCTGTTCACAGAAATAAGCTTATATTAGAACTCAGGGTAAACGGTTGGTCTTTTTTAGTACCAAAGATACTTAAATGCTTTCCTCCTCTACTTCTTTCTGTAACTGATTTTGGCTTTAAATCTACTAAGAACTAAACACTGCGTGTATTTATATTTTCTTTGTTAATTAGCCCTTTTATATAAATTATGAGTCTACATTGTCATTGTCTCCTATTTACCTTTGCGAGTGCTCTAGTTTGTTGGCTGTTCCAGTAAAACTCACCTCTCTCTCTCTTTAGAAACAACTCAAAAGTACGTCACTTTATCCCCGGAGGCGTCATCCACACTTATTTAAAAGAGTCCTCCCTACTAGGAAGACATATCTTAGAATAATATATTGAATCCGATAGTCTTTTAGAATATATATATGGGTTAGTCTTGAGTTATGGGTCACAAACAGTGACTCTGTAACCTAATATCGTGTTTTATCAGTAAATTAAGACTTACCTGATGTTTAAATAAAGTTATGAACTTGGCAAGCATTTAGCCCACTTTCTATGAATGCAGAGACCCTTCTCTGGAAATGAACGCTTTGGTGGACAGATCATGCCTTATACTTGATAATCTTTCAACATATTGATTAGATTTTGTATTGATGTAAAAACAAGTGTGCTAAAAACAAGTTGTGACACTAACCGCTTGGTCTAAAATTCTCTAAGATTTAGTCAAGGATTAATAAATACATTGGCTTTAAAAACATACACCACCTTTATTTCTGCTTTTTAATTCTCCCGAGACATTACTGTCACTAATTTCTCTTCTTGCTTTCCTCGTTTATTTATCATTTTCCATTACCTATTTCTCTACTTTGTAAAAAACTTGACCGCCTAAAATTTGTATACCTCTTTCCAGATCTTGCGGAGTTAATAAAATAGGAGTCGATTTCAACTAATGAGTAGAGTTGTAGGAAATAAATGTCGGAGATGATTTAGCCCTATCTAGAATAGCTATTGATACAAACAATTTTGTATAGTGTATTCACTAATTTGTGAAAAATGTTTTAGTCATTTCTTCTGACCAGATCGGGAAGTGGGAGGTGCACCGGTGGCTTAGATGTAGAATGCTTGTCATTCGTGCATGCGATCCCCTATCAAGTTGCAAGCCTGATAAACATGGAAGACTGGATTTGAGGCTAGCAACCCACAACTCCATAAAAAGCACCACTGCTACTGAAAATTCAAAGCTGCAGTTTGAAGCCGTATGTTCCACTCTGCAAGTGAAGTAACAAAATAAAAGGAAAATAGACAGATCAAGGGCTCATTGATTATTCAAAAAAATGTACATAACTATTCTTCAGTACACAAATGATTTAATAAGGCTGGAATTCTGATGAAATTTTGAACATTTTTACAACAGCTACTATTAAACTTAAGTAGCCCAATAGAAAAATATAACATTCAGACTGTGATGAGTTACCAGGATATCGTTAAAAAGTTTGATTGGTAGTAAGCACTAGCTTACATCGTTAACCTTATTTAATATGATCACCTAATGCTTAGTTGTACTACTTTAAAATGCATACACATAACCTTTATGATTAATTTTTAGTATGTCAAAAGGTGTACACAATGGTGTACAAGTACAGCCTAAATCAGTAGCTGAACAATTGGGTAGAATGACTGTTGGTCCAGTACAACCGAGTGGTTGTACTCTTAATCTTGCTGGAAGTGTGCAAACACGAGATATGCCACCAGATCGTTTTGTAACGCATAACATGACTCGAGTAAGTGCTTTACGATTGAACCTATTAGTGTGTGTACTTTTCTTATTTTGCCTTAAAATACTTGTGAGATAATTAACAAAAACAGGAGTAAATTTTCATTGTTATTTCGCCATCAGGAGTGAGGAATTTATCATTCTTTCAAAGGGGTATGGCTTTCGAAATGGCTCATAAGGTACGAAAGCAGAAAAGGTCCTTATACATGAGATCTGAGGCTTATAGGCTATTGGAAGACTTCAGTGAAGCATAATAATGCGGTTATCGGCTGCTACAATTTTTGCTAGCGAACCTTTTGATAAGCGAGTGACACGATACACTTGAAGTAGTTTACGCTGATGTACAAAAAAAAGTGGACTGTTGAAAGTGACGAGCACAAACCAAACAACTACAGCTTTGATAAGATTTCATACAATAATAATAATAGATTAATATTACATCACGCATTTAAACAAAGCGTTTAAAATCAGAATGATGAAATATCACTGTGCAGTTTGGACCACTTAGAAGACAAAAACTAAAATTCAAGTGGAAGGTAATTTAGAGGGTTTGTGAAATGTTCAAGAACAGCTCGTTTCAAAAAAGATAGTGCACTAATTTAAACAGAATATTTCTGTAAATATTTATATGCAGTATTCCAGATTGTGTGAATAACGACAACTAAACATAACCCTGAAACTATACACTACTGTCTGTCTGTCTGTTTTCGACATAGAACTTTGCGTCGATGTGCGGCAGTTCAAGTCACCACACTCCCTCCTTGTATTACACAAAGCAAAAGAAGAAAGTACAAGAAAAGCATAATAGAGAGACAGTAAACAGAGGTGTGAGACAAAGGAATAGTAGTAGCGAAGAACAAAACAGTTTCATTGGAAATCATAAGTCACAAGGAGTGGATGCATCTGCGCTAACCATCACCGAGAACGATTTTGAGCCATGTCACCAATTGTTTCCAACCATTGGTTTTCACCGTCCCGAGGACCCCAGCCTGGAAGTCTACACCTTCCTACGTGACTTAGACTAACTGTTGTAGATTTCATTGACTGGTGAAGCCATGTTTTGGTTTGACCGTTTGACTATACACTACTACTGGTTGAGTGAGATGAGTAGTTGCATACGATTTAAATCAATCAATATTGTCTGTTGGGTGGTGATTGGTCCAGTGGTTTGAGATGATTCAGCTGTCTCAGCCGAGTCAAACTGGGTACGCCGTTGGTGATCTTCACCCCAAATGAGCAAAACAGCCATCTGCTGTTTAAATTACTTCAGTCTGGCTAGCAAGCAAGCACTACTGGTTGATATAGGTTATGTGCAGCTACTTATTTCAACCAATCAGTATCATATAGCGTCGTGCATTTATGCTTGTTTTGTTGATTACCATTCAATGGCATCAAGGAGATCACATATGTGATCTGAACTATTTTGGTTTCCAAAGAAAACTGTCGTGAAACAGCCACCTTGAAATGTGTAAATCGCAAATTAATTAGCAAAGTCAATCTGAACGAAGAATATTCCTTTCAATAATTTCTCTTCAGGTTCTTACAATTATAAAATATAATATTTGTGGTCGTTACAATAAAGATAGCCAGGTATGCGGCGGCGGATACATTTTTTAACGTAGAATAACAGATTAGTTATGGGGTGTCAAAATAAATAGTCATATTTCTGTGACAAACGTGCTAGGCTGAAATCGATTAGAAAATATTGTAAGACGGGAGACAATTGTGGTGATTAATCATAATAGAATTGTCTCTCGTTTTACAACATTTTCTAATCGATTTCAGCCTAGCACGTTTGTCACAGAAATATGACTATTTATTTTGACACCCCATAACTAATCTGTTATTCTACGTTAAAAATGTATCCGCCGCCGCATAACTGGCTATCATTATTGTAACGACCATAAATATAATGTTTTATAATTGTAAGAACCTGAAGAGAAATTATTGAAAGGAATATTCTTCGTTCAGATTGACTTTTAATTCATAATATGGGAATATTTCACACTATCAAATTAGCAAAGTGATAACTATACTCATTCAACCAGTCGTTTAAAAGTCTGGAATGAATACCTTCTTGACCCCAGGTTGATCGAATTTGAAGACTTTGCCGTTTTGAAGTAAGATTTGACATTAATCAGTAATGACCAAAGTAGCGTCTAATTGTCTGAGCTTAAGCATCATTTTACCAGGTAGTGGATACTGCTTTCGCTGATTTTCAAAGGAAGTCGCTATTCTTATTTAGTCAAATTATGGTTATTTTGAAGAGTATTTTGAAGATGAAAGTGTCAGTTGTCCCTTAGATTCAGGAATCATTCATTGACGCTTTTGCCGCTTCTCCTGAACTGATTTTTCCAAAAGTGATATACGTTGAATGTTCCTCAATACTTTCAGAGTATTTTATTTTAATGTTAAGTGATAAATTGTTATTTTGTTTGCTATTTTTTGTCTGTTTACATCGTTCTTCATCATGTACAGTCAACACTGTGAACATTTATAAATTAGACAGGTGAACAAAAAGTAGTCACCTTTTGGTATAACTATGGTCACTATGCACACAAACTTTCCCTGTGTTAAGCAAATGACATTGCGTGCAGTAAATCTTATTTTTCCATCAATATCTTCATTGTGATCTTCGTTGTAAGCATTGACGGTTTCTTATGAACACTTGAAATGAACACATAGGCTGTTTTGTATAAATTATCTACACACAAAATGCTGCTTTTATCTCACAGGCTACACTGTAATTTCCGAAGACGGTTCTAAAAAGCATGTCAAATAATATTCAATTGTTGAAGCGAAGAAAGATTTCTTACTTAACCTTTTTTCTTCCTTTTCTAGTACTATCATCCACCACCTGGTCAGAACGCTACTGATCGAGAGGGCCATATTCACTTCAATACACAACCTTCAAAGGAAACAGAAACTTCGAGGTCAGCTCGGTTGTCTTGTTTTGAGGCACAACTGCCATCAACTGAAAAATTAGGAACTTTTGATCCTTATCAGTCTAGGTGGGTTTTGGTTATTCTATTCTCAGTGAATAGTTTTATTTATCTTAATTTATTCATTTTATCCATGATATTTAATCAATGATGAAGCACTTATTTTGTCTCAGAGAAATAAGAACATGCTATTTAATAGATGAATAAAGATATCACACCGAAATTCGGCAACTGGCGTTTCATTTAATCACCACCTTGAAATGTAGTAACTAAAACTCTTGGTCAAAAAAGACAAAAATGCAGATGTCTTTGTTCGTAATAAAAGGAGTGGATTTTACTCCTGTGAAGCCAGTTACATAGGCCGTACAATTAGGCGTGTTTCTAGTCAGATTTCCCAACATCAACTTGCGTGGTTAAGCAAAGCGCAAACAAAATCTATTCGCAGCCCTATTCTATCTCATCTTGTGGATACAGAACACGAGATTGGTGTCAACGAGACAGCTATCAAAGTCATTTACCGCATACCAACAAATCTTAACTCCGCCTTGAGGGTTTATCTACTGCAAATATTGCTGAGACTGGCTGTTAAGATCCACATTAAGAAGCTTAATTTATGTGTCGAAAGGAAGCTAGTTCAGACAATGTCCTTACCTTGGCCATCTAGGTTCGAGTAGTCCCGAACGTTTTGTAGAAATTTGCTTAATTTTAGTTGATAATCTATTTGCCATTATATTTTACTATTATTATAACTTACGCATCATTAGTGAACTGTAATTCCATTGTGTATTCAAGTATTGGTTTGTAGGGATCTGCTTGATTGGTTACAGGATTTCATCATGAGCTGACATTGGTTAGAGAACCATTGGAAAACCAATACTTGAATATCAATGAGATGTTTACCAGCGACTTGCCCTTTTCAGGTAGGTAGTTACTTGGGGTTCTAGTGGGAAGCCGTGACCAGTAGGGTGCAGCCGGTCGGGTGTGAGGACAAATACTCGCCGAAGACATTAGCTAGCTTTTGTGCTATATCGTGAAATGGCAGAAGTTAGAATCCACGGGTAGTTGGATCGGGTCCCAGTGGCATAGTGATCTACGAGCTCGCCCGGAAAGCAGAGGGTCCTGGGTTTGAGCCCCAGTGGGTGTGTACTGATGAAGAATCCTAAACTATGACAAAACAGTTGTCCAATGTTCCCAGGTTTTCCGAAAGCTCTCTAACCAATGTCAGCCCATGTTGGAATCCTGAAACCAATTCCATTTTGATCTTACTTGACAAATCGATGTCATTTAAAAATGCACCAATATTGTTATTGACTACTAATCTAGAATATTCTATGTATACAAACATGTATGTATAACTGTAGACTGAGAAGAGTAAATTATCGAAAAGGATATTCTCTGTTGAGTTATTCTTTAAATAAATTCATACATTTGGTTCCCTTGATAAATTTTGATAGAGAAAGAAAGACAAGATTTGCAGTATGAAATGATATCATTCTATTTCACAGGTTCTCATCAGCTAACTGCAAACTACCTGAAATTACAATGGTTATAAATAATAACATTTCATACCTCATTGTTTGAAAGGTAATAGAGAAAACATTATAAGGTGAACGCATCTGGAATATAAGTATTATAATCTAAGTCACCATCAATTTATATACTGTCAAACTATGAAAAAAGAAAAAATGCGTGGTGAGAGAAGACAGAAAAATCTAATAAACAGTGTCAACATGGCAACTCAAGAAGGTCAAAGTTCACCAATGTGAAAACTTGCTTAGTGAGTTGAGCTCACTAGTGTGTATGACTAATCAGTGTAATGAAAGTGATATGGTTACCAAGGGAGTGAGAGATTAACTACACTCTCTTTCTGCGTGCATAAGTTTGGTCTGAAACGCTTGATTGCAACTGCTTTAGCAAATCGTAGTAGATTCGCTGTCCTTTGTATGTTTAATATTTTGAAGGATTTAGAAATCTCGACAAAATGACCCGTATCCACAAGGTGTCTGGTGAATGAACTTTGTAAATATCTGCTTCCTTTTAAGCATAAGTTTCTTGAAATATGCTCTGAAAACCGGAGAGAAGCCCTTGTTTCTGTTCTTCCAATGTATTTGCTCCGCAGGTACACGTAAATTTATAAATGCAGTTGAAGATAACATCAGCAGGGTACTTATCCAGTTTCGATTGCTTTATAGAGCAAGTATAGTGTCACTACTGTATAGTGTCACTAGATTGGCTTCAGGGAAGAATCACTTTATTGCTCCTTTCATCCTCTTGTCAATCTTTTGCGATACCGTTTCTCCTTTGTATGGGAGTCAAATGAACACTTTCTGCTTTTCAACTGTTGCATACTTCTCTTTCTCATCTCTTTCTTTGCTTTACTTTAGGATAAATCCTTTTGGATACCCATTTTCCTTAAGGCATTTCTCAACGAAGCTTAATTCTCCTTCTACCTTGTTAAGCGAACATAACTTCCTGGCCCTGTCGTACAGTGTCCTTACTAATTCCCGCTTATAGCTCATAGAGCAGAATAATATTAAATATTATTTCGATAATTTAAAGAAGTGCGAAATCTTTCCGTTTACATTAACTACAGCCTATCTACAACACTGTTCTTTTCTTTCCATATTAGATAAGATTTTTTAAAATTAACACATAATCGTGCTGTATTAATAACCGATTGAAGTATCGAGTGCATTTTACTGCTCATAGTCACAGCAATGTATTCACGTGATTTATTAACTTCCTTTATTTAGGTTGTATATTTTTCCTCTAGTTGTGTTTTTTCAATGCAATGTATGGTATAGGGATCACATCATTCTTATCGCATTTTTTCGTCATCTAAATGAAGAAAGATTCAGCAACTAATACGTATCTCAACCTAAGTACAATACATTCCAGTACTTTTACCCTATCACCCCCTGCCGCCTACAATTCGACAACTGCAAATCCATACGTAGAAGTAGTAGTAGCAGTAGTTGGGCTTCTTCCTGAGATTATTTGACTTAATGAGGCTAGTCGCTCTGTATCCAGATCAATTTCTCTGTCGTCATATACCAAAATTACCCCGATCTACTGATTCAAGCCGTATAATCGTCCTTACACTTGAGTAGACTTACCGAATATGGAATTATGTTTGACCACAATGGCTGATTTTTAGTATTTTTAATATATTTATGCGTTGAAGTTTCTGTGGCAATTTGGCTAAGTGTTGGGGGTGGATTTACTAGCGGCGAGTGGGACGTCCGAGGTAAACATGGAGGAGATCGTGTGAAGAGGAGTTGAAACAGTCTGAACTAACATGAATACAGCAGAAGCAAGTGGAGACGTGCAGTTGAAGCCCTATGTTCCACTAGGAACCCAAGGGAACAATAATAATGATAATAATAATGCCTGATTTCTGTTGTTACATGTATTCTTTTCTTTGTTTACAGGAGTATTCGGGCAAGGGATTCAATTCCAATTCCACCGACAAAGAACGCTACTTAATTTTTTTCAGTATATTCTCATTCAAATAAAGTTGTTTTCCAGTCGCAAATGTTAGCACGGCAAATAATAACGAAACAAGCCGTAGAACTTTATAATGGATTGTTGTACTACTTCCTATTAGTGAGTAGCACGAATTATTTGTGAACTTGTACAAGTTTAACATTATCATTTGATGATTTAAAATAAAGTGGTAGAATACAAATTCTCTGCAAACGTTGTTTTCTATTCACTATTCAAAATACGGTATTCGTTATGTTTTAATTGTGAATGAATAGGGCAGACAACTTTATCTGACGGCAATATGAAATGGGCTGGGCTGATTTATGGACATACACATGATCACTGACTCACTTTTCTCAATAAACTAATAAGGTTATAAAAGTTGGTTTCCAGTTTTCAGCCAACTGTCTGAATAGCACTGATTGAATGATGTTAGTTTTCAGCGCACAACTTGTCTAATCTTGCCAGTTAAGCTTTTACAAATATCTACTTCTCACTCGGCACCCAAATATTATAGAACTATTCTATCAAATCTTGACTACAGTTCATTTGATTTATTTTGTAATCGAATTAAATTAAATTAACAAAGAAACTATGTAATTGGCACAATCATCGTGTTTCCACTCTCCGTTGTCTGCAACAGAATGCGTATCCTAAATTCGTAGCTGTCCAGTCACCTGACAACTTCAGTAGGTCGAATAAAGCAGCTCAATTTTCAGAAAGAAGACAAAGTAATAAGTTTGACAGGGTGCTTCAACTAAACTCTAATCCTAAACACCATAATTTTGAAAATACGTCTAATCATACAATTCTAGATACTAACAGTTTGAACCGTCATTAAGGTGTGATTTTAGATGACGCATAGGAAATCCTGATTAATAAATAAGAATGGATATGTATCACTAACTAATAATACTTGGTCAAAGTTTTCCGACTGTCTACATCTACTTATGGAGACATTAAGACATTGTTTTACAACTGTTTTTCCGCACACACATGCACACTGTGTTTAAAGTGTTTAACAAAGGTAGATCAATATTTGTAAGCCTGAGGTCAAATTTTGATCACAACTCGTACAATTTTGTTTATTATACTTGTTAATATTTGTTTTATGAATCATGATTGGACAAAGTTTTTAAAAACAAAAGATGTTCCTTTTATACATAAACCTGTTATGTTAATTTCGATTAATTTCCCTGAAGAAGTTCGGACCAGATTGCTGAACGAAACGTTGGAATTACTCATTTCAATATCGCTGAGATTTTACAAATATAATTTTTTACAAAGGTTATAAAAGCTTAACTGGCAAGATTAGACAAGTTGTGCGCTGAAAACTAACATCATTCAATCAGTGCTATTCAGACAGTTGGCTGAAAACTGGAAATCAACTACTTTGGTTCGTTTCCTCGTTCCTAATTCTTTTGGTATTTATTGAATGATAATTTACAAAAAGTAGGTTGATAGGATAATAATAATAATAGAATAGGCTGCATATTGCGACAGACAACAGGCGACGAGGACACAGGCATAAAATGGACTCACACAAAAATAGAACTTGGAGGATCTGGACTTCGCCGATCATATATGTCTGACTTCCCAAAAACTGGAAGATATGCAAGTGAAAAGCAATAAGTTGGGAGAACAACCATCCACAGAAGATAAGACTTCAGGTGAACTTAGAGAAAACAGACGTGGGTGATGAAGATTCCTGGTCAACAGCAACACCAACAACAACAGACAACAATCAGCATAAATGGGGGAAAACTCAATGAAGCATCCTTCTCAACCTACCTACCTTGGGAGCATCGTTTCAACTACGGGCGGACGGAACTGACGAGGATATCAAAGCGAAGATTGGGAAAGCAAGCCAAGCTTTCATTACTCGCAAGTTTGAGTGGAGATCAACAGCACTCAGTATGAAAAATAAGATCCGGATTTTCAACTCCAATGTGAATTCAGTGGTACCTTATGGATCAGAGACTTGGTGCCGTGTTACGAAGGGCACTTCGAACAAACTACACACCTCCATCAACAGCCGTCTTCGTTCAATACTACTCAAGATCAGATGGCCGGCCAGAAAAGATCAGCAGAAGTGTGAGGAATCTCTGGCAATTAGCGAACCAACCCAGCAGGAAGTAATTGTACAACAAATCGGCAGGAAGAAGTGGAGGTTGGTTGGATTGGCTATACTCTGAGAAAATAAACCACCAAGTGCGTGACGTCACACGCCAGGTCGTCGCTCAGGTGGAACTCGAATGGGAAGCGGCGAGTTGATTGTCAGTGCAAGGGCGGGGTGACAGGGAGCAGGTCATGCAAAGAGGAGATAAAAGCATATGGGCAGACATGGAGCTGTGTAAAAACGTTGGCGGTAAATCGAACGCGATGGAGATGTGCGGCTGAAGCCCAATGTTCCTCTAGAAACTAAAGGAAATAATAATAATTTTTTAAAAATATTTGTTGTTTGATCACCTTTTAACAAAACCGGCCAAAGTGTGACGGCATGTACAAATTCATACCGTGTGACAATCACTTTTGTTTATAAAAGTGATACATAATCAATTTCGGAAAACAATTGTTTGTAGAACAATACATTGAAACCTTGTTTGCGTTAATCTACAAAACAAGGGAATGATGGCGATACATATTTTCCCTTTGCAGGATTTACCGCGCATATTATGTCAACAGCGTCTTTTATTTGGTCGCTCTGAGTAGAGGATAATCATCTTATTAATATTGATTTTTCTGAACCTAGGTGAATTTCGTACTTTCTGCAAGTATATCAGAAATTAGGCTTTCTCTATTACAATTGTTGTGAAGAACACATCGCAAATAGCACATCTTTGACAAGGTTCCTGGTTTTAAACGTAACAGATGCAATTTCGAAAGTGTACCATTATTATTACTATCTCTTTGAGTTCTGAGTGAAACATACGCTGCTTCAGTGTCACACCTCCATTTCACCCTGTTCTTTGCAGTCCTCTTTATCTGGTCCCACGATTGCCCAAGTGCGTCGGTGGCATAGCGGTCAGGACGCTAGCCGGTCATGCACATGGTCTGGAGTTCGATTCCCGGCTGACGCACTACTATATCTCGCTAAGCCAGAAATAATGCTGGTAAAGAGGAAAGGTTGGGCATGAGGCCAGAAACACCATCCTGTAAAATTAAACACTGCCACAGAAACTTCAAGCCACTAGCTTGAAGCTCTATGTTCCAGTGGGAAACGTGAAGGAAAGAAAGATTACCCATAAGCCCCATCTCTAACCCACGCGGTCTCTCCCATATTACCCTGGGACGCGCATCCAACTCGTCATTTGCCATTAGGGTTCCACTCAAGGGTCTGGCGCACAATGTCACCCAATGGTCTACTCAGCGTGTATCCGATCGATCTCCATTTTCTACGGCACATTTGCTGACCAATAGTTTACTTGGTTCATCCGTTCACAGAGTCTCTTGTTAATAATTCATCCTGACCGTCTCATTTTCAGTACGCAGCCAGCATAATCACATGTTGATAAAAGTCTGCAACCTGTTGTAAATGATTTCCTTGACATGTCAAGTCTCAGAACAATACAGAAGAACTGGCTGACTTAACAGTGGCGTTGAAAACCAGAATTTTATCTTTATACAGAGGGCAGATAACTTTCAAAGTGAAGTCAGAATATTGAAGATATGTTTTGCCTTTCCGACTCTAGTTTTGCCATCTTCATCCATTTTGTTGCCTGTAGCTGAAACAACTCAGCCTAGATAAGTGAAGGAAGTAACCTCTTTGATGACCTTCCTTCCCTTTGATGGTGGTTGGTATTGGTTGTTGTTGCTGGTGATGGTGGTTGGTTATCCCCGTCTTCTCTTCTTTCACTTGAAGTCCTGTCTTCGCTGACAACCAGATTCTCCAGCAAGCCTGTTGGTTTTCGCCTGTAAGTCTTCGAATTTATGCAACGTTAAACATAAAACCCCCGTGAAGTCAAGATCTTGTGGACTCTTCTTGCCAGTCCAACGTATTCCTGTCTACTCTCTCCTCTGTCTCTCCCGGTCTGGCGCATAATCCACTTCACCACAATTGGGAATATCATAGGTGATAATAGGCAGCCAACCTTATCTTTCTCCTGTATTCACTTCAAAGGCATCGCTGGGTTTTCCATTGTGCATCATCTGACAGGTGCCACTGACACGTTGCAGTTGAATTATATTGATACAGATTTGGGGAACGTCACTTCATACTGTCGTAGTAGTTTCCACATTACTTCGTCGTCACCACTATCGAAGTTTGTTCCAAAGTCGACGTAATCGACGTCGATATTTGAGTGGTATTCTATGCTGTGTATGACGATAATGTGCAGCATTGCAGTTTTATCGGCATGTGATTTGCCCTTCCTGAATCCCGCTTGTTCCGGCTGGCGGAGTTCCATGTATGGTGCGAATGTTTTCTGAATCATGGAGATGCAATTCGTTGAAATGATGCCCTCTATCGGAAAACTGCAATCATGGTTTCTGAGGTTAATGGGAAACTGTCAATGCATGCAAAGTATTACTGGAACAAACATCTTTCGTTGATTGTTCAGTTCCTCCTGTATTAATCTAATAATGTCAAAACTTCTTGGTTAGTAAGCTCAGTGTTCTGCCTTATAAAGACTATGTATCACCAATATCTACCACACAACCTCATACATTACTGATTAAGTTGTTTTCGAGAGCAGTAAATTAAATTATTTCATAGTATTTAACCTGTCTGTTAAAAAGGTAAGTGCCTCTGTTCAACAGATAAACAGAAAAAACCTACACATAAATCACTGAACAACGTATCTCCTTAAAAGAAAACAATGCTTCGCATCTGGTGCTGAGGATAAATATGAAGTTAATCTTCAAAGGAAACTTGTACAAATTGTGTCAGCATTAAAATACATGGGTCACCAATAAGCTTTCAATAGATTAAATATGCGTTCACAGGTGTCATTGCTTTTAGGATCATATTCAGTATTTCTGTTTCCTGCCAACAGAACACTATCCTGTTAACTGTCCGAACCCTTAACAACACATGGCAAGTTGTATTTCTGTAAAAATTTTGCTAGTGAATGTTGTACATTCTGAGGTTTGAATAAATAAATAACATTCTCAAGCATTGGGTTTGTAGGGATTGCGTTTGATTGTTCGGAAGGTTTCATCGTGAGCTGAAATCACTTAGAGAACCATTGGAAAACATGGACGTACTGAACAGCTGTTTTATCCTGGTTCTGGTCCTGGGATCGAACCCCAGTGGGTGCGTTCTGATCAAGAGTCCCAAACTAGGATGAAACAGCTGTCCAATACTCCCAGGTTTTCCAGTGTTTCTTCAACTGAATAGCATTCTCATAAAGTTTAAGACCACTGGCTGATATGTGTGATAATGGTTGTATGTCAACTGAATTAATATATGAACTGTCATTAAGCTCCAGAGAGGGATAAAGTCTGTATCCTTCTATAAAATTTTGAATCTTTTAATTATTTCAAAAGACGGATTATTGAACGAAGAATATTCTTGTCGACAATTTCCTAATCACCTTCTACAATTATGTATTCGTCATAATTAAGGAATTATTACTATTATTAGCAACATTAATGTTGTTGAAATAACAACGAATAAACAATATCAAAATATTACAGTCCAATGGCATCAATAAAATAACGCTAAAGTGAATATCAGGTAAATTCAAGAAAATAATACAGAATTTACAGGTTTCATAGCAGGCTAGGAGAACAAAAATGGTTGGGCCTGATTCTTTTGGACAAAGAGCTGCACTTGTCCTAAGCCAACTGAAACAGCCTCTGTAGTTCGGAGCATTTTTGGCACCTTAGGGATCATGTCCAATTATTTAGTACCCAGGGTAAACAAAGAAAAAGATTCTTCAATGATGGCGCCTTATAACCTGTTTGAACCAGGTGATCGACTTTCGAACTGTTGGTGGTTTTCACTACACCTTTATTTAACTACACTGGTAGGTGTTCTCAAGCAGAGAATATTGGGTGCTTGAAGCGACAGCTAATATAACAGGTTCCACAGTGATAGTTGGACTGACACATACAAGAAGAGTTGGCTACTCTGAGTACTTTGTCTTTCACTTTCGGAATCACAATAGGTTGTATGGAGAATGTAAGTTGCAATTTACCGGTATTAAGAGTCCTTTAATCGATTTTCTCGTTGGTTGTTTCAATGATCATAAATTTCAAGCGATTACAGAATCTTTTATTGCCAGCAGTGTTAACCTGTCTTATCTGATGAGTAACCTTTCGTGAAAGTGACATATTAAAAGAAATCCCCTGTCTTTTTTCACATAATAAGTAAATCAAGTGAATGCAGGTACATCCAGATGACGAGTTCCAAATAAGACGAAGTGCACATCTTGGATTCCACTGCCAGTCATCATCCACTAATTAACTTCTAAATTAAACTAGGATGGAAATTTTAATAAGGGAAATTTCTGTCTCTTTCTTTACAACTAATTTATTGGCTAATCATCACAAAGGATTTGAAGAAATTTCTGTTGTGTTTCAAATGTCTTCAGTAGAGTTGCTAGGCTATTCATATGACAGCTACTGTTATGGTTTTAATGATTATAAAGCCAACCGATAGAATGAAATGAAAGTGTTCAGTGATAAATATGCTTTATTTAAATTTCGTTTTTAACTGAAATACACAATAAGTATTGTAAAATATAGAAATAATAGGTGAAAGATTACTGGCTAATTTTTCCCTTCTACTGTGAATACCCCTTATGTGCTTCTCCAGATGGATACGATATTAAATTTCAGTGGGACAATCATCTTTTTCTTACGTCTGTTGAATGAAAACCGATTAGAGATTGTCGGCACAGAAACTCGAGTGACTTATAATAAGAAAATAGGTGGTAAAATTCGACGGAAAATGTTTTTCTGTATTGTATTTCTCGTCATAATATAAGTGACATAATGATTAATAATTACAGTTCAATGGATTAGGAATAATTACCATTAAAGTTAGCCAGTTAATTCATCACTGTACATAATACGTTTACTATCTGTGTTAGCAGATACAGTTACTCTGATTTGATTAATACTCAGAAACATAATTAATACAAATCAAGATAGACTGACATTATACAAAACACATCGTCGAATGAAATAATCAAAAAATTTCTTTTAGCAATTGTAATTTGACCCACTATTATGATACTGGTAGCGGTTATATGAACAAAAGTAGATAGATTAAACAACAATGATAGCTGAATGTTATAAACTTAAATTTTTCTTTATTTTTAAAGAATTTTATCCCTATCCATAATTTGATGTGTATTACTATGAACTACTGGACAATATTCTAGCTAATTGTAATGAAATTTGTCGCATAACTTTACTGACAATATGATATAATTTCGATGATGTGTTATCAAAATTCAGAATTAACCATGATTCAGGAATGCTTCGAATAGTTGGTTCAGATTTGTTTATTTACAACCAATGAGAAATGCGAACTTCTTTAACACCTAAAACTCATTTGACAAATGAAGTTATAATACATTGAAGTTGCGAGCGATTCGAGGACAGATGACCCAGCTGATGAAAACCTTAGGAAATCCGATTGAACAATATTCCTGTTTCAGAGGATACAAAAGTGAGCATAGGAACATACAATGTTCACATCATACGTGGGACCAGAATGGCAGTTCAGGACTTAAAAGAAATGAGACGACACAGTATGGAACTATCATGAATACGAAAGATCACACAGAACAGAAGTGGTTTCAAATTTTTAACTGGAGAGTCAGTGATCCTATCCCATCCAGTCACAAACCCACTGAGAATGTGGCTACCATGAAGTCACCGAAAGCTTCGAAAGCTGTCATGCAGTGGGAAACAATCTGCGGAGCAGTATTCACGCCACGACTCAACTAAAAAGGAAGGAAAGCTACAGGTATACAGTGCTACACACAATGCTACAAACAACTCATACCCAGAGGAGGAGAAGCCGGAGGACTTCTACAGACAAATGTGTACAGTAATGGACAAGACGTAAAACAGATGGCAAAATCAAAATTCTATTAAGTGATCTGAATGGTCACCAAATGGGAGAAAACAACACACGAAGAGAATTCATCACGGGTAGAGAGGTGTTGGGTCAGCGAAATAAGTGAGAATGGGGAACTACTGCCAGACTTCTGTGACTTTAATGATTTGGTGACTGAGGCAGTGTATACAATCACAAGGATATCCACAGGATGAATATAACGGGAAATTTAACACAGATTACTGGATATAATGTTGAGAAGACTAGCAGATACGGGTCCAGATAACTGTTTAGCGCAAAGAACCTTCAAGATCAAGTTGAAGACCTTCAAATGAGCTGGAGGTAAACTAAAGTTGAGGTAAAAGACTCAGAAATTGAAAGACAAAGTCACAAAGGACACCTTAACGGCCATCATACGAAAAAAGGTGGAAACACTGAACAATATCAACGAAGAAAGCTTTGTGGATAGACAATGAAACGTTCTGAAATCAGCGTGGAAGGAAACCCGCACAGATATCTGCTGAACAAGAAGAGACAAAGCAACCATCGACCCACTACAGATACTGGTAGAAGAAAGGGATGCTGAAGCAAAAGGTGAACCGGTGCAGAGATAGAAATCTGAAGAAAAAGCTGAGTGCGGGGAAGGAACTAAGATGCTTTCACGATACACTGGCAACTGAAGCAAAACACGTTTAAACATGCCTTGAATGGAAGACTTAGCCCAGAATACGCTGGATTCAGCAACAACTAGTCATGCGAGGACTAAATTGCAACGCTGAAAATCAGTATCAAACAGAGCTTAAAACGCCAGTCAACTTCGTCGACAATGTAAAGGCCTTCAACAGATTCGATCACCGAGCAATTGAGAAACCGCTTCAACATAATGGCTTAGCATATATATTACATCTGTATACCTCATATCGCAGGCCAAAAACAATTGGGACGAAGGAACTCCAGCTGCAAACTAGCTGAGAACCTACTATCCAACAAATATGCAAAAGGAAACGGAGATGGGTTGGACATAAAATGAAGAAAGCTTCAAGTGACACCACACGTCATGCCTTCGACTGGAACCCCAATGGATGGATGGATGGATGGATGGATGGAAGGTGACAGTTCAGATGTCTAACAATGACATGAAGAAGGCAAGTAATGTGGAGGGGAAATGAAGGCTTACAGGTAGTCATGATGTCATGTGAAAGCAAGGGCATAGAATCCGATGAAATAGAGGTGTACCACTGTGAAGTCCTATGTTCTACCATGGAAGCAATCAATAAGCAACAACAGTAATAATGAATGTTGTATGTATAATTCCAGGTTAGCGACTTCAACTTAAGGCTTAAAGCGCTGCATTCAAAGGCTTAGTACTGAATTTAACAACCCTAATTGAATGCATACGTACACATTAGCACAAGGTATCGTTAGTAATGCGTATTGTTCATGATATAGTGTGTGTGTGTGTGTGTGTGTGTGTGTGTGTGAAAATGCCTATGAGCTAGCTTACGGCATTCTGTCTCTTACCACTATCTAATGTGCCGCGATGATGAATTTCCTCTCTAGACAGATCATACGGTAAATTTATTCATTATGGTATGGTAAGGTACAGTAAAAACCTTATGATCAAATTAACGTTCTAATCTAGTCTACAACTAGACACGATTTTTCTCCCTCTTCATCGTACGCCCCTTCGCTTTCTAACTCAACAGCCAGAAAGTTTCCTTTCACACACACACACAGACAGACAGACACGCATACGTTAGATAGCATTCTGCTCAAATTTGAATAAGATAATGCGAATAAAGAAAACACAGTTAAGAAAGTCACCCATAAAATGCAACCTTTCAATCATTCAATTAACACTGGTTCATTAGGTTTATTTCAGCCGTAATTGTTTTTCATTTAGTTTATTATTCTGTGCACAAAAAAATTTACCAATAAAGTTTTTAACTTTTACTTTTATTCATTTAAATATTAAAGGTTTGAGTCGAAAACAACATTGGAACTGCTTCACATGTTAACTTGTCTATTGAAGATTAGGCAACAAAAGTGTATCTCAGTTGTTGGTGTGCGTTGTTTTGTTTCTCTGTAATATTTGCCTGTGTGTGTGTTTCTTTGGACTACAGCTGCCTTGTACGTCTATTTATATATTTATTTAGAATTCCATTAATTTATAGAATATAATCCAATGGGAATGTTAATTTATAAATTAGTAAATAATCAAGTCATCAGTTTGTAGTTAGCTAATTTAAAAGTTGGTATTTTCTGTCTTCTTATATCTCACACAAAATAGAAAGTAGGGAGGGAATTTCAAAGACACAATAATGAATGAAGTCAAACAAACATCATCTATAATAGCATCATTTAACGCGCGGTATACAATTGTTTAATTAACCATCAAAAATAATTCAAATAGAAATTAACATTATTTCCTTATATTTTAGACGTGTGTGCGTGTGTGTGTATGTGAGCATAAGTGAAATGAGGTGAAACTTTGAAGATATGACGAGCATTTAAAAGGGTTTTGAGGGAGAGTAGGACTAAATATGCCAGGACTTCTAGAATAGGAATTCAGTGACAAAAGTTTTATATTTACTGGACATTCTGTTGAAATAAATCAAGCAAACTTAATTAGAGATAATATGATTTGCAGAAATGAGAAATTTCTTTTTTTTTATTTTAAAAAAATGCTTCATTAAGATTTCCTGAGTAGATAACAGAGTTGTGAATTTCAGAAACGATATACACTTTCGCCTTATCTTAATCTAACTCCGTAATCTCTGTGGTTTAGATGAGACAGGATCCAGTAAGGTACTTAGTGTATAGTATTAGGCTCGAGAGATCGGTAGACTTCATAATTGTACAGTTATAGTTATTTGGACAGGAATTTATTTTTAAACAATAGTGATAATCATTTTAGAGTATTGACTCGTGCATAATGAAAATTTAGCGGTAACCAGGATTATTGATAAATTGATTTTGACAGTATAAAAGCAACAGCTTTCAGTCAGATGCCACCATCTTATCTTATAGAGAGAGAGAGCTTATAGCCAGTTACTGATTGAAGCCTCATCATTCTCATAGATGCACAACTTTAATATCCTAGTGACAGGTAAATGTTAACGTGTAAAGAAGGCTAGTTGTACAATGAATGCATTTTTAAAAACAACTGCGTCCAAATTGTCTCCTTAAGTACCTATGACTAGCTAGCTATTTAGTTTCTTGGCATCATTTCTACCATGTGGTTCAGAGACTTGACGCGCCATCAAAAGCAGATTTCAAAAGGTAACTGTAGACTTTCCTCAACAGATATTTTCGCTCCATACTAAAGATCAGACAGTCAAGAAGGGTTCATAACAAGGAACTCTGAAAATAATTCAAGCAAAAAACTATCGCCCAACATATATGCAGAAGGATATTGAATTGGAATTGGCACACCCTGGGGAAATGTTTGAATGGCATTACACGCTAGGCACTCCCTACAATGGAACTTAAATAGGAAGCGACTACTAGGCGTCACAGGGGGACATGGAGGAGACGAAAGTGAATGAGCACTTAAACAACCAACTAAAAAAGTACTCAGAGAACAGGAAGAAATTAATTACAGCATTTCATCATGAGCTGACATCTGTCAGAGAACCATTGGAAAACTAGCAGGGAGTACTGGAAAGCAGTTTGCGTTACCTTAGTTTGGGACTTGGTCTTGGACCCAGGACCTTCTGGTTACAAGGCTAGAGAGCTCGTAGGCCATTAAGCCACTGAGACCTAAATCAATATCCAGTCCATGAATTCCAACTTCTGTCAATTCACGATATAGCGTGACGACTAACCAATGTCTTTGGCGAGTATTTGTCATTCAAGATAATCTAATGACTGCTATTCCTATCACTTCCACTTTGTACTATACTACGTAATCACTTTCTAATATATTCTAAAGTAACAACTACCTAGTAATTAATACTTCCGCAATTTCATGATGCTTGTTAGAGTCAAGAATTACTCTTCTTACTATCAGTGGAGTAGTAAGCCGATGCATGAGAACGCATTGACCAATTATTTTTAAACCTGTATATCGAACTGAAGTCCTGACTACAATATCATCTGACAATAATAATAAATGTAAAAAGTACAAATACTTCTGCGAACACTGAAAATAATAACTCGTTTCCAATAGATAATAACACTAAAGTGATTTTTGCTGAGTGGTTTTCCTTTCTCTCTTCTTCAAAGTGGTGTTTCTTAGAATATTCCTATTAGATCTCATGTGAATAGAGTCTAGTTTTATATGTGAAGTCCATCGCTGAACCTGATTTCATTTCTAAAGTTTTTTTCCTACCTTTACATTCCTAGTAGAACATAGGGCTTCCAGCTACAGCTTGAAGTCTTATTACTAGCTTTGCCAGGTAGAGGAGCGCGTCACTAGGTCGGAGATTGAACCCCGAACCACGTGAGGCGTGGTTGGCGAGCATTCTATTGCTGTGCAACCGACGTACAAGAGAAATATGAAACGCTTCACGATTTTGCGTGTCATTCTTGCGCAGGGCCATGCTAATCCTCTGTGTATCGTTCCAATTTTAGTATATGTACTACTGAAGCGAGTGCTTATAAAGTATTTCTAAAGTATGGTTAACCAAGAAAGGACCTGTCTTGATTTATGGAAGCTTATTATTAGTTCCAAATGAACAGACATACTTTGAAGAAGTGGTTCAAATATCCGATGCAGGTATGTCTTATTGTTCCTTTGATT
The DNA here is from genome assembly GCA_944472135.2 of Trichobilharzia regenti. Classification (NCBI taxonomy): domain Eukaryota; kingdom Metazoa; phylum Platyhelminthes; class Trematoda; order Strigeidida; family Schistosomatidae; genus Trichobilharzia; species Trichobilharzia regenti. Next base: position 148,142,607 of record OX235270.1, on the reverse strand, counting down.
GATTTAACTTATTTTGAAGGAAAAAATTCCATCAGGGATACATTGAAGAGTAACTAATGTATCTGTACTAAATGGTGATAAAGACCGTTTGTTCAACACTTTCAACCTGGCCATTAAGCTAAGTGATCAGACACTCTAGGCGTAGTAAGTTTGATGTTAGACTTTAGTAGTCAGTTGACAGGAATCAATGTCTATCTGGAATTTCGAGCTAGTTAGGTCTGATTAGTTGTACTGAGGGAACTCATATTCGTTCTAATATCCTGACCCACCAACATCAGGGAATTGAGGAAGAGTAGAATGTTTACTGTGGCAGATGTACAAAATGTGTGTCAGACTTAGCTTCCAGCTGTTCTACTGTCAGCATTTTAGAACAATTCAAATAATCTAGAAGTAGTCTACTGCTTGAATTCACGTTCATTGAAGAATTGCTAACTACACTTCTGTTTTGAAAATTACCTTCAAAAGTAGGTAGCTTCCTGATATTCATCAAAAGAATTGTTACTTCTAATATGTAAAAACAGAAATTAACATATGAAATGTATCAATTTCTCTCTCATAAAAAATGTATCTTTTTATCAGATGAGTTCGTTTCAGTCAATATCAAAAGTCTTTTTGATGCTTTTCTCGATATAGAGACAATGATCTACAGTTATTCTACTAAGAATCCATTGTTTCTGTCTTTGTTCTGCATTAACGACAAGATCTGGATTTTCAACATCAGTGCTAAGTCAGTCAGTTCTTCTATGTGGACCAAAAACTTGGCTAGCGCGTCGCAAAAAGCATTTCCAACAGGTTGCAGACTTTTACCATCATCTGCGTTCGCTGGCTACATACTAAAAATGAGATGACGAGAAAGAATCTACAACAAGAAACTAAGAACCTCTTTCTCGACAAATTTCCCGAAGAAAGTGTACGTGTATCAGACAGACGCTGACTAAACCATTGGATGACATCGAGCGCTAGGCCCAAGAGTTTACATAGGAGAGTTCGTGTGGAAAGGAGACCAGTCGTACAGCCAAATGAAACGGACTGTAGAAAATAGGACAAAGTGGAGATCTACTGCCGAAGCCCTATATTCCATTGAGAAACCAATGGGATAATAATAATGCTCAAGTTTTGCATTTATAGTTTTACGGCTAAGTAAAATAAGATATAATTTAACAAGGAACTCCATTTCCAAGAATTTAACTTTTACATTATCACTGGTTCGCTACCGGTTGACTTTATAGAGTAGTCTTATATTTCGAGAAAATTCACTGAAAAAACAAAATGAATGAACATTTGGTTCCATTGATAAATTTCGATAGAGAAAGAAAGACAAGATTTGCATTATGAAATGATAACATCATTCTATTTCATAGGTTCCCTTCATCAGCTTCAAACTACCTGAAATTACAATGCTTATAAATAATGACATTTCATACTTCAATATTTGAAGGGTAATAGTGAAAACATTATAAGATGAACGCATCCGGAATATGTGCATTCTAATTTTTAGTTTAAGTCAACATCAATTTATATGGACCTTAATGTAAAAAGAAGAAACGATGGAATGGTCGAAAAGTTCATCTACAGGACGGGACAATATCTTCATTACAACAGCTTCTGTCCTATGAGCTATAAGCGGGAATTAGTAAGGACACTGTAAGACAGGGCCAGGAAGTTATGTTCGCTTAACAAGATAGAAGAAGAATTAGGCTTTTTTGAAAAATGCTTTAAGGAAAACGGGTATCCAAAAGGATTTATCCTAAAGTAAAGCAAAGAAAGAGATGAGAAAGAGAAGTATGCAACAGTTGAAAAGCAGAAAGTGTTCATTTGACTCCCATACAAAGGAGAAACAGTATCACAAAAGACTGACAAGAGGATGATGGGAGCAATAAAGAGATGCTTCCCTGCAGCCAATTTGGTGACACTATACAGCACTACATGCTCTATAAGCCAATCGAAACTGGATAAGTACCCTGCTGATGTTATCTTCAACTGCATTTATAAATTTACGTGTACCTGCGGGAGCAAATACACTGGAAGAACAGAAAGAAGGGCTTATATCCGGTTTTCAGAGCATATTCCGAGAGACTTATGCTTAAAAGGAAGCAGATATTTACAAAGTTCATTCACCAGACACCTTGTGGATACGGGTCATCTCGTCGAGACTTCTAAATCCTTCAAAATATTAAACATACAAAGGACAGCGAATCTACTACGATTTGCTGAAGCAGTTGCAATCAAGCGTTTCAGACCAAACTTATGCACGCAGAAAGAAAGTGTAATCAATCTCTCAATCCCCTGGTAACCTTATTACTTTGATTAAACTGATTAGTTATATGCATTAGTGAGCTTAGCTCACTGAGTGAATTTTCAGTTCGATGAACTTCTACCGTCTTAAATTGCTGAATAGACGTACAAGCTAACACAGTTTATTAGATTTTTCTGTTTTCTGTCTTCTCCCACCTCCCCTTTTTTCACAGTTTGACAGCATATAAATTGATGATAACTTAAACTAAAAATTATAATGCACATATTCGGATGCGTTCATCTTATAATATTTTCTCTATTAACTTTCAAACACTGAAGTATGAAATGTGATTATTTATAACCATTGTAATTTCAGGTAGTCGTTTGCAGTTAGCTGATAAGGGGAGCCTGTGCAATAGAATGACGATAGCATACAGGTTTATAGTTGTAATAACTGATCAGTATATCATAAAAGTTCATGAAAACTCTCAGTTCGCCCCAGTTGTCAAAAAAAAAAAAATTAATCACTCTGACTTAATTTCATATGGGCGTCAGTATTCCCTTCTGACAAAACGATTTGATTTAAGCCTAATTTATAGCATCTCATGTATATTAGATTTCTGATTTTCGCCAAATGAAGTATATTTTTGAAGTCTATATAAATTTCGACCACAAACACAAGCATAAATGCATTATACTACTGACAGACTGATATGCGTGAGTGGATACCGGTCACCTTAAATCAGTCAGCACTATGCATAGCATCATGCATTTTTATCTGTGTTTATTGCAAGCGAATTGTATACGTTGTTTTGGGCAATTTCAGTTTCCCAAAGAAGTTTCACCCTGATTTGTGCAAATCACAAATGGGGAAGGAATTTCATTTGCAAACTGCGAATTTCACTCAAGAATTTCTAGATTAACGAAGAACACTTTTTGACTATTTTTATTCCAATTTTACAAAATTTGTTCATAAACAATCAATCCTACCGTCCTACCGTTTATTTCTCTTAGGAGTCTCCGTTAAATTGTTTATGTTGTCAATGCTTTTGTTTCATGCCTCGATTTAGTTAATTTGGACTTCAAAGTTACGTTTAGCGTTTATCCGATATAAGTATTACTTTATATATTTGTAACTCTATCAATTATGTATAACCTTTATATTTATACGAAATACTAACAAAGAATCGAGTCTTTCCACTATTCCTAATTGAATTTATCCTTTTGTATATCTATTTAAACAAATAACTTCTTAATTGCTTATCCTATAATTCGTTATGCTTCAATTAACACTGTTTGACTGAATGATTCAAAAGGTTGGGGGTTATTCTCAGCGTTATTGTGGCTGGTGACTTGATAAATTCCTTTTAATGCTGCATCCCTCTTTTCTCAACCCTTCTTCTTTTTTTTCTCTCTCTCGTTATCACTGATGTAATTTTAAAAAAGAACGACTACATCTTGGTGTCATACACACACGTTCAAAAATTCAACGAGTCTATGAAGTTTATATGTGTGTACTTGTCTGTCTATGCAGAAAGATTTCAAATATCCAATTAATTATACAAAAGAGAATTTGCGCAACAAACTTATAAATGTGAATTAAACTGTTAATACAATTTAATGAGGACTCTTTGCCTATTTGTTTTAGCTCTATTATTGTTATTATTTGATGTTGGTTAATTTAATCAAATGTATTTTAGAGAGAGAGAGAGAGAAAGGCAGAGAACGGGGGACAAAGAAAGTTGAGAAAGAGAAGTAAGAAAAACAAACTAATTTTATATGACTGATAAAAGGAAAAGCTCAGTAATTCACTGTTCATATATATATAAAGAATAAAGAGCTTGCCTTGCAACTGGAAGGTCCTTGGTTCGAACCCTGGCGATGGATGCGTACTTCCAACAATTCCCAAACTAGGAGGAAATAATTGTCCAGTACTCCCTGCTTGTTTTCAATGGTTCTGTACCTGATATCACTCAGTGGTAAAACTTATAAAATCAAATCTAATCCTAACAAAACATCTCTTGAAGTTTTCCAATGATCATCACACACATTACTAATGTCACAGCAGAAGGCAAGACATGAAAGACACGGAGGGACATAGGGCTTCAGTCTCACGTCTCCACTGAGTTCAGTTCTCTCCTAACGTTCTGACCTGGTTCCACATCTGCACCCATGCTTTCATCTCCTATTCTCATGACCGCCTCCATGTTACCATCACACTGACGACCAACTCGCCACTTTCCATTCGGGTCCCACTCGAGCAATGGCCTGGCGTGTGTTGTGACCCACTTGATGGTGTTCTCATCGTATGGCCAATCCACCTCCATTTCTTTCTGCAGATTTGTAGCCCAATTGGTTCCTGTTCTGTTGATTCGCTCATTGCCAGAGATCCCTCACACTACTGCTGACCTTTTCTGGTCGTCCATCTGATCTTAAGTAGTATTGAGCGGAGGTAGTTGTTGATGAATGTGTGTAGTTTGTTCGAAGTGCCCTTCATGACACGGCGCCAAGTCTCTGATCCATATAGTAGTACTGACTTTTTTATTATTTTTATTTTATATTTTATTATAGCTTGACTTCACACAGTATTTTTGATACAAGTATGGAATTTTCAGCATGTGATATTGGTAACCCAAATTTAGCAGGCCGGCCGGTGTGCGTTGGTTGAGGATTGAACCCCGGACCATGTGCATGGTCAGCGAGAGTCCTAACCCCTGTTCGATCGCTGCACATTGATGCTGAAAATTCCGACCTTATTTTTCATTCTGAGTGCTATTGACCTCCACAAAGACTTGAGAGTAATGAAAGCTTACCTTGCTTTCCCGGTCATCGCCTTGATATCCTCGTCAGTTCCGTCCACCTCTAATTGAAACGATGCTCCGCATGTAGGCAGGTAGAGGAAGTTGTTTCTTTCAGTTGTCCCTCATTTATGCTAATTGTTGTTTGTTCCTGTTGGTTAGGAATCTTCATCACTCACGTCTGTTTTCTCTAAGTTCACCTGAAATCCTATCTTTTTTGAATGGTTGTTCTTCCAACTTGTTGCTTTTCACTTGCATATCTTCCATTTTATGGGGAATCAGACATATATGATCGGCGAAGTCCATATCCTCAAAGCTTTTTGTGTGTCTCCATTTTATAGCTATTTCCTCGCTGCCGTCTATGCTTCCGTCGCATTATCCAGTCTACCGCAATATATATATATAGTTATATATTCGTTAACCAATCACTGAGCGCGTGATTTTAGCTTACATTAAACAACATGAAATAGAATGTTCAAACAGATACATCGTATTCTGTTGTTATTGCAGTAGTGAATTGTGGGAATATGTGAGAATAATATGCCGTTAGAACACACTGTCTATATCACACCACCACACTAGCATTTTAGGAAGATCTAGTTTCTACCTACAATAAATAATGTTACGGCTAGACAATGCAACCGGCGCTTCTGAAGTCATGCTGGTGTGTCGTTTTTTTACAACTCATAAAGTAAACTAGTTATTTCAGAAGTTTGTGGTATATGACATCAGTGTATACTAATTTAAGTAAGATTTAAATTTATGCGAAGTACATTCAGACTTTAAGTTGAGAAGTAAGTGATGTCGATTTTTGTCGTCTAATTTTTACTGATGTGTTGACGGATACTTTGGTGGGTCGATTAAGAATTGCCATAGTTACTGGCAAATATTTAGGACTACTTGGCGTGAGTGGTTAATATATATTGTGTATGTCAAACAAATGCATCGATAGTCACCACCAATCAAAATAAGATCGATGGTGTTTTCAAGTTATGGTGATTCTGCAGACAATTTCAAAATAGGCCATATGATGTTTTACTGAATTATGTCTCACAGACAATATCCCATGTCACTTCATTTCCAGTGTTTATTTAGCATAAATCACTAGTTGTATTTGCCATCTCGTCAATCTACGACTACAAAAAATGTAATCAACAATATTTTTGAGTTATCGTACAGTTCCTGTGGCGCAGTAGTTCAGTAGCAGAATGCTGGCCATCCACGCAGTGGCCCAGGGTTCGATCCCCGGCCGATGCATTCCAATTTGTCCACTAGCCTGTAGTAAGCTTTGAAAAGATGGAGGAGTAGGGGTGATGCCAGCGACTCTATCCTTTAAAATAACCAACGCTACAAAAAATTCAAAACTAGTAGCCCAGAATTACACTCGGGACAAAAGGGAATGAAGAATACATATATGTGCATATATGGGACGACAGATAGCCAGAATCAGATATAGGGGGTTATTGTGAAAAATTCTGGCTTTTGAAATGATCATTGCTGGATCTTAGTCTCAGTGGGAACACGGTCACTCGCTGGCAACGCACCTACACTGACTGTCTAGGCTTATATAGGACAAAACATGCATCCGGAACTCCACTGCTAGCCACAGCCAACTAAGCAATATGATTTATTTTCTATAATTGGTTTATAAGAATTAAAATTTTTTTACGAGTGGATCACCAATTGATATCAGTTAGAGAACCATTGGAAACCAGGGAATACTGGACATCTGTTTCATCCTAGTTCGGGAATCATCGGTAGTACACATCCGCCACCAGGTTTCGAACCAAGGACCTTCCAGTTACAAGGCAAGCTCGTATGCCATTCAGCCATTGGGACCCATGAATACCAACTTCTACCAAGTGTGAGAATGGATGTCCCACTGATGACACTGGTTGGTGAACCCACTAAATCAAAAAAATTGGTAGATTTGGTTGGCCGCTGAATAGGGCCCAGTGGCTGAGTGGTATAAAAGCTTGCCTTGTAACTGGAAGGTCCTTTGTTCGAATCCCTACGATGGGTGCGTACTGCCGAGGATTCCCAAGCTAGAATGAAACAGCTGACTAGCAGTATTATTATAATTGTATCCTTTAGTTCCTAGAGGAACATAGGGCTTCAGCTGTGCACCTCCATTGCCTTCTGTTTTCTGCCAGCTTTTTCACCCCGCTCCAGGTCTGTCCACATGCTTTCATCTCCTCCAAGTCACCCTTGGACGACCAACTCGCCGCCTCCCTTTCGAGTTCCACTTGAGGGCTTGTCTAGTGATGTCACTCACTTGATGGTTTCCTCAGAGTATGGCCAATCCATCTCCATTTCTTCCTGCTTATTTGTTTCACAATCGGTTCCTGATTGGTTCGATCATTGCCAGAGATCCCTGTTGCTGATCTTTTCTGGTCATCTGATCTTGAGTCTAGCTGTCTAGCAGTACTCCCTGGATTTCAATTGTTCTCTAAATGATATCAATCCGTTGTCAAACTCTTAAAAATATTCAAGTGTTGGTTTGTAGGGATTTGATTGGTTACACGATATCATCATGAGCTGACATTATTCAGAGCACCATTGGAATACTAGGACGAAATAGCTGCCATGTACTCCCAGGTTTTCCAATGGTTCTCTCACTAATGTCAACTCATGATGAAATCTTAAAAAATATGATTGATCATTTGTTCACTAATTAAATGTGAGATAGAATGTTTGCTGAATAGCAACTATCATAAGCATTAAACTTATTCGTAAATATAACTGACACTAATTGCAGTATTATTATGATTATTCATTTCCCCTGTCAGTTTCTTTTTTTTTCACTAACGGCATTTGTATAAATATTGGCCAATAATAATAATAATAGAAATGGTGAGAGTTTCACTGACATTTCGATTATAACTGATAAGGAAAATTGTTGTATTTTATATCCTTTTAACCAATAGGATTTATCCCCATTCACGGACCATATGTTTTCTCCACCAATCATTCGTTTCCTAAATTGGAATGAGTATGAAAATATAAGGTTTGTAGGTTAAATCCCATCAAATATAAATACTTATCTATTGGAATGGAAAAATAATAATAATAATAATTTTATTCTCTTATTATAATAATACTATGCAACCGAATAACTTACTTCAGTCTGTTTCACCAACTTATTACTCCAGTTGCTCAACTGACAGTATGAAAAATATTTCGATATGTGCGCAAAATTCATTTTTTGGGATAGCTTCTTTATTAGGATTTAATGAACGGAAACAAGTAAATGAAATTGATCTAACAAAATTGTCTAACAGTTCAGAAAATTTATGTAAGTGTTTTGTTGTTGTTGTTGATTTTGGCCTTTGTTTGTATCATAGTTTATGGTATCATAGTGCTAATTGTTTATTGAATATATTTGTATAAAATAGTTTGAATAAGGAAAGATGAATTGGTGGATGGTGGCTAGCAGTGGAATCCAGGATGCGCATTTCGTCCTATTTGGGACTCGTCAGCTGGATGAAAACTAAATATCATTTTGTTGCGTCGGTGGCGCAGATGTAGAATGCTAGCCAGCCACGCTTCACATGTGGTTTGTGTTTCGAACCCCTGTTACCGACTCACTCCTTTACCTAACTAAGCCAGTATTGAGACCGGTAAAGAGAGAAGGTTGGGCATGAGGCTGGCTAGCATCCCTATCCCGTAAAAATAAACACCACTGCTAACGGAACTTCACATGTCTAGTCTAACGTTAAGCCCTATGTTTCTACTAGAAAAGTCATGGAATCAAATAAAAACGATAATAAGAAATCATCTTAAGACATTCAGCTTGTTAAACTACTCATCAATTTTTTAGATTATTATTATATTATTATGGATAAAGTTAATGACTGGTGCCTATAGGTTTTCACTGAACTTTTAACATAGTCTACCACTTTCTTTCATTCTAGGAAAATGTTTCTGTTTTTGTTTTTCACAGAAATTCTAGCTAACTAACCTCAATTGTCTTCGTCTCCTTACAAATAAAATAGTCAAGTGTTGGTTTGTAGGCATATGATTGATTGGTTACAGGATTTCATCATATGCTGACATTGGTTAGAGAACCATTGGAAAACCTGCAGGGAGTACTGGACAGCGGTTTCCATTGTCCTAAATTGGGACTCTTTAGTAGTACGCACCCACCGGCTTAGTGGTCTATGAGCTTGCTAGCCTTGTAACTAGAAGGTCCTGGGTTCGAACCCCGGTAGGTGCGTACTTCCGAAGAGTTCCAAACTAGGACGAAACAGCTGTCCAGTACTCCCAGCTGGTTTTCCAATGGTTCTGTAACCAATGTCAGCTTATGATGAAGTCCCGTAAGCAAATAAAATAGTAGCATGTATCACTAAAGTCTTATTGGTTTGGAATGTGAACGGCTATTATTCACAGATAATGAACTGTACGATGGTAGATTGAAGATAATGAAATAAGTGAGCGACAGTCTGTGAATTATAAAAGTTATCTCGATCATACCAGTGTATGTTTAAAACTGTCGAACGGAATTAGTTTGCCTGATAAGTTTAAATTAGCAGAAATATTTAGCCGATATGCAGGATGCACTCTTAACTGTTTGTGCACAGTTGCATAAAACACTTGAAGTGTGAAACTCTACTAGTTTCAGCAAATAATAATGATAATAATAATTTCAACTTCAAAGTGGTCTTGAAACATTTAACCCTGAGGGTAATCAGATTATTCTTGACTAGTATTTATTCAGCCGTGAAACTATAAGTGGAAAATAATAGACGTCGGAATGATAGACAACATTAGTGTTAATAATTCGATTCATTAACTATATCACATTTCAGGGGAAAATTACATCTCATCCCTGATATTATTTGATAGGTAGTGTCTAGTATGGCGATCTAGTAGGCGCGTTTATTTACAACTCGTATATTCCGTATACATACGTTATTCACTAGTGGCCTACAAGAACCGTTTATTATGCAACATGAAGGTTGTAATCAAGACCATAATCGAAACGTCTGTACTAGAAATCGATCATTTCGGTCTAGTAAATACAACCAACAGGGAATTCAAAGTTTTAATATAAACACAAATTTCAACTTGTTACTGAAATTTTATCAGATAATACGACTACGTCTCAGGACAACACATATACTCATAATAGTGATCATACTACTGGATACAGAAATAATGCTGAACTACAATGGGAAAATAGGGCTTTATAATATAGCTTGTTAATGACTGCCAGTTAGTAATAAATAGAATTTGTTTAGGAAGGCACGCCGATAATTTGCCATAAACCAAAGTCAAAACTCTACTCGTAGTTAGCTGAGTTTAGGGACCTCCTGAATTCCCTAAATGTGTCCAAATTAGGCTGGAAATATCCAGCAACATATTAGGAAAAATAGTCTTCAGGTAGATTTAGATTACTAGGTCCTGTTGTATTTACCCCGGTGGCATAGCAATTGGGATGCTCGCCGACCAGGCATATGGTTCCAGGTTCAATCACCAGCCACCGACGCACTCCTTTACCTCGCTAAGCTAGAAATAAAGCTGGTAAAGAGTAAAGGTTGGGCATGAGGCTAGCAACCCCATTCTGTAAAATTAAACACTGCTACCGAAACTTCAAGACTCTAGCTTGAAGCCTAATGTTCCACTGGGAACGTGAAGGAATAAAAGAAAAAAAGGAAAGAGATCTTGTTGTATAAATCACGCGTCTAACTCAACGGTTAGTTAAACACGGGCGTTATGCAAACTATCCCGTTGCTTGATTGCTTATCTGGTTAATAAATAACTTCTGGCTTCATCCGGTATTCAGACATATTTAACTATCTCTGTTCAAATCTATTGGAATCACTTTACAGGAAACAGATATCTGACTTTTAGTTTAACTTTCTGTGTTGTTGAGATGCCGCGAAGTGTTCAAACTGTCTTTACTCTGAATACAATGGTGATGCATTTCTTTCGCAGACTGATCGCCATTTTTGCATTGTGGCCTATCCCCAGCCATCCTGGAGGCTTTTAGCTTCACATTGAAAGTCCCTTCTACTAGATAGTGGTCTGAACCCACATCTGCTCCACTCCTTGACCTTGTGTCCAGTAGGCTCCGTCTCCACTTTCTTGAAATTGAGATGAAGTCTATTTGGTTTTCTGTGTTTCCATCTGGTGAAATCTATGTAGCCTTGTGTATATCCTTGTGTCTGTACACTGCCACCAATCACCAAATCATTGCAGGCTCAGACGTCTGAGTAGAGTACACCATTGTCGTTCATTTCGCCGAGGGCCTCACGACCCATGGTGAGTTCTCTTCCTGTGTTGTCTCCTCCCAGCTTCGCATTCAAATCGCCCATCAGGATTTTGATATCGCCATTTGGGACGTTGTCCATTACTATTTGCAGCTGTCTGTAGAAATCCTCCTTCTTCTCTTGTTCTGAGACGTTTGTAGGCGCATAGCATTGGATGATTGTAACCTTCCTTCCTTTTGAGTTGAACCTAGCTGTCATTATCCTGGAGGAGATTGTTTCCCACTGCATGAGAGCTTTGGCTGCTGTTGGTGACATCATGATGGCCACTCCCTCGGTGTGCTCGTGGTTGTCCTCTGGGTGACCGGAATAGATTATTGTCTCCCCCAGTTGGTAGTTGGCACCTACCACATCCGTTCCATCCATCCGCTCTCTCAGATTCCCAACACTTCTATTCTATATCTCCTCATTTCAGCGGCTACCTGGGTAGCCTTTTCAGTTTCGTACATTGTACGAACATTCCAGGTACCCATCCTTATTTTTGCTTTCATCGAAAGAAGGAAAGGACATCGGCTGATTGGCTTCCCGAAGGCTAGCTTTCACCAGCCTGTGTCATTTCACTCCCCCGATTCCAGAGAAAAATAAGGTTACTGTTTATATTTTTAGAATTTTTAATATATCTGTGCATTGAAATTTCTGTAGCAATTTGGTTAAGTTTTTTTTTTGGGGGGGGGAGCTGCTAGCACCACGCCCCAACCCTCCCTCTGTATCCGGGCTTGGGACCGGCTAGAAAACTAACAAGCTAGTAGTCTAGGCGAGACTAATTGCCATTGCTAAGCGAATACTTAATAAACCGAATAAAACTAATCTCAGTACTGACCGTAAAATCTTTATCTGTTGTTCAACATTCTGAAATTCTATTTCATTGATGCTTTCATCCAGTTTGTCACGTGTTTCAAAGTTAGAGTAGTTTTAGTGTCTCCATTTTTGTATAATGATAGTGTAAGTAAGGTAAAACACAGCAGTGCTTGGCAGCTGAAATCATGTATTAACAACTCGATATTCAGCTGTAGGCAAAATAGGTCTACCACAGGTTGAAATCGCAATTCGCACATATCTTCTCTATTGTACTGCTTTGTTTTCCTTTCAAGTTTTCCATGCTGTTTCATAATCACTCTTCATTTCTTCCCTTTTCATCACCAGTGAATCCATCTCACTGCTATTAGATATTCTTGCGGATGATAAACACATTTATATCTGTATCTATAATCTACATTTGTATATTTTGTCACTAGTACATACCATAGTAATGATCCTTCATTTCTTAAAATGGCAATAAAGCGAAATAATCATCAATTCGTCTGAGTGAAAAATAATAACAAATCAAGAAATCACCATCATAAATTTTAATAAAATGGTTTTTAATGAGTACTATTCAAAGGTTGGGATTACCTTTATGGCTAAACCAATAGGAATTGTAAATTATCATTCTGATCAGGTGGACAAATGACACTAGTCATTCAAAAGTCATTTATCCGAGTTGATTTCATGCACTGTCTCGCTGTAGATGCAACTGTTAAGAGATTTTCAGGCTAGTCCTTTTTATGAGAAATGTCAATCTTTTAAACGCTTGGGAAATCGAAATGCTGTTAGCAAAGCCTTAGTCTGTCCTGAATTAATTATCAGCAATCGGCGTTCTTTACCAAGACTGGAGATATTTTTCACAGCTCCACATCACAGACACTTTTGCATAAAGTGACTTCAGTTTTTAGGTAAGGTTCACTAAAGTAAACACAATTCTCGTATTTGGAAATCATCGACCGGATGTACTTGGCTACTTAATAAGTGATCGTATTCTCACTCAGACTCGAACCTAGCAGGCATCGTATCAGATGTCAAAGAGTCCGATAAATTCAATCAGAGGGAATTGAAATAAATAACCTTTGGTTCCCCTTCATAGTGCTAAATTGTTAACTGTATAAAGTTTATGGAAGCAGATTAACTATTAAAAGTTTTTAATATTTTCCTAATATAACAGCACAGACATTCTTCAATCAATTGAATTGCTTTCAGCTAACCTAGGACATCTATAAAAGCTATCGTGTGTATTTCCAAATAATAATGAAATTATTTCATGCATATTTCAGTATTTTATTAACTACTAAAATCTAATCAATTAGGAAGAAATGGCGGTGTCGGGTACGTACATAAACTTCGGCTGTCCCCTATACATTTAGCTTTATCTATCGGCTTTCATCCAGACTTTAAAAATAATGAAGAAAAAAGGTTATATCCAAATGTGTATTTTCAAGATGTTTCAGATTACGATGTGGTGGTTGAATAACGAAGTGCTTTCTTTGATAGTTATGACTGTTTTTTTTTAACTTATCGCATATACAGATAGTTAACAAGTCGCATTGAAATACCCAAGAAAATTACTCGATCACATCAAGTAGAAATTCTGTCGTGGTCCCGAACAGAAAATAAATTTCACTGTTAAAGGTGAACTGGTACTAGCTGAAAGGAATCTACAGTAAACACAGTACTCATATTCAAGTGTTGGTTTGTAAGGATTTGATTGGTTACAGGATTTCATCATGAGCTGACATTAGTTAGAGAACCATTGGAAAACCTGAGAGTACTGGGCAGCTGTTTCGTCCTAGTTTGGGACTCTTCAGAAGTACGCACCCACCGGAGTTCGAAAACAGGACCTTCTGGTTGCAAGGCGAGCTCGTAGACCATTCAGCCACTGGGACCTTATCCAATGGCCCATGAATTCTTAGTGGCTTAATGGTATACAAGCTCGCCTTGTAACCAGAAGGCCCTGGGTTCGAACACCTATGGTTGCGTTCTGCTGAACAGTACTCATAGTTATCATTGGGAAAACTTTTGAAAATACTTCTATCATATTTTTAAATTTAACTGAGACAGTTTTAACTAGAAAAAATATCATCATTACATAAATGGTGAGTAACAGGCGCCATACTTCCTATGCATACTCGAGAACTGTAAAACTTTATGCATATTTATGTAAATAAATTTTTCTGGAGGTTTGTTTAGAACTGATTCGAACACCTGTCATTCTTATTCATAGGTGAAACTAATCACCTTAATTCTTTTTACTATACAGTTACGACTTTGTCAGACGATTCAAATGTAATGGATTACATTAAATTGAGTGAAGCGCCTCAATGGTTCAATTCACAAATGAAAAATAACATTCAAAATCACTCAGCTTTCCATGATCATGATCACTATTCCCTGAATTCTCCGAAGCGAACAATTCCATCGTATAAGTTTAATAGTCAAATGGAAAATAAAAATTCTAATAATAATAATAATAATCAAATAAATACAAAGACCAGATCGCTGAAATCAAAACCGCTTCTTCGTCCGCCTACATCCAACACAGGGATTGAAACCTCTACAAATGACGCAAACAGTCTTACAGTGAAAACAAGGACGAAACATCAGAATCATGTCAGTCAACATGTTCATCATCATCACCACCACCATCATCAACAGCAGCAGCAGCAGCAGCACCAGTTACGTGAACAGCACTCACGTGATCGCAAGCATAGGCGTAATCGCACCACTTTTACAACTTTCCAATTACATGAATTAGAATGTGCATTTGAGCACAGTCATTATCCAGACGTTTTAAACAGAGAAGAATTAGCTGCAAAAATTAGGCTGCCGGAAGTTCGAGTTCAGGTAATTTTAAAATGCCTGATATAATTTTGTTCCTTACTTCATAACTGAACCTAATATTATTGTTTTTTATTCTTTTACGTTCCCAGTGGAACGTGGGGCTTCAAGCTAGAGGCTTGAAGTTTCGGTAACAATGGTGTCATATTTTTATTTTATTTTATTTTACGGGATGAGGTTACTAGCCTTATCCCCAGCCTCTCCTATTTACCAGTCTTAGCGAGGTAAAGGAGTGCGCCGGTGGCCAGGGATCGAACCCCGGACCACAGGCGTGGTCGGTGAGCATTCTACCGCTGTGCCACCGACGCAGTATTATTGTTAAGCAGGCAGATATTCATAAGTGAATTGGTGGGATATATACAGAGTGAATGTATGACACAGGTATGACTGCATAAAGTATGAAATTGGTTGCTCCACTCTTATATAAGAAAGCCAATGTTATTATCTAACTCAGCTAATCAGAAGGATTTGTCTGTGCCGTCAAATGATACAATGTCCCATGGAACTACTCTGTCACCATGGCCCCAGGAAGGCTTCCAGTCAGATCCATAGAATTTGATGAAAACTGAAGACTTGACCGGTTATAGATAACTCTACAGAAACTTGACACCGCTAATCAAGTCAGGTTAGCAGACAACTGGATGTGCGAAACAGTATAAAATAAACGAAGCCTAGAGATATTTAGGCATACAAAATTAAAGTACTGTAATTAATACACCATTGTGTGATGTTTAAGAAATAAGTGTATCATAGTTGCTGCTGATCTGAGTGAAGCCAGTTTCTTCTCCTGAAGTTATTAACTGGAAATTTCTTCAGCCTCTTCGTCCATCATTTGTATGAAAAGTATATAATCTTAGAAAGGCTTCGGGGTGATTTACTGTTGAACTGTGCAGGATAAGTGTCATGCGCCCACTGAAAATAAATTCTTCTGTAAATACCTAGGTGAGGTTTTTCAGTCTGTTAGGAACACGTATGGTATATATATGCCACTTGGGAATTAAAACAGACCGTATATTCTTCAGTGATGCATACAATTCAAAGAAAGACAGACCTTTTGGATGATGACAACTGATGAGTAGTTTCCTCAGTAATAAATCCAGAGGGTTCTAGCTTTGCAAAAACTACAATATTCCGTTTAATATGGTAGGTAGGAGGTTGGCTGATTGACTAGTATCTAGCATATTGTAAAAATAACCCTGTACTTTAACACTCCAAGAAAACATCTCAATTAAGGGAAAATAACACACATTAGCTGGTCTGCTTCTATTTGTAGCTTCTTTAGACGTCAATATTTTCCATTCGATACAGAATTGACGTGTGAGTGTTACTAAAAACAGGCCATTTTCAAAGCTTTGATGATTTAGCCAGGATTTTCCCTAAGCCTTATAATAAAAGATGGCGGAAAGCTGGTTCCTAATTCACCTTTATTATCATCTTACTTTTCACTAATTAATTTAGGTTTGGTTCCAGAATAGACGGGCGAAATGGAGACGTCAAGAAAAACAAGAGGCTATGATCCATACAAAAAATCTTGAAGAAGCGTTACCATATCTCAAAAAGCACAATAATAATAATAATAATGCGTCCTTTGAGATGAATCCATTGAAAACAGAAATTCATCCATCAGACGTTGATAATAAAAGTGAATTATATTCTCATGAAACCAACGGTTCATTATACCAGGTCTCTCCTTATCTGCATGAAACGTATTTTTCGAATCCCAAAGAAGTTTACAGCATGTTACCAAATATTATAAATCCAATACAGTCGATGTTCATGACAAATGACTACCTAAAGTCACATCACTTAAATGATAGTTCTGGGTGAAAAACAAATACTTCACATAGCACAATTTCACTTAATTAATAAACGTCAAATTGAATTACAAGCGAGAAAAAAAAAAGAAACAGAGATTAATTTCACTGACTGGTTTTGAAAATACTTTATTCTTTCATTTTGAATTTATTTTGTAAAAATTGATTTTTCCTCTGCCAATTTCAAGGTATTAATTCCAAGTAATCACTCAGCGATTTCTGATTCTTTTCATCCTTACCAATCAAGTTTTCGAGTCATGCGGAAGTCAACAAAGAAGTGTTAGTCTGCAATCGGAGGGAAAACTTAATTAGTGTTTGTGTATCCAAGTAATTCAGTAGTCTAAAACTTTGATTTGTGCACAAGCAGTTGGTGGTCACCTGTGTAATTGCGTATTTGTCGATTCCATTTTGCATTTTACCAGTCTGTATGAAATACACTAAATTTATAAAAACATATACCAAAATTGTGTCCATTTTTCTGGAAATCCTTTCGCAATAAAAGTCATTAGTTGCTAGTTCACTTTCTTTTTTTTTTAAATCTTTGTTGCCATACCATCAACCACGTATGAGTCCATGAAACCTACGGGTACCAATACTCCATGTCTTTATGGCCTACCAAAAGTGCACAAACCGGGTCTTCCTCTTCGCCCTGTTTTAGATATGTATAACTCTCCATTTCACGGAACAGCGAAGTGGTTAGTTAAGATCCTGGGTCCTTTGCACAGAGAAATCGTGCAACATCGAATTAGTGATGTCTTCGACTTTATTTCTAAAATATCCGAGACTAATGTGAGGTATAAACGCATGTTATCCATGGATGTATCATCACTATTCACTAACGTACCGCTTATGGAAACAGTGGATTATATTTGTCAAGAAATCACCGATAGGCAATTAGACTTAGGAATCCCCTTGTGTTACTTCTTAAATGCACAATGAATGTTCACTTCGTCTTCAATAATTCATACTATCGACAAGTAGATGGAATAGCTATGGGTTCACCATTAGGCCCAATATTAGCTGACTTCTTTCTCGCAAAACTTGAAAACGGGAAATTGAAGGATACCATCAAGGAGTTGGATATGTATTACCGATATGTCGATGATACATTTATCTTAGCTGATGAGAAGGTTAACACAGACGAATTGTTACTTAAATTCAACAACATCCACCCTTCGCTTACCTTTACTTGTGAAGAGGAGCAGGAGAATAAACTACATTTCCTGGATGTCTTGCTAAGTAGGAGAGAAGATGGGTCACTTGGGAGAAGTGTGTACAGAAAAAGCACATTCACAGGGCAGTACACACACTTCCTTAGTTACGTGCCCATTAAATATAAAAGGAATCTTGTAAAATGTCTCGCGAGCAGAGCAAGGAAGATATGTACGGAGGACCTCTTACAAAAGGAATTTGAATATATTCACGATTCCTTGACGGAGATGGGTTATCCGAGTAGTTTCATAAAGAAACATATGAAACCATCAGAGAAAAAACCTGTGACTCTGACTGCACATAAGAAACCTCTATTTATTAAGTTACAATTTAATGGGGACTTATCTAGTGAGATTCTATTCCAAAGACTTTCAAGGAGTATACGTAGAACATTTTACGCAGCACACCTATGTTTGTCATTCTCTAGCCGACGAATGATTGGGACGCAAACGAAGGATAAGCTTGATAGTTTTGCCACATCTATGTGTATTTATCAATTCAACTGCACCTGCGGTGACAGTTATATTGGGCGTACTACTAGACAGCTTAGCCAACGTGTTAGTGAACATCTCCCATCGTGGTTTGGCAAAGGACAGACAAAAACAATCCGTAGCTCAATTCTGTCACATCTAATTGATAGTGGTCATGTAGTCGATAAAACGAAAGCCTTCAAAGTAATTCATCGTATCCCACCGAATCTTTCTAATAGACTTCGTATTCGTCTACTGCACACAGCTGAGGCGATAGGAACACGAACTATTAAACCTAAACTATGCATCCAAAAGAAGTTCGTACAGCCATTATCCCTCCCTTGGCCTAATAAGACATAACCAACTAATGACTTCTCCACCACCCCTTACTTATATTTTCAACCCATCTGTTATCATCCCTTAATCTTATCATATTTTCATTAAAAACGTGTCTCGTTTCCTTCCCTTACAGTCTAGCATTACTTAATCGGTTCATTTGTTTTTACCAGCCTTTATCGACTACTGTGTTCACCTGAACAAACTGTTTGTTTAATCATACTGTTTCTCGTTATTCGTGTTATCACAGATTGCCTCACCTTTTCATCCTTATGATTGATAAAACTATTATTATTATTATGACAAATTGCACAATTTATAGTCACCATCTTATTATCCAATAGACAAAACACCATGATTGGTTTATATTTGAATTTTTATTTGTAAAGTTATGTGTGTATATTAAAGTTAAGCCTGATGAGATCTAATTGAAAACAACAATATTGTCAAAGAGTAAGACTGTAGACGATGCAGAACATTATGTATGCTTCATTCAGATAATATCACCGCATCGATTGTAAAGGTGTGTCTCGTGGAAGATGCAGAGAGGAATGATCTTTGGCAAGATTGATTATCAGTGATTAATCTGTCTACTATCCAAGATTTAGAGGTCCTTCAGAAAATTTCTAACCCTAAAATAAGCGCAGAATGAACACTGAAGAAGAATATTAATAATTTTATTTGACTGGATCTCTTCATTTGCATAAAATCTATCAAATATATAATTATAGTAAACGTTATGAAGTTCATTTGACGATGCTATCCAACTCGGATATTCGTTCGTGGCCTTTTTCAAGTGTATACGGATTAATATAAATGCACTACATTTCTAATCTATCGCAAAGAAATCTTAGAGGATTTAATAAAACGATGTTCTTGTTCAGGAAAAAAAAGTATTACAATTCTGTTTTGCCTTACGTGAAATGAATCTTCAGTGGCGGTTGATAAATTCAACCTTTAACCTGTACTACCTGACTGGTATAATCTAGTGATAGGATGATAATGCTCAAACTGAATGTTAGTCATAGTGTTACGCAGTTAATAATCAATCATTTATCAGAAATAAGGCATAGTTTTACGTTTATGAGTGAAAATAAAAGGTAGATACTTTTAATGCATCAGAGTATTATTTTTTTCTTCATCACAATAACCGAGTTTTTTTTACGAGCTAAGTGAAAGAGATTCAGCATACTTTATCCTCTGGACACAGAATAAGATCTAAGGAGAGTATTAATAACTGCATTCTTAGCTTTCAAAAAGTATGACGTCAAACCACTAATATATCATGAAAGCTATGCTTAGTAAACGGGAAAATTTTCTGCATAAGTCTGAGTAAGTAATACAAAAGCAGGAAGGGAAAATCACCACAGGTAAATAAATCTCTGTTTATTTCATCGAAATGTTTCTAAAACGTGGTGAATAGTAGAAATTGTAACTGTGGTGGGGGGGGGCGGGGTGAAAATTGGAAGGAACTAACAAGGGTTCCGTAATATGAAATAGGATGACAATGGGGACACGTGTCTAAAAAACAAATTACGAAATAGGCAAAAAGAGTGAATAAAGGTGTAATTATATTTGTAATAGCAGTATTTCTATTTCGCAATGACCGAATTAAAGGAAATCAACCAAAACACAGAGAGGGAGGAATTTAAGAATTTGTATTTGGTGGAATTATTATTGAATTCATATAAGAAATATATTAACAAACAACAGTGAGTATTTAAACAATACAGAGATAGAAATTGTCAATCACCACATCCGCCACATGTCGAATGTTTCCTTGCATATTTATAATGATGTCTCGTTTTGCTTGCAAGTCGCTGCAATCTTCTAACTGATTCTGTGATATTATTTTCATCAGTATCATCTGGACTTATTTCTGAATTATCTACAAAATCAGGATTAGTAACGGAATCATTAAAATTATAATCGGAACGACCTACTTCATTTATTTTCACTTTATCCAGGTATCTGTTATGAACTGAGTGATCTTCGATGTCTAATATCTTCACCATTCGATTTCCCATATTTTGTAGTATGATTCCAGCAGAATGTCTATAGTCATTCCTTCTTTAATAATGTACATCAGAAGTCGTGGACATCAGATGCTTTCTGAGAATTCGAGATTTGAATAGTTTTGCAGGACTTTCATGGGTACTTGTATGTTCTGCATTCAACAGATGCAGTCTATGCATATGCGGCAATTCCGTCATTTTAATCAGTTGCTTTCTCGTCTCAGTCAGCTGTTGACGAGTGGACAACCAGCCAGCTTCCATTTCACTTACTTGTTTCCGAAACACTCCACACTGATGTTCTAAATCCTTTTCCACACCTGTCGCTGACTCAACAAAACATTCTAGTTCACCAATCTTTTCACTACTTCGCTTATTCTCAGATTCCAGCTCAACGATTTGAGTTACCAGTCTGCAGATTTCTTTCTCCTTCATTAAACAGGAGTTCTCAGCAGCTGAAAGTTTAACTGTTAAATTTTTATTCGTCGCCTGTAAACGACCAACCAATTCATTGCTACTTTTCAAGCTCTCTTCAACCTCTAACAAATTTTTTCGTGTTTTAGACAGATCGCATCGTAACTCGACCACCTCATTTTTAAAAACACGTGATAAAGTTGACGCTTGCATTCCTGTACTTGTAGTGAAGGTTTTCATTGGATGAGATTGAGTATTGTGAAAAGTTGAAAGAGACATTGACTCCATTTTACTAGACAGATTGGGAGAATCATGAGAATTCTGAGTAATATAAGTATTCGAACTTCTGCAAACAGACTTGATTTGTCCAACTTTACCACATTTATGACACTTAGCACCCCGAAAACGGCAAGTGCTTCGTAGATGAATTTTTCCACAGGATAAACACGGCTTAATGTTTTTGATCTCTGGCTGCATTCTGTTACCTGTGGACGACAGTTTAGATTTCTTTCTATGAAAACTTGTATTATCGACTTTGGACAGCATGACATCAGGCACTGACGTAGTGGGAGCAGAGTATTCACTGTTGACATCTTCATATGTAATACATAAATCTTTAGCAGTTTGAAAGGTAAAGAAAGGGATCTGAATCAAGTCTTTCTCTAACTTAGGAATATTGATTCCATTATAGATAAGATTTTTATTTTGATAAATCGCACAGTGTTTACAGTTATATGAACTGATGACCTTGATATGATTATGAGCAATAAATTGTGCTCGAAACGTCATCAGTTCATATAACTGTAAACACTGTGCGATTTATCAAAATAAAAATCTTATCTATAATGGAATTATACTCTACCACAGTGCCCAAGTTTTATACTTATATTAGGAATATTGATTCCAGCAATTAGACGATCACGTAGTTGAGTATGCAGCTGATCTCCAAAGTTGCATTTTGCAGCCTGTGTCTGAAGCTGAAGAATAAAGTCTCTAATCTTCTGGTTAAGAGCACGAACAAGTTTGTTGAACTGAGCCCTTTCTCGTGTTTCGAAAGTTGTCATGTGGAAGTGATTTGTTAGAAGTTCACGGAGTTTATCATATGGAAGAGAAACTGGTTTATCTAGAAATGACAAAGTTTTCACTAGGCTGTACGGACCTAGCTCAATAGCAGTAATAAAAAGAGATGGAATGTTGTCATCGCGAACATTCTTCGACAAGCAACATGCGTCGAAACATTCAAGATAATCGGCGACTTCCCGCGGTGAACCATTCATAGGAAACTTTCGAAGGTTATTTAATTCCATAGCGACACTGAAATGTTGTAATTATTTGTAATTGCAGTATTTGTATTAAAGGAAATCAACCAACAATACAGAGAGGGAGGAATTTAAGAATTTGTATTTGGTGGAATTATTATTGAATTCATATAAGAAATATATTAACAAACAACAGTGAGTATTTAAACAATACAGAGATAGAAATTGTCAATCAACAGAAAATGTTGTTTAAGAAGACAGTACTAAAATGCCATATAAAATTACAAAATACAAAATATTTCATCTTGATTTTAAAACACTCAATAATGGGTAATAAAGCAGGATTTAATGAATTCATCTAATTTCGGTAGAGCTCGTCAGCTGAATGCTCTTCACACACGGATATATATACTTTTGAAATTACATTGGGAGATATAAGACTGATAAGTATACAAACTGCATTGAATTAATCATGCAGAAATACACGTGCGAATGTTTTCCAGGTCATGTTCAAATAGATAAGGGGAGAGAGAGTATGAGAGATCAAAATTAAGATGAATTGCATTACGCTTCAATTACATCACTTAGATAAACAATTAGTCATTAGGGAATATAACGAGAATTGAAAACAGGCTAATATCAATAGTAATAGTTATAATAACAATAATAATAGTGTTGAAGTGAGTTAAGATAATCTTACGGATAAAGGATAGTTCTTTGCCCTGGTAACTAGATAATTTCACCTCTCTTTCCCCCGAATGTGAAATGCTAAAAGTTTCCATTGTGTTTGATTATTATTGTTCGGAATAATGGTTAATATTGCATATTTATATGTGTATATATTTTTAGTGTATGAGTATATGGATCGATTGATTTTTGTTTAAACTTAACTCTGTGCAAGTATGTTAAAATTGTTGTTGTAGATATATTTAATAATGTCTTTGCCATGTAAGCAGCTGACGAGAAGGCAACGAAATAAAAGATGGTACCATTTTATTCGGCTAAAACTGTAGTTCTTGCTTTGTTCAAAGAATTAAGAATAATAATAATAACAATAATAATAAGAAGAAGAAGAGTTAGAATAATAGTAATAACAAATAGAGAATAATAAGCAAAACGTATTACCATGGTAGATTCAGAGTCACAACCATCTCCTTTTGTACACAGAGAGCTGGTTTAAAAATTCGAATTGCACAAGCCTCTGCAATTGCAAGCGTCTTCTTGTCTCTTTGTTTGCTGACAATGGTGAATAACTTGACCGCATCGATATCATGTCCGTAATCCATCAGATGTTTTGTTATTGAGGATTTTGGCACTTTGCACTCAGCTGTTTTTAACCATTTTGGCAAATGCTCCATCATGCGAGTAGACATTCGCCTTTCCGTACGACCTATGTATTTGCTGCCACAAACACACTCAAAATTGATATACGCGGCAGTTTGAAGTGTCGAGGATTGGCGACTGATCTTTCCCAGATTGTTGAAGCACTCACTTTGTGGTGGTGTTAAGGAAAACAAGTTTTGCAGCATAATAAGTTCTCTTGATGGCTTTGTCGAGTCTTTGTTTCACTACTTCCTGTACGTCATCTCCTTTGAACGGCAAACTGATATAGACAGGTTTCTTCGGAACTGTCTGAATTGTTTTGCAGGGGATAGTTTCTTTAGAGTATTTATTAATGAACTTCTCAGGATATTTCAAAAGTAATTTCAAAAGTATATATATCCGTGTATGTAGAGTATTCAGCTGAAGAGTTCTACCGAAATTTGATGAATTCATTAAATCCTGCTTTATTAACCTATATTGCTTGTTTTAAATTCGTATCGGGAAATAAATGTTTTCAATTTCATCTTGAGATGACATTAGTCCTGGGTTCGAATCCCGGTGGGCGCGTACTGATGAGGAGTCCCAAACTATGACGAAACGGCTGTCCAGTACTCCCAGGCTTTCCAATGGTTTTCTAACTAATGTCAACTCATGATGAAATCCTGTAACCAATCAAATCTCTACAAACTAACACTTGAACAAAATAAATTATTAACAAAGTCGTAGAACTTAGAATTATATCCAAAGTAGTAGTAGTAGGAGGTGGAGAAGTATCTTCTGTGTGCATAAATCAGGGTTTTCTATCCGAATCGCTAAGGCCTCGGCAATGCAAAGTATACGGAAGCTTACGGTTTTCGAGAGACTTCTTTTGATTCTGTAGATGACTTTAAATGAATTCTCCGTGCATATTGAGTGACCAGTGTTGACCATATGTTCAGTCACAGAACTGTTTATTAATCCACTGTTATCTATTCGTAGCCAAGCGGGATAATGTTCTCTGAATCTTTTGGATAAAACATGCATCAAACGACTTATATATCTCGCTCGCTCCTCAAGAACAAGTAAATTTGTGGATACCCATAGAAGTGGTCAAATGTGATGGTTTATCTTTGGAGTTGTTGAAAAACAATATTCTTTTCATAGCGCTAGATATTCCTCTCTTCGAGATGTCGGCTAGAAGGTCGCCTTTGAACTCCACCTTCATATACAGCACCTTCTTCGGCACAGAGATGAGTTGTTCCTTGTTGATTTCCAGCTTTATATGCCTTTATAACCATTCCCAAGTAGCGTCTGTCAAGAATAAAGAAGTCATTTTGACAGACAACAGAAGATTGTCCTGTAAAGTCTCGGAGTGGCTATAATAAGAAGTGAATCACATAGGACTAGGAAGTGATCTGGTAACATGTCTGTCGTAACTATTAATTCGACTTGATTTCTTCACGCTAATTATTGTCGTGTGCTTCTCTTATACTTCACGGCAAGTGTTTACTGATAACCTTTACAAGAAAGATATTAAGATCTCTGATCAATCATAATTTAGTCTGTTGACCTTACATAGAAGGTAAGGAAAACTTTATTTGTGGTCCAGAAAACTTAGTTTAAAAATTTATTGGTAGAAGTTGCACTTAAATGTAAATAAGGGTAAATTTACTTTATTAATTGTAGTATAATAATAATTTTCCTTCACGTTCCCATTGGAACATAGGGCTTCAAGCTAGCGGCTTGAAGTTTGTGTAGCAGTGTTTATTTTTACAGGATGGGGTTGCTAGCCACATGCCCAACCTTTCCTCTTTACCAGCAGTTTTATATATATATATATATATATATATATATATATATATATATATGTAATACAGTTTATGGGCACAAAGTTGAAGCTACTAACCCCAACTGTTTTACTTGTAAGTAATTTCCAAAAAGTTAATGACCTACAATCGCATGCCCAATAAACACTAACTTATGACCTTCATACTCAGTTTGAAATCATTTAGCCAAAACACCCTCATTATTTAGGAAGTTATTGGATTATATGCGTTTGTCATTACACTATCTGCAGTTAGCCAGGCACACATTTTAGTTCTAAAATAACATTTTCGAAATAGAACTCCTGTTTATGGCAATTACGATTTGGTTTTGCATGGTCTTGATATTTCTGACATCACTGCATGCAAATACATTTGGGTTGGAGGAAACACTTACGTACTAAAGTTGCTTATATTACCCTTCCCGTTGAAGTGAAATCGCCTATCTTAGGATAGACATTCAACGAAATGAAAAACATATAACCCAGTCTGAACAAACACATTATATATTAATTCATGAATTGTTGATGAAACTAAAGAACATCATAGCTTAAACCAGGCTTCAATATAAGATAGTTCAAGTTACAGCTTCCTTGAATTTTACAGTTTTTGACGGTTATTTTGTTCTCCATTAATGTATTGGACTATTTGTTAAATAAGCACTTACTAAATCAAGTATGTTTAATGATTGAGTTGTTATAATGCCATGTACATGAATTCGATCTAATTAAATCCAGAAAACACCGTTTAATGAATGGTATATAGTCATAGTTTACTTGACCGAATTTCATGAGCCTGACACAGATATTTCAAAAAGAACGTAATAGTTATCAAAATTATACCGTTTAAGTCAAATTCGGAATTCTCAAATTAATTAGCAGTTTTCAATTTGCCCAATTCGAGGGGAAATTTCACCACACTTTTTTTGGAATCCAAAACGACTCAGAACACAAATGTGATCTCCTTGTTACAATGCATAGTAATCAAGCATAAACCAAGCATAAGTGCATGATTGTATGCACTGCTGATCGACTGAGATAGCGGTTGTACGTCGCTCACACCAACCAACAGTGCTTGCTAGACAGATCGAAGTCATCTAAACACCACATGGTCGTTTCACTCGTTTGCTGCCGAGCTCATCATGTAACAACAGAAGACAAGGGCCAAACAACAGATCGTTTACTTAGGAAATCAACACATATTTATAGATTTTCATGTACATATTATAGATTATTGTCAGCAGAAAAACACAGTCTTCTGATTGGTTGTTTCTCACCGAAAGTTAACATTGCATCTCTTTGGGGCTGTTTCTTGAATGTCAGATCATCTATATGTTAGCTGTATCCGCCGACGCAAAGCCTTTGTTCTCATTTTTCTCACGACCAATATTTGGGACATTAACATTGACGTAAATTGCTGTCCACCAATTTTGGCTAACAGCCAGCTCTCACCACAATCACACTCATATATATTGAGATTTATTTTTTAACCAGTCGAAGTGTATGAGACAACTGATCATGGAAGCGTGGAGAGGGGTTAAATCAGCATTGCAGTACTACACAACAACGCACCGAATAATGCAGATGCCTGAACACTTTCGTCATCTAAACAGTTCTGTAACAGTCTATGAAGACCACCATCTTAAGACTTTTGCTTCTGAAACTTTCTTATCGACATAACTGTATTTCCTGGGGGTATTTTCCTTATTTTCCTCACCAAAAACATGTCTAAAACCAAACATAATGCTGGAAGAAGTATTCTGTTTTGTTGAAATTTCAGTAGATTTGTGGATGAAGTTTCCCCCAGTACGCATAAGAAAATGAACAAATAAAATCACCACTCGTTAGCAATCTGCTAAAATAATTATTAAGGGAAATTAAAGACTGAATCCTATCAAGGTCAAAGATAGGGAGGTTTGTATTTATTTCAGCAGTTTGTAAATGAACACCTGCCTACACCTGCAAAAAACGCGAAAGAAGGCTGTAAGAAGTTTTCTTTGATCACCGTAATTGTATCTTGTATTTTTACTGAGTAAGAAACGTTCCTAGGCGTCGAATGACTTGCATGAAATAAAACGAATCATTCAGGGCGTGATTTTGCAAAAGTATATTATTCGAATCTCTATGTGTACCAAACATGCATACAGTTTAATAATTAAGGGTAGTAAAATCACGAATTTTTCGCCCATGCACAGCACTGGCTATATGTCAGAATGGTAGACAGACCGCTATTTAGAACTAGGTGTCACCGATTAGTGTATCGCAGTTGGAGAAACTAGACAGTCTGTTTTCATAAAAAGCTGTGAATATTGTGTGATTAATTTTTCAAAAGAATGGTTAGTGAACGAAGAATATTCTTTGGGATAACCTGTTCTCCATCAGGTTTCACAGTTATATATCCATCCATAATAGTAAATGAATTAGTGTTATTAAAAACATTAATGTTGTTTAAATAACATCAAATCAATAGCTCAATTATAATAATATATAATATAATAATAATTATTATAGGTAAGATTTTATTTTGATAAATCACACAATGTTATACATTAATATACAGTAATATTACTGTATAACTGTGTGATTTATCAAAATAAAATCTTATCCATAATGGAGTTATACTCTACCACAGTGCCCAAGTTTTATACCTATATTAAATCAATAGTATTAATAGATTACAGTTCAGTGGCATCAACATAACAATAAAATGAATGCCAGAAAAATTAGGAACTATAATAATATAAATTCATGAATTTATTGTTTCCACTGGAGGCCAGGGTAGTAGTAGTGGCTGGACTTGCTTCTTTTGCATACAAAGCACTGGTTGTTTCATGCGAATCCCGATAACCTCTGCTGTTTGGAATATGGAGTACCTGGATATTTTTGGTAATTTATTTGTTACCCAGTAGATGATGACAGGGAAGGATTCTTCAAAGCTGGATGGCTTTGTGGTCTGCCGGTTTCGGCCAGGTGCTGTAATATTGAAGTGTTGGTGATTTTTACTACACCTTTATTTAACCACACTTGTCAATGTAGTTGAAGATTGAACGATCAATTCATGGTTGTTTGCTCAAAACCAACTTCCCCGATTTTCGTGGAGGCATCAATACGACAGTCATCGTCTCATCGGTCGCTGTTCAGAAAGAAGTCAGGAGAAAACCGTCAGAAGTAATATTGTGATTTATTATTGTAATATTTGTTCACAGACCTTAGTAGAAACATTTTTTATATGTTGGTGTTACAATAAAGAATTCTCGAGTGGCCAATCGGTGTTTTGGTTTTTGCGTCCGTTATTACTAAGCGTTTCTGAGAAACTTCAAGGAACAGCGTGAGCCCGAGCGTAGCAAGAGCTGGGCATTAACGGTTTATGAGACGTGACTGACAGTTTCTGGGAGATTCAGACAGTTGGTGAAAGTTTGGATAGTCACCGTTCATCTTTCCTGGTGCCGGTCAAGTCCTCTTTGAACAAGCAATATCTGGAACGTTTTTGGAATTGAGTCAAGTTCAACAATGCCTGGGTCAAAGAAGGGACAGAGCGTCTTGGATGCAAACAGGAAAGTAAGTCATGTTGACTTGTCTGTTAATTGTAACGATGTGTCTGATGTTAAGCATGACATGGTTGATGTTACTGTTTCGCCGTTCAGGGATAATAGGAACATCAAACTCCCTAAATTTGAACCACGGTGTTTTGATGGAAACCCGGCTGATTATTTACAATTTGTAAAGGAGTTTGAGATCATGTTGAGTAGTTTTTTATTAAGTGATGAATTGAAATTGATGTATTTGATGAGATATTGCACTTGAGATGCTGCAAGAGCTATACAGTGTTGTAAGTTTATGAAGCCAAAAGAGGGCTAATACGAGGCTATGAGCATACTACGTCAAAGGTTTGGAAGACCTTCAATGATTGTAAGGAACGTATACGAAGCTGTCAAAGGTAATGGCAGCCAACTTCGAGATGACTCCAAGGCACTTACTGAGTTTTTAGATAATCTTATGACTTATAAGAATACCTTGATTTCTATGAATTGCATGAGTGACCTCAACTCGAGCTCAGTCCTAGAGGTAATTGCAAGACGCCTACCTACTCGACTGCAAAGGAAGTGGGTGAAGATAAGCTCCCGTATGGAGGATGAGGGTATCGAGCCAAAATTTGATGATATCCTGAAACTAGTAAAAGATAGTGTCAATCAATCTATGAGCAAGTTTGCCAGTATATTGAATCTCACCCCTAGAATAGAGCAGTCTGAGAGTAAAATGCAATCATTGATGACGAATAGGCCTCAGAGAGGTGGATATCGAGAAGGCTCCATGATGTCTAGTAATGCATATAGACCTAGTGAGTGTAACAGGTTTCGTAGTACATCCTCAACAGATAAGTTACAAGATGCAAGACAAACACGGTTGTGTTTTACACGTTTGCAAGAGGTGCATACAAAGGTGAACTGTGAACCAGTGAGCAAGTTCAGTGATAAGCTAAATGTAAACTCCAGGTCTGACTCCGAATTGTGTGACGATAACGGTGCGGTGAAGAAGTCTGTAGTTGCAACTGGTAAGCCATTGTTGAATAGAGTGTCACAGAATAGAGTTACTGCTTCAGAGTGCAGTTCTGACCCTACAAGTTTACAAGGTATTACTAGTCAGAGTGAAGTTATAAAACCTTTTAGGATTTGCGAGGAGGAACCAAAATTGTCTACTTCTGTTATTAAAGAGTTTGAAAATGATGAAGTTGACGGTAAAGTGAATATTCGTGATAATGATCATGATACTTCACATTTGTCTTTGGTTGATCATGATGAGATGAGGGATATGCCTACTACTGCTAAGTTGAACAAAGGTTCTGTACAACTTGAACGTGAAGTAGAAATAAATGCAGGTGCAGTTGCAGAAGGCATGCATACTTGTGAGACCGTCAGTGTGATTGATCAGCATGTAGCCCACCTATCATCAGATGCTAGTGCTAAACCTGAGCTGATAGTAAAAGACAGCAGTGGTGGTGGTCTTGCAGTTAGACAAATTTCTGAAAGCCGAGCAACAACAGCTTCTGATCCACCGCTAACTTCATCAACTGATATCAATCAGTCGTCGTTGGTGCTGTCATCCACAATGAAACAGACGCCCATCAACTCAAGTATCTTGTGCAATGACTATGCTAGTATCAGTTCGTTTGAAAGGACGAATATCAATGGTCAGTTTAGTGAGGATAAGCCAAGTGTAAACGAGAGAGTAATTGTTAAATTGACTTGCACGAATAAAGGCATTTCTAGTTTCAAGTTACTATTTGAATGTTATTATCTTTGGTGTAAATTACTCTGTGCCTACGCTTGGTTGACCAGATACTTCGTGTGTTTGTTCGTCATCTATATTCTACGATACAATGACATGGGCGTGTTACCGTTCAGATTTGAGGATATAGCTGATAGAAGGAAGTCAGCAAATGAACTCTGCGACGATTTTCCAACCTAGAGCGTCAACCTGAGAAGGGTTGTAGGCGTACTGCTGTAAGTCCTACAATTCTTCAAAGGGTAGCGCATCAATGAGCAGTCCAATGTGCTTGGTGTGTGATTTTGTACATATGTTCATATTGTATATACTGAATTGATATCATCTGTCATCTAGCTGTTGGTAATTCTGTTTGTGTCCGGACGACTTCCACTTGGATCATCAACCTGAGAAGGAATGTAGGCGTACTGCTGTAAGTCCTACAGTTCTTCAAGGGTAGTTTGGGCAGAATCCACCACGTTGATGTGTGATTGTACATATGTTTGTGTTAAATAGTTGTGTGAGTTCCAATTGTCGTAATTGTTGGTTAATCTTGTTTGTGTCCGGACATTCCACAACTTACAATCGTCAACCTGTGAAGGGTTGTAGGCGTACTGGTGTAAGTCCTGCAATTCTTCAAAGGAATTCCATCAAGACATGATCCACGAGTTTGTGTGTACTGTTTGTATATATGTGTGATGTGTCATATCAATTGGTGTTTTTGGATTCATTGTGTTTACTTGTTGTTTTCGTATCTTGTTGTTATTGCGTAATTTTGTTAAAATTTTCGTCGTGATTACTTCTGAAGTTGTTTCTAGTCTTCTACATCCGTGAATGAATTGATTGATGTTAAGGACAGCAGATGGGTCGTATACGCCGGGGAGGCTAGGCTATTGCTGAGAATGAAATGCACACGGAGATAATTGTTAGCTGCGGTCCACACGCCGGGGAGAGAGAGTGTAAACGACTGAGGCTCGCATACGTCACCGTTACTAGAACTGAGGCAGAATGAGTGACAAGCGATTTCAGTGGTAATTGGTAGTGAGTAGATAAGACGATGTGCGTGGAGTATCGTGAGGTGGTGCTATGGTCACGTTGCATTCTGCAAGAGTCATTCTAGCAAGTGGCGATTGTGTTGCAAGTATGTCAAGAGGATGCCTTTAACTGGAAGGCGGAGGTCGTCATTGATGTGTGAGATTGTGCTGTGGGTATGCTTGTGGTGTGTTGGCTTTTCTGTTTGTTTTCCATTTCAGCTCTGTCCGTGTGACCCAGGTTCTCGCAATGGCATCCAAGTCAACGGGTATTGGTCGTGATGGAAAAAAGGGATGGATCCCTTTTTGGTGGGGAGTGTCAATGTAGTTGAAGATTGAACGATCAATTCATGGTTGTTTGCTCAAAACCAACTTCCCCAATTTTCGCGGAGGCATCAATACGACAGTCATCGTCTCATCGGTCGCTGTTCAGAAAGAGGAGAAAACCGTCAGAAGTAATATTGTGATTTATTATTGTAATATTTGTTCACAGACCTTAGTAGAAACATTTTTTATATGTTGGTGTTACAATAAAGAATTCTCGAGTGGCCAATCGGTGTTTTGGTTTTTGCGTCCGTTATTACTAAGCGTTCCTGAGAAACTTCAAGGAACAGCGTGAGCCCGAGCATAGCAAGAGCTGGGCATTAACGGTTTATGAGACGTGACTGACAACACTATGAGATGTTCCGGAGCACGAAAAATCAAGTTCCTAGAGAAACGGCCAATATAATTGGCTGCAGAAGCTTAGTTGAATTGATAGATATTATTATTGATTGGACACTAGTAACTAGTGTGACGTGTCTAGTCCCTTCTTTGGTGCAGACTGAATTCTATCAGTCAGGTTTACAATGTGGCCACCATTCTAGATAGCTTGCCATCACAGTGAACATTGATTTGATGATATTAGATAGTTGGAGGCAATCGGCCACAGGAAGTCTTGGACCTTGATTCTGTAACGGTATGAGTTCAACTTTACTGAACTAACACCATGAATTCCTGTATTCTGCTATTGATCCAATTCTTACATTCCATCTCAATGAACTGATTTAGTAGCGTTTACAACATCCTTTTACAATCGAGTGTAGTCAGGAAGCACTTCAGTTTCATCGGATTTAATCTTTAAAAATGAGATCTCATCTGCTAGTATCTGTAATACCCCTTATCTATCGATATTCACGGTTAGACAAAATAATTTTGTGAGACCCTTTCCAACAACTTGTGTTACTTTATGTTACATTTTGACTTAACTGCATACTTCGGTCTTCACTGGTAAATTCCACAACTTTAAGAGATACGCTAGTTTTCTTATAACAAATTAAGCCCTAAAAAAGAGAATCTGTCGTGTCTGAACCTGTGTTTCTGGATGGTGAATTCTTGAATTTCTAATACATTTCTGTTCAGATCATGACTCCTTTGGGAAATAGTGACCATGCAGTCTTATGTTTCGATCTCGTTCTCAGTGAGCACTTGCAATGGGACCATGTCTGTACTATATCAAGGCGGACTCTGTTGAGATGCGGAGGCTTTTGTCCGATGCAGAATGGCTCATGGCATAGGATGAGTTATCTGTGGATGGGCACTGGGAAGTGGCGGAAGAGATTATTCACACAACAATCCCGGATGCCGTCCCTTTAGTCACGCCAAAGCCACAAAAACGGTCATCGTGGCTGAGGAGATGTACGCAATGTATTCTGGAAGCGAAGCGGAAGGCCTGGTTTACGTGGCGAGTATCCAAGAGCCAAAGCGGCCTTTATGCACACCTGGAACTTAGAAACCGACACAATGTGAGAGCCAGGAGTGACAGGAAGATATATGAGGCCAATGTTGATAAACGATTCCTGGTGAACCCCAAAAGCCTGTTCTTATCATGCCGGAGAGAAAACCGTCCAACCAGGGGCCATGCGCCTTAGTAGTTCCAAACGGTCAATAGCTCACTGGTTTGAAAGACTCAGTTTAGCTTTCGTCAAGCATTTACGCAGCAATGTGGTTATTGCTGGCACGCACCAAAA
This sequence comes from Trichobilharzia regenti, assembly GCA_944472135.2. Lineage (NCBI taxonomy): Eukaryota > Metazoa > Platyhelminthes > Trematoda > Strigeidida > Schistosomatidae > Trichobilharzia > Trichobilharzia regenti. The sequence goes on along the minus strand of OX235270.1, from coordinate 148,108,714 downwards.
TTGCGACACCGCTGCTTCACCGGAGGAAAACCTAGCGGCTACTTTACAAAAAACCCGGTAATAGGACTAGGGAAGCTACAGAGACTCACATCTGTGAAGTCCCCGGGTTGTGACGACGTCAGACCACCTTTTCTGAAACAGTACGCCGAAGCTCTCTGTCAGACCTTATGAGACTTGTTCCAACATTCGGTGGATTCAAGGAAACTGCCAAGACATCCTTTTTCCGATCTTCAGGGTGAGGATAGGCAAGCCAGTAACCCTACTCCCAGTGGTATCATAAGTACTGGAAAGTATTATTGATGATCACATCAGGGAACACCTTGGTAGGACTAATAAACTCCATGAGGCCTAACACGGCTTCAGAAAAGGCAGATCCTGTGTAACAAGCCTACTTCCAGCTTGGGATGATTGGGCATCATTCTGGGATATGAATGTTCCAGTCCATGTGGTCCTCCTAGACTTTGAGAAGACACTTGACACAGTTCACAATGACCTTCTACACAAAATATGTCAGACAGGTAAAGATAAGCCACTTCTGTCATGGTTGAAGGACTACATGGCTGAAAGGAAATCTCCCACTGAGGCCGATTGAGTCCAGTCATCTTTTCACAGCTCATCATCAGGAGTGACGCAGTGTTCTATCCTAGGACCACTGATGTTTTTGATTTTTACCAATGATCTGCTATGATGTCTAAGCTGCACGACTTCTATATACGCTGACGATATGGAGGGTGATTAGTGTCCGGAAGACTCGGATAGGCTGTAGGCAGATCCATGGCTTCTGGAAGACTGAGCGGTGGCCAATGGTGTGACTCTCAACCTGAAAAAGTGAGAAGTAGTGAAATTACGTGTCCGTAGGCCGCAGAAGGTAAGTTAAACACTGTGCAATAGAAGCTTGTCCTGCTCAACTTCGGAACGTGATTTGGGTCTAGTTCTAACGGAAAAAATAGGAAAAAGTGTGAAGAACACAGGTGGTGTAGCGACGGTATATGCGGTCATACACTTTACACATAGACAGCTGGGTGCAATCACTTCTGAGCTCTTTCTCAGTTTGTGCAAAACTCACGTCAGACCACACCTTGAAGTGCATAATACCATTGCACACCCACTGCTTAGAAGAGACGCCAACCTATTAATAATAATAATATATATTCTCATTTTTTACATGAGGGACGCCAGTTTACAGGCATCATCAATTCGATAATTTACACATAATATTAATAAGCATATTTAGTAAAGATAATATAATAAAGTACATATTGGAAAGAGTGCAAATACGGGAGACAGAAGGAGTGGTTGGCCTCCAAAATAAACCATATGATGAAAGGCTAAAGAAATTAGGCTTATTCACACCTAGCTAGGGTAGGCTTGGAGGGGAACTGATTGCTGCCTACAAGATAACAATTGACCGGAATCACCCAAACACAGGTGTTCCGTCATTGAGTAGGTATAGGCTTCCTCACGGACACCCAAGTAGGATAGCTTATCATAGGGCAAGGACCCACTTTTCACTGCGCGTTTTGTCATTCCTGGAACTCCTTACTGGCGGATGTAGCTGTGTAACCGTCTGCGAAGGCTGGACAATCGTGAAGCGGGACAAGGACCGAGTCTAAATGGCCTACCCCCTTAAAATCATATATACCATTCATGGGTAGACAACTAAATTCGTCGTTTTACTTCCTTACATTCTCTCCCGTCTTACTGTCCTGACTACTCGAACTACTACACTTACACCTATCGTTATTATTATTACTGATATTATATACACGTATTGATATGTATCCACATATATATAATTATGTGTGTGTGTATGTTGGTCTCTCTTTCTGTTTGCTCGCTTAGTTTGTGACCATTTCACTTGTATGAACTTGTCTCCTTTAATAATGTGTATTCTCCTTACATTGTATTATATATAATATGAGTGTTTGTTGGCAGTCCGTTGCTTGGTGACATATATCCATATATGTTGGTTGTTGACATGTCTGTTATATTTCGCTATGTATATATGGATCGATACTTCATTATAATTAGCCATTCATGTTAAGACTGTCTAATGATTTGTCTGGAACATTCATATATATTTCGCATTCACAATTTGTGGGAATTACTTTACTTACTTACCACTTTGGTGTGAGACCATTTATTTTCGTCTCCTTGTGTTTGGACAATAGAAGTATCATCGCAAACCTAGTGGTCTTCTGATTTCCGCCTTCTCGCGTCAGGACTTAGTTTCTCGACCAGTCCATAACAATAATTGAGCGACGAGTACATAACACGTATGTAATGTATATAACTACAAGAGTTTGCAAACGATAGTAGTTCTAGTTACTATCTGACAACCTCCGAAATTATAGACCCATTTAATGTATAAGCTTGGACACTACACCTGTTGTTTTTTGCCTATATTTATAATTTTAGATAAAAATTAACGGTTAAGATGCGTACCCTCAAACAGACAAAAAATTTTGCTTGTAAAACTTCTACCCAACACAATAGGTGGAATAAAACGGACATAAACCAACAACATGAAAAAGATATAACTCATCACAACATCACATGGACAGATGTGTGCTCGTCGGGCATCATATATACCTCACCAATTACAACCCATCTTTCCTAAGATAATGTGATGAACTTATATTCATAATGTTGTTGAGCAGTTAATATCCGCAACTCCTGTCGGAACAACTAAAATTCGAAAATCTTCCTCACGAGAAGAAAATACCCACAAGCAGTAGAAATCCAATAATTAATGCGTCTAAAGCTTGTGTATTTTACTCCCAACAATGACATTGCAGATCAAATGAGATAAACATATCACTGATTTCAAAATAACACATCGATGAACTATAATTCAAGGATTCTGTATACAACAAAGTTATGTATGAAAAATGACTTCAAGCTTTATTTTTTTCCCGGGCACTTTATATTTCATATCCTGTGGTGCATTGTTTGAAATGTAAACTCTACGCTGTTTGTTTTTTTATTTTCATTTATCTTTTTTTGGTGTTGGTTTTTATTTATTTTTTGATTTTAAAAATCTTATATAATTAATGAGGTAATTAGATGCAATATACTATAATGCAAGCTGAAAATTCCACACCTGTACCACAAATACCGTTTGGAATAAAGCTGTTTCTATTATGATTATTATTGTTAATCTATCCACCATAGACCTGTTTTTTTGTTAATCCGAAGACAATACTTCTGTATATCCTGAGGTGTTGCACTCACTGACAATCTAGCAGATTTTTCCAACTGTGCACAGAAATGATTGTATATGAGTGAAAAGGCTGTTTTATACAATTGGGATTAACATTTATCAAGTGTATGTATAATCTCCGGCGAACATGTACAGCATATCTTGCTACCGTCTGTAAATTGTGATTGAATTAAATGGTCCTATTTCTGTAACAATTTGATGATGCCTGTAAACTGACGTCCCTCATGTACTGTACTATGAGAATAAATTTATTTATTTATTTATATATGTGTACACACATATCAGCTTAAATTTTATTAGCTGTCTGTTCTAACGTTTTCTTTATTTCTTTTTCTGTCTTTTAGTCTGAATAACCTACACTAATGAAACCTTTCGACGATGAAACCGGAGGACAAAATCGTAAAAGGATCAACTTTATTTACAGTAGCAACAAATTCTTAGCACACCGCATACTAGAAACAACATATAGTTAATCCTAGCAGCACTCCTTTTGAAGTCAACCAAAGCTACGACGGTCGAGTGGCTGGACGAATTAGGCAGAAGTCTATCGAAGACTAGAAGTTTTTACCCCACAATCAAGAAGCGAGCACAAAGAAATCAAATTGGTTTATACAAACTCGTAAAAACGATATTGTATATTGGACGTTCTATCCGGGAGAGTTAGTTTCAAGGTCAAGTCTGCCTGCTATTCGGGGTTTAGGTAATTTCTATCTTTAACTGGCAAATTGTGTTTTGAAGTATTTGAATAAGTAACTGCCAATAATGGTTAAGTATAATTTATGTATATATATACCGTCATATATTTAAAAATTATTACAGGAATTAATTCATGTCTAATGAGACTAATGCTGACGTATTGCATATTACCCACATCTTGGAGACACGCCGATCCAAATTAAATTGGCTTTTCAAAATAGTAATCCAAGCGAACAATTGACTTTGCTTGTGTGATTTCAGATTTATTGGTTGAGGATAGATGGCTTGAAGCCTATGTTAATCCTTTTCCTCAGTCGGTTAATGCACATGGGCAAACGTGGGATAAAAGGGTAATTTAGATCGGCAAACACGTGGGCAAAAGATGGTGTAAATGCAACCGATTTTACCCACTTTGGCCACATTTCCCACTTTTTCCCCGTTTTCCCATGTCCAGATAAAATTTGTTTGTCCCACCTTTCCCACGTAACCCACGTTTTAACCCATTTATCCCATGTGCAGGAATTCAAAATATACCCACTTTTTCCCCGTTTGCCCATGTCATTTTAGAAAACAGCCCACTTATTCCCACTTTGCCCACATTTAAACGGAAAACTGCCCACGTTTTACCCACATATCCCAGGTCCAAAAAATAGTAACCGACAAGATCTTGTAAATTTCTGTGGTTGTTCAAACCCTTATTGAATAAATCAGTTGAGGTTGCAGGCATAACTTCTTCTGGGAGTCGGTTCCAAGAGTTTACGACTCGGTGTGAGAACAGGTACTCAACAGCAATTTGATTTCTTCTCGGCTTCTGAACTCTCCTACTACGTCCTCTTAGGTGTTGCGACTTGGTTGGAAGGAAAAGAGAAAATAGGTCAGGTCCGTAGTCATTATTTAAAGTTTTAAACGTTGCGATTAAATCTTCTCTCTGCCTACGGTATGACAGGACGATGAGATTTAAACTGTTCAGTCTTTTCTCGTATGATAAATTAGTCATGTCGAGAATCACACGTGTTGCATTCCCTTGAAGCCTTTCTAAAAAATGTGAGTACCTTTTAAGACAAGGACTGGCTGCCTGGACACAGTTCTCCAGTCTTGTCTTCGCCAGAGATGTATGTAGGGACGTGAACATGTCTGGTAATTCTAGTAGAAACTGAGAATTGCCCGTAAGGATTTGAAACCTGACCTTGGGATCGGAGGTCGGTGATTCTTCCACTTTGTGGGGAATGAGTGACCTATCGGAGAGATCAGGTTTGCTTGCTGTGGCTTTCTTACTCTGCGGCGTAAATATCTTCCTGTCTTTCGTGGGCAGTGTGGCCGATGTATTGTCCTTATCTCGCTTTTTGCGAGAGACTACATTACGCCATTCATTGGCGTCCTCCTCGCTAATCATAGTAGGTTTTATCTGCCTGCCGTCCACGGGCGTGGACGAAACTTGATCTACAAGTCCCTGGGCGACTTGAGCTGCAGGTTTTCGACCCCTGGTACGCCTCTTCTTCGTGCCAGTCTTCCCATTACTGTCACTGGAGGACTTTTCCGGTAGCGTAGGGGCAGCATGGGTGTCTGGAGTATGGCAGGTGCTCTCCCGTGTTGAAGGGTACTCATTCCCTGACAGAGACGCATCAGGAACGTGTATTGATTTGTCGGTGATGCTGGTCACGTCATCGGTGTCTGAGCAGTAATCGGTCTTCTGTGGTGTAAGACCCTTGCAGTCTATGAGCTTTAGAGCCCCACTGAAAATGTCAATGGCTTCCATTATACGAAACTCAGTCGTACTACAGCAGTTCCCCAGAGGTTTGCGGCAGCGCTTGTATGCTGCGGGAGTTGGGTTTGTGCACATGCTATAAAACCATTTCTAGCAGTTATCACACTGCATTCCTTCTTCGACTGGAAATCGTCACATAACCCTTCTACAGCGGTTCCTTTCAATCGGCATGCTTTTTAGAGAGAATTGGGGCAAAAAGATTTAAATGACGTTATATATACAACCTTTTGATGATATTAGATGGTTAGAGGCAATCGGCCAAAGGAAGCCTTGGACCTAGGTTTCGTGCTAGTTGGCACTCATCAGCAAGGCGTATCTGCAACCTTGAAGGACTCATGTCCCTTCTGAGATTCGAAACCGCGTCACCCAGTGCTACCAGCAGTCAGAGACGTTACCACCAACCATCTAATATCATTAAATCAATGTGCACCGTGATGTCCAGCTACCTAGAATGGTGGCCACATTGCAAACCTGACTGATAAAATTCAGTCTGCACCAAAGAAAGGACTAGAAACGTCACACTAGTTACTAGTGTCCAATCAAAATATATAACCTTTATTAAGCAGTGATAAAAAAACCCAATAAGTGCACAAGCATGTGTATATAATAGCTATAATGTTATAATAGCACACTTCCTATAATTAAATAGACTCAAAACTGAAATGTAAGCTAACTTCGATCAGAATAAACTGATTAAAAGTTAATCTATGGAATTTTGGAGTGTATAACACAACAAAAGCCAAAATTAAACAAGAGCGTGTAAAATTCACTCCCTTTTCAAGGTTTACAGCAAATCAGTCTAACTTACCAATTATCTTGGAAAAATGATTAAGGAAGTTTAAGGATGTTAAGCGGATATTTTTTCTCTTAAACGCTGTGAAATAACTCTGGGAGTTTCAGTCTTCATCCAGATGTCTGTTACTTAGTGTTAGATCTAGAATTTCAGAATAATGACTAGGAATTTTTGACTGGGAATTTAGTTTAAGGCATTTATCAGGATAGCAAGCTTTTCCTAAATCCTGAACAATGTGCGCTGACGATAATGAACTTGATTGCTGCATTGTAATTAGGTGAATTTTAGTTGGTTGCTGCATCTCCATTTGTGCACACTTATTTGAATCACTACTGTTTAAGCCAGTCACCAATCACTTAATCAACACCGATGATTTCAACTTATTGGAACCAGTTTCATTTTTGTGCATTCCAGTTGTATGAATGTGCAGGTGATGTTTGTAAATTGCTCTGTATTCTCAAAATGTCATAAGCATTTTCATAACTCGTGAAACTTCGTTTTCCGTCATCTATCTCCACCGCCGTTCACAAAAGCATCTCTTTCCTTTTTAACTTTCTAGTTGTTTCAACGACTGGCCACACCTTAAATCCATACTATCTTGGTAATAGTAACGCAATCAAAACAAGTTGATCTGGAGTGAACACTCGTTTTCGATAACTTCTTCCCCATTAATATTAGAATACATAAATAGCCAGTAAAGACAGATAGAAATTATGCCAGGAACTATATTGGGGCACATGTTTAAGATGGAATGATAGTTCATTAGTTAATATTGTCAGGTGATTGTATATAAAGTGTACAATGATTCAAAACCTGAGATAAAATGTGAATAGACAACTGTGTGACACTAGTGTATTTACATTCACCAGAATATAAGTTTCATTGGAAGGAAGTAGTGGGTTATATTCAGTGGTGTAATAGAAATATGATTACCGCAAAATACATACAAACATATACCAACAAACGGGGAACGCTGAATGTAAGTTCAAGGGCTGACAAATATCAAGTGTAGTGATGAAATAGTGGTTAAATTGAGAACTGTAATAAAATACTAGTGACATGATAAGCTTAGTATAAATTACAAAGATTGACAAATAATGAGGATAACAATCGGAGGAAGTAAACTAGGTAGAAAGACATAAGAAAAGCATAATGTGACATGAAAATATGAGATATTTATGTCGCTGATGACCTTATAGTAGACCAGAGTAAACAAGGACGATAAATGTGCTTCTTCTCCACACATAGGTCAGGTTTTTTCTTATTAGTCTCTATAGTTTCTGCTGTAGCTAAGAGACGTAGTCATGGACCTTTAGGCAGATTGGTTGGTACTCGGTACACAACCGTAAATGATTCATATATTTTGATGTGTTCACTATCCACTGGATAAGAAAAGATTGCACTATATACTGATTTGATTACTCTTTTCTCAAGCTAAACGGGAACATTCAAGTATTGGTTTGTAGGGATTTGGTTGATTGGTTACAGGATTTCATCATAGGCTGACATTGGTTAGAGGACCATTGGAAAACCTGGGAGTACTGGACAGCTATTTCGTCCTAGTTTGGGACTCCTCATCAGTACGCACCCACACCACGGGGTTCGAACCCAGGACCTTCTGGTTACAAGGCGAGCTCGTATACCATTAAGCCACTGGGACCCGATCCAATGGCCAGCCCATAATTTCTAACCTCTGCGAACTGACGGTATAGCGCGACCCCTAGCCAATGTCTTCGGTGAGTATTTGTCGGGTGTGAGGACAAATACTGTATCCGCGCTGAGATCTTTCAGCGAGCGACCCGTTGGCGCCGGTTGATGAGACTTCCAAAATAAGTGAAGTGGTCACTTCACTGCCTATTTCTAAACTAGGAGTCAATGTAGTCCAATTCAGTCCTTCAGCATCACCTAACATTTGACAGGAGCGAATTGTATGCCAAACATTCGAAAATCGCAGTTCAAGGTGTTCAGAAGACTCTGCTCTTTTTTGTCAGCGTCTCCACCTAGAGGGGAGGACTATATCATCTGCATATTCGAAGTCAACGTGATTATTCCCTTGCGGTAACAAGTCAATCCCTCAGTCGCTGAAGTCAGCAGTTAGGGTGAAGTCCATTAGTACATCTACGATTAAATTAAATATATATGAGGACAGAAGGCATCCGTGACGGAAACTACTAGTTGTCCCCATTTCAGATGACAACTCTCCGTAAGCTGTCACCTGGTCGACTGCTTGAGTTCGAGTAGTGTGAGTGCCTTGATTAGTGTGGTGTATATTGGAGGAATTCCTCTCACAGATGAATATCGTCATAGTACCTCTCGGTCAATGGAGTGGAATTCCGCGTCGAGGTCAAGAAATATAACGATTGTTAGACGCCGATAAGAATGTTTGTCTCAGAATCTGTCGAAGGGTGAAGATATGATCAATGTTCCCTTTTCCTCGTCTAGAGCCTGTCTGGTTCTCTCGTGTTTGTTCATCACGAGCATCGCTTAGTCTGCGCATTGATTATTGAGTCTAGAACTTAAAGTACCATACTGGTCGAGCTAACCCACCTGTGATTATCACAGTAGGACTTGTCTCCCTTCTTGTATTTCGGGATAATCAATGACTCACACCAATCCGACGGGACTTCCTCTGGTTCCCAGACTATGCCTAATACCTTAGTTAATGCAGACAGTAAATTGTCTTCACCGTCCTTAAACATCCCTAGAGTCATTCCATCAGGTCCCGCTGCTTTCCCTCGTTTCAGTTTGGTGACAGCTTTTGTGACCTCAGTTAGGGACGGAGGACCTGTGTTTACATCCTATATTCAGGGAGGTGTTGGATGTTCGGTAAGTTGAGCGTGGCTTTAGGCCAATTAAACTGCTCCTCAAAGTGTTCTTTCCAACGTATATATATATATATATATATATCACTTATTTGGAAAATACACTCAGTCCGTTTCCTGTTTCTTTTCCTTTTCAGTACAATTTTTGGTGTTGCTTTTAGACTTTATATCTTGTTCCTAATCACATGAGGTAAGCTAGTGTTGCAGTTTTCATTCAATAAAGTCTTCGCTGGCCATGTTTCCTTAAAGACTGTGTATCACCAAGATGGAAAGCTGATGAACACTGTATAGAATTTTGGAATGGAATTTCAAGGAGCTCTGGTGTTGAAACTCTGTCATACGGAGATTTTCAGAAATATTCAGATGAATTGGTGGAGTTATTCAGACGTCATTTAATTTTTGCACCTAACAACAGTAACAGAACACCAGTTGTTGCAATCATTTGGGCTCCACATATATTAACTAGTGTGGTGACTCATGGCATTGTTAAATCAGGAATTCCTTTCTTTCCTATACTGAGTTCTTCAGCTTCTTCTGGACTGAGGCCACTTATAGACCATATTGATGCTATTGTTTGGCTGTGCAACCCCATCGACGTTATTCCTATTGATGGTTTCTTAAATTATCAAGCCACCTCAACAAATACTCTCGACAGTGTATTTTCTCGTGATGATTGGTGTTTATTATTGCGTTCCAGTTTATCTTCTTCTTCAAAGGCTGATATATTTGCGAATCCATTTACTCTGCCCAACAGTCATCTGGCATATATTATTAGCACATCTGGAAGCTTCAGTGATGAAAGAAAACTAGTTTGTGTGGCTGACAGTTGTCTAACAGCCAATATTTTGGACTTAGGAATGAGATTTCCGAGTGACGATCATTGCAGTCCCGAAGAAAATTCTGTTGTTTTGGCTTCACCTCTGACATTTGACCCTAGTATTGTTCAAATTTACTTCTCTCTTCTAAGTCATCGTACTTTAGTCATGTGTCCATCTTCTATTCTCAGTCAATCAAAAGCCTTATCACTTTTATGCATAAATGCAAATGTTGATTGGTTGCAATGCACGCCTAGTCAGCTTTCTGGACTCGACCGTCATCTTCTCAAGAGGCTTTTGTCGCAGCCAAGATTAAAAGTTTTGCTTGGTGGAGAACCGTTTCCTTTGAATGAATTTATAAATATCAAAAAATACAAGGCTACTCTGTATAATATTTATGGAACCACTGAGGTTTCCTCGTGGAGTCATCTCTTTAAAGTCAATGGCCCAGACGAAGATTTGACGAATGATGATATTTATTGTAAGTGTTCGCCTCCTGTGTATGGATCTTCACCTCTAGGGTTCCCTATGCTAGGGACCACTTTCTCACTAATTCCATCTACCTCGGCAAATGTGTGGGAATTGGGATTATCTCGTGAGTTCGGCGGTTTTTCCGTCATACGTACAAAAGGACCAACTGTTACTGTTCAAGAGTTTTCTGATGCACTTTCACAGTTGAATGTCAAGACCATATGGCCAACTGCTGACTTGGTGCACTATGGACAATGTGGAAAGTGCCTATGGTTTCTGGGCAGAAAGGATCGCATAGTGAAACGGTTAGGATATCAAATATGCTTGGAGCGTCTAGAGCATGCTATCAAAATGTGTAAATTACCAGGTATCAGAATTAAGAACTGCAGATGTCAAGTTTCCAAAAAGTCAACTAGTAGGAACTTTACTATCGCGTTCATTGAAATTGGCTGTTGTTCCTCTAAAACAAATAATAAAAATACCTCGAAAGTTTTGCTTCCTAACCGGCTAAAATGGTTGAAATTGCACATCGTTAGGAAACTGAAAGCAATATTCACCCCCAACCCTGAGCCTTGGATACCTACTCAGTTTGTATTCTCTTGTCATCCATTGCCAGTTTCAAGTCATGGGAAGTTGATTTACAGACCATACAGAGTTTTCAAATTCTCGACATTAGCGAAGTCCAGACTAATAAGCGTATGGAAGGAGTCTCTTGGACTAGACAATATGAATATATTGGATAAGCGTCTAACATTCTTAGAAGCTGGTGGTTCGTCTTTAATGGCGTTAAATCTTATTGAAACGATAATTCAGGAGTTTCCAAACTTGACTAATAGAAGAAATAAACTTTTATCCTCAATATTTACTCATCCATTCAGTCGTATATGCCAGTTGATTTTACGATCTTCTCACACTTCTACAAGACCCAGAAAACATCCTACCAAATTTAGTTCGTTTAAAGAAACTGATCAAAGTAAATCAAGTGATGTTGAAATGAATATTGAGTACAGACACCAGTCTCCGTTCAGCCTGTACACCAGTGGATCTTCATTGCATTTGTCTAATTTACTGCACAGAGACGCTATCAGGTTGATATGGCGGCATGATTTACTTAAGTGTGTTGATGCATCTCCTGTAATCATTTCCGGTCCTGACAGACTTATGGATGGGTGTGCATTTGTAGGTAGCCATTCTGGTTTATTTTCTGCTATACGCGTTCCCGATGGTTGTCCACTTTGGTCGGATTCCAGTGTGCCTATATCAGGACGTATCGAAGCCTCTTGTGCATATGCATACATGGGTTCGACATCAATACTTACAGTCGGTACTTTGAGTGGGAACATATGTGCTTTGGATATTGAACAAGGAACTGTATTGTGTTCGTATGACACCGGAGGTGCTGTGAAGTCTCCTACTACGTATATTCATGATTATAGATTTCTAGTATGTGGTTCCCATAGCAAACTGATCCATGCTGTGGACCTGCGTTCGTTGACTGAAATGAGGCCCGTATGGACCAATCCTTTTGACGGGTCACCTATTGTTTCTCCTATTACTGTGTCACGTACTTCTGACACAAATACACCGTATCTTGTAGTTGCAAGTCTTGGTGGTTCTTTTGGCTGTTTAGATCCAAGAAATCCTGCCAATTTAGTTTGGATGCAACATGCAAAAATACCAATTTTCAACAAACCATTGTTATATTTTGATTCTAATAATAAGGTTAATATCATCATAGCGGCAGTTAGTGGAAGGATTCAATCCTGGTCTTTACTGAATGGAACACTAAATTGGAGTTACGAGTGTTCCAAGGAATTGAATGGTCACGCAATATTTTCAGATCCTGTCTTTGATTGTCAGTCAAATAGTGTTATAATTAGTACGAATAAAGGTTTTATGTTCGCATTGAATGTTCTTAGTGGTAATTTAGTATGGATGCTTGATTGCAGATTCGATTTATCTGAGACCAATTTATGTTCATTAAACACACCATCATTACTATGCACTGAATCGATTTCACATAATACTAACAAATGTTTATTGTTTGAGACAAGAGCAGATGGTTTACTCTTTACGTGTTCTTTACCTGCACTTAACACTTCACTGTCATTTGTTCAAGTAGAATATCCCGATTTGCTAACAACTTATCGTTTACCTGACCAGTGTTTTTCTTCTCCTGTTGTATATTCCCAGAACTCCAATGATGTACATATTGTTACTGGGTGTAGAGACAATTATGTTTACGGTTTTTCAATATGATTTACATTATTTTTATTATAATTATGTAGCAATAATCTTCTCCACAGTCTATTTTTGTAAAACAGATACAGAATTTAAATATACTAATAAATCACTCTATGTGATCTGAGCTTTTATTATTTGAAGTTTGTTTTGAAGAATGATAATTTATAGAAACTACCTGTTTTGTGAATTTGACATTGAAATGGACCAGACTTTGATATACATGGGAGGAGAGAAGAATAACGTCTAGCACATAATGGAAACTAATGGCTCTCGAATGCGTGACTATTTTTTTTTCTATAGCCATAAGCGTCACTAATTTCCGTACATTCAGTATACGTAAGTCATGTATATATATCATTATTAATGAGCTCTACTTAGTTGTACTTGAATTTCATCAGCTCAGCTAATGCGTATTTTAGTCAGGTTCAAGAACATCGAGTCCACTTGCATGCAATTTCCACATCACTCAGATTACGTACGTGACCAAGATGGATAAGATTTTATTTTGATAAATCACACAGTGTTATACAGTAATATTAATTGATGATGTTTTATTAAAATAAAATCTTATCCATAATGGAGTTATACCCTACCAAACTGCCCAAGTTTTATACTTGCATCAGTAACCAAGGTGTCGTTTTCTCCTGTATTGATGCTTTGCCTAATACTTGAATATTCTACACAACAAATCTTGCTTTGCTATCTTAGATGTAAATTAATAGGTTCTCTGCTGATAGATTATTCCTGATAATAGTACTCTTTGGTTCAAGTTATGTCGAAGTGTGGTTATAAACGCTGATATAGTTTAACTAATAGAGTTTGAACATCCTTCACGTTACTGTAACTTGAATGAATAATATATAGGATAAATATACTGATCATCGTGTTACTGATTCAATTCTCTATTGGAAGGTTCAAATTTAGATTTTCCTAGACAAAGTTTCGAGACAGCTTGAACTTTATTTGTATTCTGTTAGTAGTAATATCATTTCTTTTCGTAACCGCAACATTTGGGAGTTATTAGACACCACAGTTAAGTTTTCCAGTATTTGGTGATGCATTAGATTTGAGGGTATTTTACGTTTTTTTCCGACAACACTCATATTCCAGCAGCTATGAATGCAACTTTTAAATAGTAGTATTGAGTTACAAGTCTACCGCGTCCATTCAGTAATTACACACCCAGTGTCTCTTCATACACTAAATTCCTTAAATTGCCCGTTAGGTTGCGCAATATACGATATAGTGAGGTGGATATCAAGTTCTCTTGGTGAAAGTTAGATTCAGTCTTCTAGTATTTGTTATCAGTGCGATTTACTTCCTCGGCCAGTAATTGTCACAGCAACCAAGAAACAAGTTCATACAGGCTGTGTGTGACTAGCCCCAGGCAGTTATCCCCTGGGATCTGCCGTGACGCAACACTAACCCTCTTTCTGTTTTAGGTACCCAAAGAGTCAACCAACTTCCACGGTGTGGGAAGCCGGGAAGTAACAACCTCCCACGCTCAACTTACCGAACATCCAACACCTCCCTGAATATAGGATGTAAACACAGGTCCTCCGTCCCTAACTGAGGTCACAAAAGCTGTCACCAAACTGAAACGAGGGAAAGCAGCGGGACCTGATGGAATGACTCTAGGGATGTTTAAGGACGGTGAAGACAATTTACTGTCTGCATTAACTAAGGTATTAGGCATAGTCTGGGAACCAGAGGAAGTCCCGTCGGATTGGTGTAAGTCATTGATTATCCCGAAATACAAGAAGGGAGACAAGTCTTCTTGTGATAGTCATAGGGGCATTAGCTTGACTAATATGGTGGTATATAAAGTTCTAGGTTCAGTAATCGTGCGTAGACTGATTTGTGCTCGGGAGGCACAAACACGTGACAACCAGGCGGGCTTCAGACCAGGAAGAGGGTGTAATGACCACACCTTTACCCTTCGACAGATTCTGGAACGTAGGTATACTTATTGGCGTCCAAGAATCGTTATAATTCTTGACCTAAAGGTGGCATTCGATTCTGTCGACCAAGAAGTACTATGACGATGTTCAGCTGTGAAAGAAATTCCTCGAATATACATCACACTAATCGAGGCCCTCTACTCGAACTCATGCAGTCAGGCAGGTGACAGCTTACGGAGAGTTGTCATCTGAAGTGGTGACAACTTGTGGTGTCCGTCAGGGATGTCCACCAATATTCCCATTTCTGTTTAATTTCACCGAAGATGTACTAATGGACTTCACCCTAACTGCTGACTTCAGCGACTGAGGGATTGACTTGTTACCGCAAGGGAATAATCACGTTGACTTCGAATATGCAGATGATATAGTCCTCCCCTCTAGGTGGAGACGCTGACAAAAAAGAGCAGAGTCTTCTGAACACCTTGAACTGCAATCTTCGAATGTTTGACATGCAATTTGCTCCTGCCAAATGTAAGATGATGAGGCTACAGGACTGGAATACATTGATTCCTAGATTAGAAATAGGGAGTGAAGTGGTTTGTGGAGCATATTGAGCACTTCACTTATCTTGGAGGTTGCATCAGCCAGCGCCAACAGGTTGGTCGCTAACGAAATTTCAGAAAGGATAAGGAAAGCTAGTTTCGCATATTGCAGTTAACGCCACCTCTGGAGTAGACGTGATATCCGGCAGGCTATCGACCAAAGGGCGTGTGTACTGCTCATCAGTCCGCTCCGTCCACCTTTATGGCTGACAGAGAGACCTGGCCATTGAGAAACCAGCTAGCTATCTTTGGTCATAGGTGTTTGCGTACTGTCTCCCGTGTTAGGTGGTAGGGGTAATAGGGTGAGCAATGTTGAGCTTAGGTATCGGTCGAGTGCTAGTTAAGGAGAAATCAATCGACGATGATATGAAGGTACATCGACTGAGGTGGTTAGGACATGTGTTACGCAGGCCTAGCCATCACCTACCTCGACGGGAAATGTTAGCTGACATAGGGTCAGGCTAGAAAAGAGCTAGTGATGGTCAAACGGAAACATGGCCTAAGCGGTCAATGAAGTCCACAACAGTTAGTTTGAGCTACGTCAAGAAGTGTAGACTTCCTGACTGGTTGTGGACCTCGGGACGGTAAACACCAATGGCTGGAGACAGTAGGTGATGTGGCTCAAAATTGTTCTCAATGGCGCAGGTGCGCCTTGTGATTTAATTTCGAATGAAACTATATTGTTATTCGTTTAGTCTCATATCCCTGTTTACTTTCTCTATTTTGCGTTTCATTTTACTTTCCTCCCTGGCTTTGTGTGGAGACTCGAACTGCTGCACGCCGGTGCAAAGTTCTACGTTGAAAAGAGACAGACAGCATTTTCACAGCGTCTTTTGGTCGACGGAGTCAAATATAGCCTTTAGGTCAAGATAAATAGGAAGCGTTGCACGTCGGTAAATATGCCTACGCTTCAGAGTCTGTGGAATAGTGGAGACATGATCAACATACCCTTTTCCTCAAGCATGACAGGTCCTCCCGGACTCGTTTCTTCCGACTACCGCTTAGTCTATGTAAGATTTTTGAAGCTACGATTTTGGGTACCATGTTGATTTCAAGCCTAACCTCCCTATGGTCGATTATTAAAGGAGAACTTGTCTCCCGTCTTATAAACAGGGATAACAACAACTTACACCAGTCCAGCAGGATTATTTGGGATCCTCACACATTACCTAAAATATTAGTTAGTTCGTCACAACCCCCTTGAACACTTATGGTGCATCACCACCAGGTTCTCATACTTTGTTTCGCTCTAGATTGGAGAAAGCTTTTGCAACCTCAGTTGGAGGACGGATATCTATATCCCACACAGGTAGGTGTTGGATACTAGTCGAATCGAGCTTAGTTGCAAGTTAGTTGGTTTGCTCCTCAAAGTGTTACCGCCAACATTCCAGCCGCCTTTTCTAAGAGTTAATTGGAGCACAGTCAAGTTCTTTCGCTTAAAATTGGTTTTTGTCAGCGTGTTCACTTGGTATGCGCAAATAGTTGTCGAGTCACTTACCACTGATGCCTTTCTTAGCTGTGTAGATTTTGTCGCCTACTAATGTTCAGTCGTAGCACAAACTTATCGTCAACTCGTAATTGAGCAGTTTTCAATCATCGTCGTGTTCAGAAATCAATATTCTTGCTTCTGCTAGTGTGAGTGAAGAGGCAGAAATCCACTGCATTTACTAACCTTGGATTTCAGGTTTTCAACAGTCTTAATTACTGTTTCTACAGCCAACTGGCTGCCCCAGGACGAGTCATAATGGCAATCTCATATACACCGTTAGTTATTTCTTTTCAAAGTAAAAACTTTGTGTCCTCGCTAAGTTTGGGGTGTAACCGCTTTATAGATGTTACTTCCGCTGTAGGCATATACGTGCGCGGACAATAGCCTGATCGAAGTCTACATAGATGTTTCACGAGCGACAGTTTCGTGCACTTTACAACCGAACGGAGTATTAAATTCGTCAGGAGTAACTGATTACCATACAGTTAACCGTTACATTTACACTATTTGCTGGAAAACATTGAGTCGCTTGGTAACTCTGCTGTTCACTGAACATACTAAGTTTACTCAGTGGTTATGGGGAAGAGAACTTATTTTTAATAACCAGTACCCAGTTGACTGTATAAAAGTATGAGCAGCACTTTACAATATATTATTAGGCTTCACACAGACGAAAGGGACAATTTTAATTAACATTTATAAAGAACTTGTGTATGTTCTGATTACACACGTCAAATTTCGGTGACTTCCACTGATTGATTTCTATGCTTTACATTAAATGATCACATAACGCTCACAGACATTTGGCAGTGCGTATACGAGCTAACAACATATTGAGTGAAGACTATGGTGACTGTTTTATGCCATAATGTGGCCAAAAAGTCTTGATTGCAAATAATGTTTTGTATGCAAGCGCTTGCAGAAGTATGCTACATTGTTATTTAAATGTTCAATATCTTGGAGGCATATATAGATTTTCTGATAATCAACACCACAGGTGCTAATGTGGCTTTTCTAAGAAATATATTTAATTAACACATTCAGTGGCCTTTGTTGTCGAGGTAGAAGCGAAGACCACAATACCCACAGGCGTGGTTTCCTGGTTGGTCCTGAAATATGGAAAGAGACAAATGTATTCATCATTTACAACATACAGTTATGATATAAACAGGTGTGGTGTGAAGGATTCACTGACTTAGGCTTTCGATAGGAGTTGGTTATGCAAGTTATCCAGTAAGCACAAATAATCGTTTGAATAGAAAATGAAAAGATTCTCAAAAATAGCGATACGACACAAATTAGGTGGTAAAACGTTTATCGCGAAAAATATATAAGGAAACGACAGGCTGTATTACAAGTAGAATTTGATAGGATGTAAGCATGTTTATTAACTGTAGAAACATTAACACTGGTCGCATATGCTGTAAATTCCCAACTTCTGTTAACTTTATTACGTTCAGTAACTGAAGGGTTTCCTCAACAAACCTTGACACCTGCTGATTGGACTCATGCGAAAAATGGGCTATTTCCATTCTATCTAACTCACACCACCCTCTTCACTCACAACTCTCCCCTTGTATCTCATCAGGCAGAACCAGAAGCCTACATAGAAAGCTATATGCTCGCACTAACAAGTACAAAAACTCAACCATACCCTACTTAGCTCGTGTTCTGTGCGATTAAGAAAGCATTAGGCGTGAAACCTATAACTTATTAAATAGTCGGTAGAACAACTGGATCTCGCCTTTCCAACTCATTTTTTTTATAGGTACGTTTTCCTTCTTTCTTTTCCTTTTCTCCCTCTTTTTTTTTCTCTGTTATGTGCTCCTTTGTGAATTTCTTCTGCTTACGCCAGTAAATATGCTACCATCTACTTTTCTAACACCTTCAAACACTCTGTTTAAATTTTGGCTTTGCTACCGACATGCCAATATGTAGTTGTCATAATGAACTGAGATTTCCTTAATCTATGTAGAATTTTATTTATTGATAATGTACTAACTGGATGCAATACTGTAGTAAAATGCTGAGAATTCCATTCTGTATCACAAGTACTGTTTTGGAATAAAGCAAATTATTGTTATTATTCACCTTATTACTTAGATGCTTAGACAACACAGTAAACAAGTGAATGAAAAAAACAACAAATTACTATGGCAATGCGAAGTGAACCAGAAAACTTTCCCATATGCACTAGTTAGACATCAGTCGTTGAACTCTTGCAGCTTTTTCACGTCATAGCAGTACGCTGTTAATGTGTCTATTTACCACCTAGAAAGTTGTTTCAGAGTCGATGACATTAAGAGTGCCAATGTTGTGTCTGCCAATGACACTACTAGGTAGTCTTGTACTTTCCTGTGAAAATCTTTTCAATACACGTACAGAGTCGGTTTTAGCAAGGACCATCTTTGTTAATTGCACCTATATGCTATTAAAAGCAGAGAGAAATAGGAAACAAAGGCTATAATGAGTGGTTCTCATACCTAGATTCGTTTCTTAGAGCACGTCATTTGTTTTATATGTTGCTGATTATTTTGCAGCAAGATAGGTTAGTAAGTGCATGAGGCTATTTTGTGAACTAATTTCATTGCTTAGTTGATGAAGGGATTCTATGTTTGTATGAATTCACACAAAAGCTGGTTATTGTAGTCCCAGGTGATATCCAGTCATCTTCAGTTCTTGTGAAACTAGTAGTAAGAAGATGAGAACTAGCACATTTTATCTTATTCTCTCCACTATACTACTTAAAGAGTTTAATTCACGTACATCTACAATATGCGACTAAAGTGCATATGTTACTGCATAGTGAAATAAGAGTGATTTCGGTCTCTTATATATTTTCAACAGTTCTAACTTGTTATCTTCACAAAATAGAATTAATCGACTCGAGATTTTACAAATGTCTTATGCAAGGTAGCATTTCCGAACTTTTGGGAAAAACGTAAAGCTGGTTGCGGTTACGCATGCATGAAAATAATACTTATAGTCTCAAATAAATATGACAAACAATTATTAGAACAATTAGGTTGAGGTTTCAAAACAGTCAGAATATCCCGTGGTTTAAAAGCTGTTTTAGTGAACACCGGTCTTTCAGCAATCAAGCTAAATTAATCACGACGTGAGTAATTTTAGTCAGCAACAGGGAATAAACGAGATCACTACTTACCAAATTGATGTATACTTTTGGATGACCAAGTGCACCACCACCACCATCACAGCTTACAATGTGTTCTTTACTTGCAATTGGAGGGACTTCTGCTATCAGTTTTTCTGCGAACTGCTTATTTACCTAGAAGACACATTATACGAAAGGAATCGTTATCATAGAGGAAGTAATTTAAATAAGTGTTGCATTCAAAGTTTTGACTGTTATTACAGATGTGATTAGGGTGAAGACTAGGATATCCTGGGTGCCTTATTGATGAAGTAATTCAAAATTCACTGGAAATCTTGGCGTTTCTATCTAGTTTGTTTTTAGTTTTTAGGAAAATGTTATGTTTTCTCATAATGTGTATTCAAAATCGCCTCATGGATTTCATTGCAGATGTGGAATTTTGTCATTTAACCTTGAGTACTTTATTTTTTCCTTAATACCCTAAAGTCTTGTCGATACGGTTTCTGCCTTAGCATAGTGGTCTCGCTTGCAAATTGCGTTGACTCAGCTAATTAGATCTCAGTTATTCACAACAGGTTTCGAATGTACCAGACTGCAAACCACAATTATTTTGAGAGCTGAGTATACTAACCAGTTCCCTAAGCTGATGTAGGTGGTCTGATTAGAATTCAGGACCCAGTGGCTAGAAGTCAACTGGTTAGACTGATTTTGTTTGAAGTGAATATTCTGACAGGCTCTACAAGACAAACTTATCGGGTGAATAACGGTAGGTTTGAGAAGTTTTTACTACGGTATAAATTGATTACTCAGAACGACTGCTATGGTAAGACTAGGATCCAATAGAAGTAGGGTATTTCGCTTAGTAGACTGACGAACCAACTGAACTTCCTTTTTCGTCTGGGTCAGAAAAAACCTACCTTGCAGTTTGTACATCATAACTTCATGTAGGATTTTCCAAAGATGGATTTCTCTGATAGAATGCATATCAAAGTTAAGCCAGTGAAGGCCTTCACATGTCAACCTTCCTGGTTGACAAACTAGGTCTTTATCCATACGGCTGGATTAGCATTTATCTAGGTGTAACAAAGACAATCAATCTGACGAAACCAGAAACCGATATTCAATCTGCTTCAAAAACAATGAAAACAGATAAGTAATTTTGACGCAATGGTTAGCGCATTGGAAAATAAGTGTTTCCAACTTTATTTCACCTGATCACTGAAAGGGACAGATTCTTTGCGGCACTGGGTAAGTACGCTGAGGTGGTTAAAAGTATCAGTTACTACCTTGAATGATAATTGGAAGGGAGAAGAAAAGAATGGAAAATATTAAAGAAATATGATACCCTCCATAAACTTCTTAAGACAGGACCTGGGAGACCCATGAAAATCAAGACGACCTCTGAGAAGGGTAAGACTGTTATAGCCTTACTGCTGAGCACACCACTTAAGAGCACCTCTAATGGTCAAGATATGCGGCAGTTCCAACAAACACGGACTGTCGCTTATTATGCAGATGTTGGTGCCCTCATTGCAAAAAGTGGTCTGAATAAAATAAATAAAAATAGAAAGCGTAGTACTCAGAAACCCAGATGCCACTAAGAATATGTGAATTTGTAACAAACTAGCTGGATTACAGCACACACCTCGGCTCATCGGTGAAGCAACACACCTTCAAAATGCTTCTGTAACATTGGAATACATACTGTGATACAACGTTTGCCATATTTGTTCACATGAATTATGGCCCAAACTAACAATTGTGGACGACCGGACTGCCACTTTCCGGTGGATGATGGGATGCAGTGTGACAACTGCAGCCTTTGGTTCCACAAAGTTTGCACTGGTTTAACACCAGTAGCCTATAAGAGATGTTGCAAGCCATCATCTCCATGGCTGTGCAAATTTTGCAGCAACCCGTTAGATGTCCTCATCCAAGAGGCAGTAGGACTCTTGATGTCCAAGAAATTGTCGAAAGACATAGTTGAAAAGCCTGTACCAGAAACCTTCGCCAAGGATGGCGGTTCAGGACATAGTTGTAAGATTCAGGATGCATCACCTCCTGAAGTCTCAGAAGCGAAAGAAGCACAAAATGCCCAAACATCTGTTGCTGCAAAGCGCAAAAGGCAACGGAAATCCAGAAGGGCAAGTAGTGCCAGCATGGCAAAACCAGCCTGTGAAATAGCAACGCCAAAGCGCAGCGTGTCTAGTGCACGAATGGCTTCTAGTCGCGGCGAAAACAGAGTAGGAGAAACGGACTCCACTTGGTTGCTGCCGAAAGGTAAGAAGCAAAACAAAACTAGGAAAGAAACAGTAGCCGAGTTTACCAACAAGGTCTCGACGACTGTTAGTTCCAGCAAAACTCAGAAACCCACGGACTCTAGTTACAGTATTATCATCTGGAACTTGGAGGAATCTAAGAACACAGATCCAGCTGCCCGACATGCAGATGATCTGAAGGCGATCAGCTCCATATTCCGGGAAATACTTCCCGAAAAAACAACTGGAGTACACGTACGAAAGGCTATCAGGATCGGAAAACGAAACCCTGATGCTACAGGAACTCCTCGACGACTACTTAAGGTAGTTTTAGGGAACGAAACAGAGAGGAGGACCATCCTCGACAACGCGTTCAAAGTCAACGACAAAAGTCTAAAAATAAGGCCTGATTGGCCTTTAGAAGATAGAATCAAAAGAAGAGAAGCCGTGGCTGAACTAAAGGCCAGGCTAGAGAAAGGCGAAAAGGACCTCAAACTATTGGGTTTTCGGGTGGTGAGGTCTCGGAAACCGATGCTGCCGAGACCTCTCTTCATAAGCCGGGTGAACACGTAGGTGTTTCGGTGTGCTATACGAACGCATGTAGTCTTAGGAATAAGCTCGCCGAATTAGGAGAGTTATCTGAAAGACTACAACCTGATGTAATTGCTATCACTGAGACGTGGTTGTTAGTGGGTGTAGACTTAACTCCACTCATACCTGGGTATATCTGCATACGAGCAGACAGAGTAAGTAGTCGGAAAGGTGGGGGGGTTGCTCTATACATCCGGGATGACATAGGGATCAGGTCAACGTTGTCAGAAGCTCATGACAGCGGCACCAGTGAAGCCGCAAGTTGCATCATTAACTTAAACAAAGGCACTTTAACGATCGGAGTTATCTACAGAAGTCCTGCTAGCCAAGCTGATGACTTCGTTCTAAATCACTTGAGGGCGTGGGGTAGTAGAAATAGGTGTCTGATTGTTGGCGACTTTAACGCTCCACATATTAATTGGGGGGAATTAAACTCCACTAGTTTGTATACCTGTTTCAATAGGGAGCTCACATTGACAGTGCTTGAATGTGCACTCGTGCAACATATGCATGCACCAACACGGTATCACCCTGAACATGATCCATCTACTCTAGACTTGGTATTGACACACCAGAAGGAGGACGTTGGTAACATTAGGTGCCTTCCGCCGCTTGGCAGCAGTGACCACATAGTCATTGCTTTTACGTTTAGGATTCATTCTCTCATGCACAGGCCAAAATCTGCTCGTCCAAACATTTGGAAAGCGGATATACAAGGAATCCGGAACGCAGCAACTGTGGTTGACTGGTCAGTTGATACAAGTCAGACTGTCGAGGAAGCTTGGGTAGGATTTAGGAATACACTAGATCGTGTCACTTCACCTTTTATACCTTGGTACACTCCTCGAAAGCCGTCGCATGAACCTCCTTGGATCACTAGTGAAATAAGGAGGTTATTAAGACGGCGAAAGAACTTATGGGACCAATTTGTTATGACAGGAAGGGAAAACTTCCAGAAAGACTACCGCAAAACTCGAAACCTCTGTAAGTATGCGATTAACAAGAGTCGTATAGAGTACGAGAGACGATTAGTACTAGATTGCGTTCATTACCCAAAAAGGTTTTACTCGTATATTAAACGTAGGACTAAAACTAGCAGTGGTATACCGTCACTCATAACCATTAGTGGAGAAGCGGCTGAGTCAGACGAAGGAAAGGCTGAAAACCTCTCTGAATACTTCTGTGACGTCTTCTCGTCTGATAGTACCACCCAGGGATATGGCGAGGTCACTGCCATCGCCACTCAGATGCCCTCAATTGTGGTAGAGCACACAAAGGTTCTCAAACTACTGTCTAAACTGAAGCCAGGTAAATCACCTGGGCCGGATGGACTTCACCCTAAGCTGTTACTTTCCTTGGCGGATATAATATATATTCCGCTTACGGAGATTTTCCAAATGTCTCTGACGCAGGCTAAGCTACCCAGGGACTGGAAGGATGCCATTATAAGCCCTATCTTCAAGGACGGGGATAGGCAATTGGTATCTAACTACAGGCCGGTAAGTCTGACATGCATTATTGCAAAGGTATTGGAAACTATTATAAGGGATCAACTATTAGCTTATGTTGAAACACATGGCTTGTTGGCTGTGGAACAGCATGGATTCCGACCAGGACGATCCTGCTTGACAAACCTACTATTGGCTAGGGAAGACTGGGTTGAGGCCAGAGATAGGGACCATCTGTTGGACGTGGTTTTTATTGATCTTAGCAAGGCGTTCGACAAAGTATCCCACTTAGGTCTCCTTAGTAAACTGAAAGGTTTCGGACTAGACCAATGCCTATGTGAGTGGTTTAGAGATTACTTAATGGATAGAAGGCAGAAGGTTAGAGTTAACGGTGTACTATCAGGATGGAAAGCAGTATCCAGTGGAGTGCCCCAGGGAACTGTATTAGGTCCATTGCTATTCCTATTATACGTTAACGAATTACCAGGGATTCTTTCTTCATCTTCATTATTATTTGCAGATGACATTAAGATATGGAAAACTGTAAACAATAACGAGGATAGGTCGGCCCTACAAACTGATTTAGATAAATTAGCTGAGTGGTCAAGCCTATGGAGTTTGGAAATGAATGCTAGGAAAAGCGCGGTAATGCACTTAGGTCAGAAGTCTTATGCGTCGTACTCCCTAGGGGATGCAGAACTACCTGATGTTAACGAACAGAAGGACCTAGGAATCATTGTCAGCAATGATTTGAAAACAACTGCAAATTGCAATGCAGCCGCAGCTAAAGCTTTTCGAATGCTATGGGCAATTCGAAGGGCTTTCAAACGATTAGACGAGGGCATGTTCCAAATACTCTACGCAACATATGTCAGGCCTCATCTAGAATACTGCATACAAGCGACGAGTCCATGCTTCAAAAAGGAGGCACATATTCTGGAAAGAGTACAGAGAGTAGGAACAAAATTAGTTAGTGGTATCTCACACCTTCCTTATGATAAGAGGATGGAGCATTTAAATCTCTTCCCGTTATCATACCGAAGGAAGAGAGGCGACTTAATTTTAGCATACCGTATACTTAAGGGTGATTTAGGAACTGACCTTTCTAACCTTTTCTCCCCTTCTAGGATACATTTACGGGGTCACCGCAAAAAGGTGCTCAAACCAAGGACGATTAAAATACGTGCAGAATCTGAATTGATACAGAACATGACTGCCGACAGATGAACTGAAATGCTAGCATCATTCAGATTCAGATGATAACGATAGAAGGCTCCTGTGGCCTGTGTTAATCCTTGCAAAGTATATCTCTGCAGAGATCTAACTTCTCTTTGAAAGCGTTCACCGATGGAGCTGATACTACTGAATCAGGTAAGGAGTTCCAATCGTTGACCACTCTGTGAGAGAATCTAAATTCTGCACGTATTTTAATCGTCCTTGGTTTGAGCACCTTTTTGCGGTGACCCCGTAAATGTATCCTAGAAGGGGAGAAAAGGTTAGAAAGGTCAGTTCCTAAATCACCCTTAAGTATACGGTATGCTAAAATTAAGTCGCCTCTCTTCCTTCGGTATGATAACGGGAAGAGATTTAAATGCTCCATCCTCTTATCATAAGGAAGGTGTGAGATACCACTAACTAATTTTGTTCCTACTCTCTGTACTCTTTCCAGAATATGTGCCTCCTTTTTGAAGCATGGACTCGTCGCTTGTATGCAGTATTCTAGATGAGGCCTGACATATGTTGCGTAGAGTATTTGGAACATGCCCTCGTCTAATCGTTTGAAAGCCCTTCGAATTGCCCATAGCATTCGAAAAGCTTTAGCTGCGGCTGCATTGCAATTTGCAGTTTTTTTCAAATCATTGCTGACAATGATTCCTAGGTCCTTCTGTTCGTTAACATCAGGTAGTTCTGCATCCCCTAGGGAGTACGACGCATAAGACTTCTGACCTAAGTGCATTACCGCGCTTTTCCTAGCATTCATTTCCAAACTCCATAGGCTTGACCACTCAGCTAATTTATCTAAATCAGTTTGTAGGGCCGACCTATCCTCGTTATTGTTTACAGTTTTCCATATCTTAATGTCATCTGCAAATAATAATGAAGATGAAGAAAGAATCCCTGGTAATTCGTTAACGTATAATAGGAATAGCAATGGACCTAATACAGTTCCCTGGGGCACTCCACTGGATACTGCTTTCCATCCTGATAGTACACCGTTAACTCTAACCTTCTGCCTTCTATCCATTAAGTAATCTCTAAACCACTCACATAGGCATTGGTCTAGTCCGAAACCTTTCAGTTTACTAAGGAGACCTAAGTGGGATACTTTGTCGAACGCCTTGCTAAGATCAATAAAAACCACGTCCAACAGATGGTCCCTATCTCTGGCCTCAACCCAGTCTTCCCTAGCCAATAGTAGGTTTGTCAAGCAGGATCGTCCTGGTCGGAATCCATGCTGTTCCACAGCCAACAAGCCATGTGTTTCAACATAAGCTAATAGTTGATCCCTTATAATAGTTTCCAGTACCTTTGCAATAATGCATGTCAGACTTACCGGCCTGTAGTTAGATACCAATTGCCTATCCCCGTCCTTGAAGATAGGGCTTATAATGGCATCCTTCCAGTCCCTGGGTAGCTTAGCCTGCGTCAGAGACATTTGGAAAATCTCCGTAAGCGGAATATATATTATATCCGCCAAGGAAATTAACAGCTTAGGGTGAAGTCCATCCGGCCCAGGTGATTTACCTGGCTTCAGTTTAGACAGTAGTTTGAGAACCTTTGTGTGCTCTACCACAATTGAGGGCATCTGAGTGGCGATGGCAGTGACCTCGCCATATCCCTGGGTGGTACTATCAGACGAGAAGACGTCACAGAAGTATTCAGAGAGGTTTTCAGCCTTTCCTTCGTCTGACTCAGCCGCTTCTCCACTAATGGTTATGAGTGACGGTATACCACTGCTAGTTTTAGTCCTACGTTTAATATACGAGTAAAACCTTTTTGGGTAATGAACGCAATCTAGTACTAATCGTCTCTCGTACTCTATACGACTCTTGTTAATCGCATACTTACAGAGGTTTCGAGTTTTGCGGTAGTCTTTCTGGAAGTTTTCCCTTCCTGTCATAACAAATTGGTCCCATAAGTTCTTTCGCCGTCTTAATAACCTCCTTATTTCACTAGTGATCCAAGGAGGTTCATGCGACGGCTTTCGAGGAGTGTACCAAGGTATAAAAGGTGAAGTGACACGATCTAGTGTATTCCTAAATCCTACCCAAGCTTCCTCGACAGTCCGACTTGTATCAACTGACCAGTCAACCACAGTTGCTGCGTTCCGGATTCCTTGTATATCCGCTTTCCAAATGTTTGGACGAGCAGATTTTGGCCTGTGCATGAGAGAATGAATCCTAAACGTAAAAGCAATGACTATGTGGTCACTGCTGCCAAGCGGCGGAAGGCACCTAATGTTACCAACGTCCTCCTTCTGGTGTGTCAATACCAAGTCTAGAGTAGATGGATCATGTTCAGGGTGATACCGTGTTGGTGCATGCATATGTTGCACGAGTGCACATTCAAGCACTGTCAATGTGAGCTCCCTATTGAAACAGGTATACAAACTAGTGGAGTTTAATTCCCCCCAATTAATATGTGGAGCGTTAAAGTCGCCAACAATCAGACACCTATTTCTACTACCCCACGCCCTCAAGTGATTTAGAACGAAGTCATCAGCTTGGCTAGCAGGACTTCTGTAAATAACTCCGATCGTTAAAGTGCCTTTGTTTAAGTTAATGATGCAACTTGCGGCTTCACTGGTGCCGCTGTCATGAGCTTCTGACAACGTTGACCTGATCCCTATGTCATCCCGGATGTATAGAGCACCCCCCCCACCTTTCCGACTACTTACTCTGTCTGCTCGTATGCAGATATACCCAGGTATGAGTGGAGTTAAGTCTACACCCACTAACAACCACGTCTCAGTGATAGCAATTACATCAGGTTGTAGTCTTTCAGATAACTCTCCTAATTCGGCGAGCTTATTCCTAAGACTACATGCGTTCGTATAGCACACCGAAACACCTACGTGTTCACCCGGCTTATGAAGAGAGGTCTCGGCAGCATCGGTTTCCGAGACCTCACCACCCGAAAACCCAATAGTTTGAGGTCCTTTTCGCCTTTCTCTAGCCTGGCCTTTAGTTCAGCCACGGCTTCTCTTCTTTTGATTCTATCTTTTAAAGGCCAATCAGGCCTTATTTTTAGACTTTTGTCGTTGACTTTGAACGCGTTGTCGAGGATGGTCCTCCTCTCTGTTTCGTTCCCTAAAACTATCTTAAGTAGTCGTCGAGGAGTTCCTGTAGCATCAGGGTTTCGTTTTCCGATCCTGATAGCCTTTCGTACGTGTACTCCAGTTGTTTTTTCGGGAAGTATTTCCCGGAAAATGGAGCTGATCGCCTTCAGATCATCTGCATGTCGGGCAGCTGGATCTGTGTTCTTAGATTCCTCCAAGTTCCAGATGATAATACTGTAACTAGAGTCCGTGGGTTTCTGAGTTTTGCTGGTACTAACAGTCGTCGAGACCTTGTTGGTAAACTCGGCTACTGTTTCTTTCCTAGTTTTGTTTTGCTTCTTACCTTTCGGCAGCAACCAAGTGGAGTCGGTTTCTCCTACTCTGTTTTCGCCGCGACTAGAAGCAATTCGTGCACTAGACACGCTGCGCTTTGGCGTTGCTATTTCACAGGCTGGTTTTGCCATGCTGGCACTACTTGCCCTTCTGGATTTCCGTTGCCTTTTGCGCTTTGCAGCAACAGATGTTTGGGCATTTTGTGCTTCTTTCGCTTCTGGGACTTCAGGAGGTGATGCATCCTGAGTCTTACAACTATGTCCTGAATCGCCATCCTTGGCTAGGGTTTCTGGTACAGGCTTTTCAACTATGTCTTTCGACAATTTCTTGGACATCAAGAGTCCTACTGCCTCTTGGATGAGGACATCTAACGGGTTGCTGCAAAATTTGCACAGCCATGGAGATGATGGCTTGCAACATCTCTTATAGGCTACTGGTGTTAAACCAATGCAAACTTTGTGGAACCAAAGGCTGCAGTTGTCACACTGAATCCCATCATCCACCGGAAAGTGGCAGTCCGGTCGTCCACAATTGTTAATTGGGGCCATAATTTTAATTTGTTTCAACTATACAGTTATATATACGTGAAAACAGTGAGGTTAATACCAAGCAAATACACGGTTATTTATACGTGTGACAGCGAGGTAAATACCAACCAAAACACAAAATCAATTCAATCATTTTATTCGAAATCAGAACCGTGAAAGAGCTCATAGGAAGTTCTCATCTGAAGTGAAGGCCGTCAACAGTATTCTCAAGCGATCCTCTCATAAGCAAATACTCAGTTGATTAAGTGCACGTGTATGAATTATCTGCAAAAGTTGTGGATGTTATCAACAGGGAAATCATAACCTTGGGAATCTACGTATGACGTTCCTAACATCACTAACTTATTATGGCAAAAAACGCTGAGGGTAACTTTAGGGTAGATAAAAATAAGAATTTTAAGTAGGTTCGGGGGCCAGTATTAAGATGTCGGTTATGAATACCGATGACGTGACTAGCCTCATTGACAAAACAGAACATGTCCCCGATGCAACCTTGCCAATAAGTGAGTGCTCTACAGCACAGAAGAACATCCACCACATTCCAGACTCCCAGGTCGCCCCCACGATACTGGATAAGCCCTCCAGTGACAGTAATGGAAAGACTGCCGCGAAGAAGAGGCGTACCAGGGGTCGAAAACCTGCAGCTCCAGTCGCCCAGGGACTGGCGGAACAAGCCTCATCCACACCGGTGAGCAGCAGACAGACAAACCCCATTACGATTAGCGAGGAGGACGCCAATGAATGGCGCACCGTAGTCTCTCGCAAAAAGCGAGATAAGGATAACACTTCGGCCACACCGCCCAAGAAGGATAGAAACACACTTACGCCTCAGGGCAAGAAAGTCACGGAAAGCAAACCCGATCTCTCTGACAGGTCTCTCATTCTCCACAAAGTGGAGGAGTCACTGGCCCTCGACCCTAAGACCAGATTCGAGCATGACCTTAACTTGGTCAAGCCCCTTTTAGACAAGCTACTGCCACAAACAGTATCAGGCATTACTATACACAGCGTATACAGAATAGGTCAAAAGCCTGACCCTACAGTAAGTGAACCTGTACGTCTCCTCAAAGTCGTACTAAACTCTAAAGCGGAGAGGGATGCTATTCTAAGCAACTCTCATATTCTCAAAGGATCAGGGATATATGTCCGCGCTGACTTAAGCCTAGCAGACCGTGTCAAAAGACAGGCTGCGGCACTAGAATTAAGTGAGCGACGCCGGAACGGTGAAAAGAACCTTAAGATTAAGGGTTTTCGGGTTGTCCGAGTTCGCAGTTTAATGATCCCGAAACCTCTGTGGGTGGGCCGGGGAAGCACCAATCTGAATTAACAGTCTGCTACACAAACGCCCGCAGCCTGTTAAATAAAAGGACTGAGCTGGCAAACATGATAGAAACCGGAAACCCGGATGTAATTATTATCACAGAGACATGGCTCACACCCGATGTCACTGACAACGAAGTTAACCTGCCAAACTTCGAAGTGCACAGGGTAGACCGACTAAACCGCAAAGGAGGGGGCGTAGTCATCTACCTCAAGAAAGGCTTAACCGTGCGTAGTATCGAAGCACTCGCCCACGAAAGTGAGTCGTGCGAACTTCTACGCTGCAGACTTAAATGCATAGGCCAAGACATTGACCTCATTGCTGTGTACCGCAGTCCTGACTGCAGTGCAGACGACTTCCTAATAGAGAAGCTAGGCTCCTGGACTTCAAAATGTCGAAGTCTCGTAGTCGGTGACTTCAACGCCCCAACAGTTGACTGGTCGAGCCTAACAACTCCATCTTCAGTCAACTCCTTTGATTATAAACTGCTAGAATCTAGTATATCGCTAGCCCTAGTCCAACATATCATTAAGCCCACGCGCTATGACTCACAGCACTCCTCGTCAACTCTGGACCTAGTGTTCTCACACGGTGAGGATGTGGATCTCATACAACATCTTCCTCCGTTAGGAAGAAGTGACCATGCTGTGCTCACTTTCAAGTTCACAGCAACGGCAGCAAGGGCCAAAACCCCAGCTCGACCAAACGTTTGGAAAGCTGACATAAATGCGATCGTCTCAGCAGCCAACTCAGTAAACTGGTACATCAATCCAGAGTCCCAAGTAGAAGCCGCATGGAACCAATTTAAGCAACTTTACGCCCAAGTAACTGTACCTTTCATCCCTTGGTCTGTTCCAAAGGGTCGGAAACATTCCCCCCCTTGGATAAACCGGGAGATTCGTAAGTTACTCAGACGTAAACGCAAATGTTGGAACCTGTTTGCAACACTTGAGACTTCTGAGACCAGGGAATTATATACTACTGCTAGAAATAAAGCTATCGCAGAAATCCGCCAATCAAGGATGAAGTTCGAGACACACCTGGCCCAAAATGCAAAGGCACAACCTAAGAAAATTTTCTCGTACTTGAATTTCAGGAATAAAACACCCAATGGTGTCCCAAACCTGATTATTGACAAAGATACAATCGAAGAAGATCAAGAAAAAGCAGAAGCAATGGCAAACTACTTCTCCCAAGTCTTCACTCAGGAGTCATCACTGCCTATAGGATCAGCTCTGGCTGCATCAGAAGAACATGGGATAGATTCCGTTGACATCGACCAAGGCATCGTGCTCAACTTCTTAATGAAACTAGATGCAGGGAAATCAATGGGTCCTGACAGTCTTCATCCAAGGCTTCTCAAGGAGCTATCAGCCCACATAGCCGGCCCCTTGACCACGATCTTCAAGCTATCTCTCCTAAATGGAGTGTTGCCACGTGATTGGAAAGACGCCATAGTAACCCCCATACACAAAGGAGGATCAAGACAAAGCCCTTCAAATTACAGGCCTATCAGTCTCACCAGCACTTTAATCAAGACACTGGAAAGAATTATCAAGAAAAGCATCATGGCTTATCTGGAAAATAGCAGCTTGTTATCTGGAGCACAGCATGGCTTCCGGAGGAACCTCTCATGCCTGTCAAATCTCCTGACTGCAAGAGAAAGCTGGGTCAAATCAAAGGACAACAGAAGACCCGTTGACGTCGTCTTCATAGACTTCAGTAAAGCCTTTGATAAAGTACCTCACAAAAGACTACTCATGAAATTGGAAAGTCTTGGTATCAAAGGCAGACTACTAGACTGGCTCAGGGAATTCCTCATAGATAGGAGGCAGAGGGTTAGGATCAACTCAAAACTCTCCTCCTGGACAGCAGTAAGTAGCGGAGTGCCACAAGGCACGGTTCTCGGTCCTCTCCTTTTTATTCTGTATATCAATGAGTTACCTCTGCTCACCGACTCCCCTATGGTCCTATACGCAGATGACTTAAAAATTTGGAGAGAGCTGAAGGGCAACAGTGATACGTTCACGTTGCAAGAGGACCTCAACAAATTGTCGGAGTGGTCTGTTGAATGGATGCTCCCGATCAATGTGGCAAAATGTGCAACCATGCGCATTGGACAATCAAGCACAAGCCCCTACGAATTAGAGGGAATAACACTTCCATCAGTTCAGACTCACTTGGACTTATTTGATATCGGTAGCCCAAATTTAAAAACTGCAGCACACTGTCGCGCGGTGGCTGCACGTAGTTTCAGGTCCTTATGGGCGATTCGCAGAGGTATGTTCACCTCCTTATATACATCTCGGGGTTGGGTCAAGACTGGAAAACTGCATCCAGGCCACCAGTCCGTGTCTAAAAGGGGATTCACACATTCTAGAAAGTGTTCAAAGGAAGGCGACACGTATGGTTCACGGCATAGCTAACTCATCATACGAGGAAAGACTAGATAGTTTAAATCTCTTCTCACTGTCATACCGTAGGCAGAGGGGATATTTAATCACAATGTTTAAAATTTTAAATCATGACTACGGACCTGACTTTCCCATCAGGTCGGAACACCTTAGAGGACACAGCAGGAAAGTTCAAAAGCCAAGGAGAAATCATATTGCCGTTGAGTACTTGTTCTCACATCGAGTCATAAACTCTTGGAACCGACTCCCAAAAGAAGTGGTGCCTGCAACCTCAACTGGTTCGTTCAAGAAGGGTTTGGACAACCACAGAAATCTACTAGAAAAGGATTAACATGGGCTGCAAGCCTTCTATCCTCAACCAATAAATCTGATATCTAAATCTGAAATTACTGAAATTATGATTCCTCGAATCCCCAAAATTACTTTATAGGTATTTAGATCACTTATCCCGTGATAATACTAATTCCAAAGAAATGCAACATGTCACAGAATTGCCAAGAAGATATAAAATTTACTGCGTTACATGGAACTTACTAATTTACTGCTTGCATTGAAACGCATGACAGAAGGATCATTTTTCGAAAACGTCTAACCAAAGGGAAGCATTAGTAAAAAACTTATCAAACCTGACCAGTGTGAGTAACCTCTTGAGCACTATCAAAGCTACTGAAAGCTCGTCGAAGATAAAGAGACAGATAACGCAACGCACCGCTCTTCGTTAGAGCCATTTCTCCGGGCGGCCTTGAATATCAAGGTCAACTAGCTGGTGGGCTTCAACCGTGAAACAGTTTGATTCAACATCCAATTAACCAGTGTATGATATTCAAGTGTGAAGAATCAATAAGGGATCATTTCAGTGAACTCTAGTAGAAATGAATTTTCTATGAATTTCATGATTTCATTTAATTTCAGATGCTTACTTGCTCATTTACATATACAAAAAAGCTTATTATGATAATGATCATTATTACCTATTTGAATTGTGAAAAAAACACGAACTCAGGAAGTAAAAATTTGTTGATCGCCCTCAAAAAATTCGGCCTTTCTAAGATATCATTTCATAGGTGATGCGAATAGTGGGATCTTACCACAGTCCCTGGGAAAGGTATACAAAAAACTTTCAACACAGCTAAGCTATACAATTGGTGGATGGTGGCTAGCAGTGGAATCCAGGATGCGCATTCCGTCCTATTTGGGACTCGTCAGCTGGATGTACCTGCATTTCTCAGTGAGTGATGATGTTCCCACCGAGGTTCGAACCCAGTGCCCACAGCTAAGCTATGCTGTATGTTCATTGGCCGATTGATTATTAGTTGAAGCAATTAAGACAGACTGTTCTTTTTCGCCTCTTCCATGTGTATACCCGTGAGAAGCTAGTTACATAGGGCGTGCGACCAGGCAAGTTCATCGTCGAATTTATGAAAGCCTCACATCTTGGTTTGGCAAAAGTCTGAATAAAGCTATGCGCAGCTCATTACTAGCTCGTCTCGTCGGTTTGGGACATCCACCCGATTCTAAGAAAGCTTTTAAAGGTAATCATTTTATATTACGCAACCCGTTGCACGGTCTTCGAGTACGGCAATCAGAATTCATCTGAACAAGCCTAATCTTTGTGTTCGAAGGAATTTGTGCAGCCTTTTTCTTATAAAATGTATCAAGTTTTTATAAATTATTTTTTCCTCCCTTTGGTAGCTATCTTTCGGGATTGTTAATTTCTATAATTTCATCTAATTCTATTATTCTGTTTGTATTTTATTTAACTCTTCTGAGACATCTTATTCTTCTTAGACATCATCGCTAATTTACAAATATCCTGATTATGTAATGACTTGTTACTAACGATTAAGAATCACCTAATCTTGAATTCTGTAGTTGATTGATTATCGCCCCTCTTCAAGGAGCTGGGTATCTTATTACCAAAATCTATTTGTTAATTGATTTGAAGACCTTTTAACTAAAGATAAAATAGCCACTTGATTGGTAAGACATTTTGAGTAAAAAGCTACTTATTAGTGTAGAGTTAGCCGATAATGAAAAACTAAGAGTTGTTCTTCTGAATTTTGTGATTGTCAATACAGTTACCATCAACCCTTGTGTCCCGAATTAGGACGATATAGCAGTGCAGTACTCCCTGATTTTCAATGGTTCTGTAATTGACACCATTTCGTTGCCAAGCTCGAAAAGATGTCATCATATTAATACAGATTTTATGAAAAAATTGTGAAGAATTCGTGAGTCCATGGTAAAATTGAACCAGTCACATGCTCACGTAGTGGTGAGGCCAAGTAGCCCCAAGTAAGTACTGGGTGACTGTGTTCAGTCTTTTCTTCAGGAGCGTGCGAAGATCATTTCTTGTTGTTGTGTGGAATAGACTGCTGTCGTCTAAGGATAAAGTTTGTGTGCTTGTGAAGTCCCAACACACACGAAATATCATTTTTAAGCTGACTATTATCCCGTTTGCACAAGACTGTTTGTAAATTAGGTAAGTCTTCCTTCCACTTAATAGCCTTCCATAACCTCACTAGTTATCACTATGACTGGACTATCCAAGTTGCCTTTGAGAGATAATTCGTGAAAGTTCAGAATATCTGCTCCAAAAGGGCTCCCACAGGATGAGAATTCTCCATTTATTTTCCTACAGAATACCCGGTTTTTCAGTTATGCTTCAGTAAATAACATCTTTTGACTGTCAAGTTAGAGACGCTCCTGATTAGAACGACAGTGGCAACCACTACAATCGCTGCAACCGTCATCAAGCAAAATACACGTCATGTCATACGCACGCGTTTTTATATTACCTCAGGAAGTTAAGATGTCGATAAGTAAACAATTGTAAATAGTCGTGTGACCTCAGAAAATTAAGCCATAAATAAACGAATCTTAAATACCCAATAAGGTTATCATCCCAGGACATGCATATATCATGATTTAAAGACTAACCATTAGCTTATCCAACATAACACAAAGGAAGACAAGCACTCACAGACTAGACCAAAGCCCGACGTTAGTTTATCAAATAGTGTGATCCTTTTAAACAAACCGGCGTTTGATCAGGAACAGCCTTCTAATTTGTGATGCAAAGTGGGGACTAACAGTTTGCTAGTAAATCTGTGTCGATTGTGCAAGGTTTTTCAGAGACTTCATGGCAAACTTCGCCTAATTAGTGCAACACAGATCTTTGAGGATGTTCAGAATATTATAATGCTTTCCCGAACCCCAGATGTATAAATACTTCCACTACACGAATGATATCTGATAGACAAAGGGCAGACAGGCGAATAGCTAGACGTTTACCAAAACTATCGTTCTTCACCTCCATAGTCACACCTGATGTCCTGGAGTTGGTGACCGGAGCCATATGCGAGAAACACATACAGGATATAAAGCAGTGGAGATGGCTGCTATTTCACTTTGCCATGGGTGTTTTGGGGCTGTTTCTATTTGTGGGCTACCTAATGCCACCAACCTCACCTCGATCAGCTCATCACAGCTACTAGCTGTCAAACATAGCTACTAGGAGCAGGCGACTAAAGGGCTCCTATAGTGGTGTGAGACCAGGGATTAGGTTAGCAGATATGTTCCAACATCGGGGTATAATGAAGCAGCAAACTGGGGTTGCAGTGCGTTATCATTCCTCAGTTACGCTATGGCGGTGCAACACTGAGGGGGACAGCCAACATCATTTAAGTGTCTTAACTAAACCTATGTAAAACGTCGATGGCAAGTCAGTTCCAGTGAAGCCAGCAACCCCAGCCGTGTCGGCGGTTCCATATAAGGGTTGTTAGTGAGACTCACTGCTAGCTGGCTATATAGCAGCGTGAGTGCGTTGTGAGGAGGGGTTGCTCGACACGTAACCTGCAATCACAACTGGACCTCAAAGCGGTAATGCTGATAGAAACCTAAGGGACCTATATCATTGCCGACAGTGGAGTCAGTATAAGCGATATGGCCTTTTTCAGGAGAGAATGGGATAACAAGGAAGGCTGCGGAGTTGAGACATCCGATGACAATCAACTTAGACGCGTAGCAGCAACGAATCAACCATTTGTATTTCCTGTAAACTTACTTGTTTATACGAAATATAAGTCATTAATATCACTGAAGAACGGGATTCTGCATGGTGAATTCTCAACGTAGATCCCACCAAGCATATATTGGATAGCATCTGGTGACCATCCTTCTGTGGAGCGAAACGCGACTAGTTACTATTCAATCTCATCACAGATATGCATGTCTTTGGCTATGACCTAATCATCATAGCTGAGGATTTCAGTGCCCCATACCCTAGCCTTGGGTCGAGGTGGGCTAAAGGAAAATTTGGTTGGAGTTTGCAACACATTGCAGAAAATGTTGGATCTATTCAAAATGTTGCAGACGACACTAGATGGAGCTCTAGTGGAAAGTCATGGAAATTGGATTATATTCAAACTATTGAACAGTTACTAGTCGAAAGCGTTCAAATAATAGTCCCTCTACTATGAAGTCATAGTATTCGGTCTATGCATTTGCGAGCGCTTACAGAGGGATGCTATGTGACCTTCATGTGCTTCACCTAAGCTGGCTACACCGAAGTGTGAAGACTTGTTTGACGCAGAATGACTCAAATACTGGACTGAGTTATCAGTAGGGTAGCGCTGGGAGACAGTAAAAGAGGTCATTCACATAGCAATTTCGGATGCCGCCCATCTGGTCACGGTACAACCTAAGAAGACATCCTCATATCTGAGGAGAAGCGTGCAAAATATTCTGCGAGCAAAGCGGAAAGTACGATTCACTTGGAGAATCTCCAATATTCAGAATGCACGTGAGGGATACCTGGGATTTGGGAAGGGGTGTAGCACAAGAGTTATTTCGGACAGAAAGTGCCAAGGAACTCAGAGCGAAACCTCGAAGGTATGAAACTGGTTCATGCTGGAAGAAAACCCGCCGACCGGGGGGCATGCGGCACAAGAGATTCAACAAGATTCAATGTCTTGTTAATTTGTGGATAACTGAAAAATTTAGTTAGGCATTCAACGGATAACAAAAGAGCATTGTTGGTTATACCATTGTAAGCCAAAGGGATTGTACTACTAGTTCATCAGAAGGAGACTCAGTGGGTACGCTCGAAATAGACTCTTCAGTCGTCCTAGCAAAGTCGCAAAATCTCATTTTTGGAAGACACCCAGGTTGTGACGAAATTCGGCCATTTGATATGAAACATCTTCATTCAGATCGTTGCGTGATCTGTGCAAACCTCCCATGGATTTTAAGGAAGTTGCCGGAAAGAGAGCGCTATGCTCTCACTTTTATCTTCAAGGGTGGGGATCGGAACAACGACAAAAATCAATGAATTAAAGACTAGTAGCGCCATCCCCAGTGATATCGAGGGTAGTGTAAAGTCTGGATGATAATCGCACCAGGCAGTACTTTGAGGGGACTTACATACTCCGTGAAGCACAGCATGATTTTAGAAGAGGTGGACAGTTTACGACAAATGATTTAGGTGATCGGACATCGAGCTGAGATGTGAATATTCCAGCCAATGTTACTTTCCTCGGCTATGTGAAGGGATTTGACAGCGTTCAGCCGAATCTTATCTTTCAAAGAATGGGTCACTCGGGTATTGCTGGTCCGCTTCTATTATGGTTGGAGGACGAGCCAGGCAGAAGTGAGTTCTGCACCAAGGTCACTCGAGTCCGATCACACTGGTTGTAGGGGACTAATATTAGAGTTCACTAACATTCCAAATATAAAAGTAATAATCCAAGTCAGTGGAGTGTTAAATCACAATATATTACCAAAAATACAGTGACGAGTTATAGCAACAAAAAGGATTACTTGGTTATAAAGTATAAGTCCTCGGCTACAAATTAATTATATAATCCACAGGCACGTTAACTGTTTGGACTGCGTCTGCTGTAGCTGCTGTGTTCCGGTTGTAGAAATGTCTTCGGTTGAAAGTAGTAGGCTCCTACAATAAATCCGAAGTATACAACACGGTGTGAGTGGGGCAAGTAAGCAGAAGGGACCAGGGAGAAGACGAAGTCTCCAACAGCAGAGTGTATTTTTCAATTGTACACGGAAGTTATGTATATTTCAACAAGAAGCGTTTTAAACAAAAATTATGTACAATATCTCGAATTTATACAAGTAACCAAAAAGTGTACAATCACATTGTTACGTACTCAACATGGTACACTTGGTCTTCGTGAGTATCACAGGGTTCTATTCTGGGACCCTCTGTGTTTTTAATTTTTACTAATGGCATAACGTGCCACCTTATCTTCCTTACCATGCTAATATAGATACTTGGGGAACAATAAAATGTTTGAAAGACTAGCGTAGATTGCATGCGAACCTAAAATTCGAGGAGACTGGGTGCTGGTCAGTTGCACGAATTTTGATCCAAAAATTCTGAGTGGTGACTTCTTGATACGTCACATGATTAAGCTACTTACAATATACTGACAACTTTTCCCGTGTAACGTCAGAGTGCTACTCGGGTCTCGCTCTAATTGAAAAGCTAGATACAAGTGAAAATTGCACGGGGTTGTAGCGACGCCATACTCGGACTTACACTGTACTCATAAACAGTTAGGTGCACCCACTTTTCGGCTTTTTTTAAAATTGTACAAAATATCCATTCGATAGCAACTTGATGTTCACAGTATCATTGCTTCTCAGTTAATTGAAGGGGAAGCATATCTTTACGAGAGAGTCCAAAGGCGGGTGACTAAAGGGGCGATGAATCTTCAGATAATGAAAGTAGGAAAAGGTCAGATGTTTTCACTTATTAGTAGACAGAAGACAAGTAGTTCAGCGAAGAGTCTCTTTTCGGCGAATTCATTTTCATAGCTGTACAATCGCAAATATATATGGTTATTTTGTGTGTGTGTGTGTGTATACATTAAATTTGTCAAACGAAAATACAATTAGTAGGTTCAGATGAATTGGATGTTGATAAGAGGATAGCAACAAAAGTGATGAGTTGTCAAAAACGATTGTTAAAGAGGAGTAAGTTCAGGTGAATTGGATGTTCATATAAGAGGATAGTAACAAAAGTGATGAGTTGTCATAAATGATTGTTAAATAAGGGTTACGTAATGGCATGAATAGTTTGATGAATGAGTTGTGCTCAAAGGGTGTACATGGAAACAAAATAATATACAGAATTACACAAAGGTTTTAAGTTAGAAAAATAAGCATACAAACAGAAGTAAGGTCAAATCAAACAAACAAAGAAAAGTTAGGTCAAATCAAAGGAGTAGTTACCATGCGAGTAAAAGTGGTTGGATAATTTTCTTTTGTATGCATAGTTCTGGTTCCTCCAACTGGATGGCTAGGGCTTCTGCGATGCAAAGAAGACGGAATCGTACTGTCTTTGGAAGGTTGTTCTTCACTTTGTAGATTACTTTGAAGGAGGCGTTCGTTGAGATGGAATGACCAGTATTGACGAGATGTTCGATTATTGCACTCCTTATATGGCCATTATTTCCTTTCTGTAGCCACGCTGGGTAGTGTTCTTTTACCCTTTTAGACAGGATGCGCGTTGAACGACCGATGTACCTGGCTCCACAGCAACTTATGTCTGATGGCGTCTTAACGGTGACTTAATTAGTCTCAGAACCACCCAAATAAAAGTATTCTGCTATTAAGTTACTAACAGCAAAGACTGGAGTGTACTCTTATTTGTTTTCTCTCCGGATTTGTTGTTCCTGGAATTCTTTATCAGCAATTGTGGCCGTGGAACGCTTTAAACAGAGGCTTGATAATCATACACTGACATAGGGACTAAGTCCAACTGATCTGTTCTCCGAAAACTCACACAATACACTATTATTGGATATAGATCTAAACTCATCCCTAACCACTACCCACTCTGACTCCTCTACCTATTCATTCACTTATTTTATGTTTTTATATTACTCAGTTTCATTGTCTACGTATTTGTTTTTGTTTCTGAGTGTACACTGACTATATCTCTTTTGGACCAAATTGGATGACTAACAAGTGAAACGATCAACTTCATTCATATCAACGCAACTATCCTAACACACATGATGCTGAACACCACATATAAATTATCTCTGCACCACTCCTCATGGTGCCAAACAAAACTTTGCGGAAGATCAGTGAACTTTATCTAACAAACAAGCAAGGAAAAAGAAATCAGTTTGGATTACATTAGCTCATAAAAAGATATTGAATATTCTGGCTTCTTGTTCTACCATGGCCGTCTTGAATACTGCGAGGATATTCCAAAGGTTGAGTTTCTGCTCTCTTTGAATATGTTCCCCATAGAACTCACTGCTATCTTGTAGAGCCGACATTTCGTCTTTGATAGCCTCAACGTTGAAAACTCCAAACCGCATTATTATTGTTGTTTGGAGTAAGGTGATCATTATATGAAGGCACGCTAATCAGTCACGCGAACACTCACGCTGTTCATAATCTCAGCGACATCATTTTCAACAATGAAGCATATTGGTTCCACAATTTATCCCTTGTTATTTATTCTCCGGTTTTCTTTATCATGTTTTATTTCTTTATTCCCTCATATTTTTCAGGCTTAATAAAGTTTTGCCAGATTGTTATATGACAGTGAATCACAAAGTCATATAGGGAACGACATTGTGAATGTAATCACAAAACTCAATTAAAACAAACTGATACCCATTTACTTTCAAGAAAGCTGAATGTGTCGATCAGAATGGTTTACTTTATTGGAATCCATGGAAGAACTACAAACGCTTTTCAGTATTAAGCAGTCCTATTTAGAAAAATCAGTGGGACTGAAATGCTCGTTCATCTAGTTAAGGATCGCTAGAGAATAAAAACAAGTAGCATGACAACTTGTTAAGCGGTGGGAGTAGAGCAACCCTGTGTTTATCTTACTGTGTTCAGCATAAAAGCTGTCCAGCTTAAGCTGAGATGAAGAAACTGAATATATGAAAAAAAGTGAAGACTTTGATTCTCATAGTAAAAACAACAGACACATTCGTAAAGCCGTTTGAACTCACTGCATACCAACATCAGTCATCTCTCCCGAACAGTGTTCGGCGATTTTCAATTTTGTTTTCTCCATAATACTTATGTAAAAAAAAATAAAAACTGTTTGTGGGGGATTGCTTGCGCTCTCTGATTCCGCCATTGTACCAAATACACGCTCTTACTGAGCTC
Source organism: Trichobilharzia regenti (assembly GCA_944472135.2). NCBI lineage: Eukaryota > Metazoa > Platyhelminthes > Trematoda > Strigeidida > Schistosomatidae > Trichobilharzia > Trichobilharzia regenti. Next base: position 148,066,424 of record OX235270.1, on the reverse strand, counting down.
TCGTTCTGATTCTCTTCCTGGTGTGACTGTTGTTCACTGTGTTACATTTAATTAACTTGAAGTAGAGTATTTACTTTTTTAGGTAGATTTTTGTGATAGTTAAGGTCATATTGCGGTTTTACAGGTCTACTAAGACTTCCACTACTTCATGGTGAAACTATTTACACTAACTTGGGAATTAGACTAGCAATAGATAAGGTCTGGATTTTCGACTGGAAAAAGCAAACTATGCAATAAAAAAATAACTTAGATGATCGCGTTTCCTGAGAGGCAAATCTCTACCGTAAGTAAAACTGACAAAAGTTAATCATTGCTAATATAAAAGTGTGACTACACCGTCATTAGTAACATAACAAGCATTCAGAACTTAATAAAACACATGAAACACCATAAATATTTTTTAAGATTCCTGTACGTTCCTAGTGGAACATAGGGCACCTTCAGGCTAGAGACTTGAAGTTTCGGTGGCAGTGGTGTTTATTTTTACGGGATAAAGTTGCTAGCCTCATGCCCAACCTTCCCTCTTTACCGGTCTTATAACTGGCATAGCGAGGTATAGGAGTCCGGGAATCGAACTGCGGACCACATGCGTGGTTGGTGAGCATTCCACCACTGTCACCAACGCATATATATATATATATTGACTAACAGCATTCCCATTGAGGAAAGACACATTTCTTCCACCATCAATAAAGAAAATGACGCAAAATGCATTCATCAAGACGTTAACAGATCCTGACTATGTTAGTTCAACAAGACAAAAGCCAGAAGTTCGTAGACTTCAGTTAATACTGTCATCTGCCCTTTGCACAACAGCTGTCTTTCAAAGGTAAAACTTCACAGTTTGGATTGGTAAATTCTAGGTTCGAGTCTCGTTGACAGTACTACTATTTACTTAAATTCTGGTAAATTTAGCTAACCACTCCCTCGAACGCAACAGAATGTTATGTGCGTATATTTTAGACGTAATCATCACCTGGCAAATAATGATTATACCCTTTTTTCTTCTTTTCATACTTCATATTTACCATCACATGGAATTTGTAGATAAGTAGACAAGAAGTGAATGGAAGCTCTCATTTTGGCTTATTTTTATATGAGATATTTTGAAAAAAGATCATACAGTCATTTTTACTCAATTAAGGCATATATATATGTAGAAAAGCATATTGTTCAAAATTCCTAAATATTATGTATCAAAGATGATAAAATTGTACATGTTTACATTATCTTTTTTTGTGTCAGTAAGTATTATGTGGACATTTCTTGTTTTAATGTTTGAATATTTTAGGCAGAGAAATTTCAAATTTTTATATACTTACACAAGCTAAATCAGCGGGGAAAAAGAAACAAAGAAAGAAAGAAAGAGAAAAAAACGGAATACAGTTCTGTGTACACATTATGAAGTTTTTGCTCAAAAATTTATGGCATTAAACACACTAAATTAAAAAAAAGGAAAATTAAACTTCCCTTGTATAAATGCTTTTTTTCAGGTAATAATTTAAAGGAAAGGGAAAAAAGAAGAGGGAACCAATAGAAAAAAAACAGGTTATAAATTTAAAAGTTGAGAGAGAGAGAGAGAGGGGAAAAACAAAGGTTAAGGAGTCTGAACAGCGGTTGGATCTCTGTCAAAAAATCGCTTAAAAGTGAAATTAGGAAAAGGTAGTTGAGTATTACCGGAGGATGAACTATCTAAACCTTGACTGTTTTCACTACTATTCAATGTACGCTCATCATCAACTGGATCAAAGTTAGATGTGTCTAATTCATCACGGATCTAAAATAGGTACAAGAAAAAAGTAATTCTGTTGTAAAATGTTGAAAAAAAAATAATTAAATACAAATAAGAAAGTGTCGTTTTTAAAAAGGGCTGATGGGTATATCGACTGGTGTACTTAGAAAGAAGAGACTTAAAACCAGAAGTGAGTAATTTTGGGTTAACATCTCAATTCGAGTTATCCTAAGGTGAGCGTACGATGCTAAACAGAATAAGGTTAAAGCAAATACTCTAACACTACCAATGCAACAGCTAGCCACAACTGAATTAGGCAACGCAAGTAGGTATTTTTATTTCCAACTGACTGGGAAAGTATTTTACCAACTTGAGCCACTTATATTCCTAATAGCATCCTTTCAATCGAAGTTGCATTCAGCCCAGCCGTCGTTTAATTTATAGGCCAAGGGAATAAACTAATTGCTTGCTGATAAGCTTCGACAGGAAACTTAACGTGTGCGTCGGTGGCACAGTGGTTAGGACTCTCGCCAACCATGCACATGGTCCGAGGTTCAATCCCCTGCCGACGTACACCTGATATCTATGGTCGGCCTGCAAAATTCGGGCTACGTATATCACATGCTGAGAATTCCATACTTGTACCAAAAAATACAGTGTGAAATCAAGCTGTAATAAAAAAAAAATATATAAATTAATAAATTAAAAAAATAATGGAAAAGATTAGTAGCTCATGCGGATAATTTTGATGCGGTAGTGTCCCATAAGCTGGGTAGCTTAGTTTAGTTGTGACTCTGGACATCTTCAGCGTGGACTTCGACATAAAGTGAACCTGTTTGATTAGTCTACGAATGATACGATTGTCTTGCATGACGACGTTGGTTGTAAGTGATTATTCATTTGTATTAGTATAGATCACTTTGTTTAAAAAAACGTGAAGTTTTGCTTTGAAGAGGTAATCCAGAGAGACAATAAAAGTTCCACAACTAAACAACCCAATTGAGAGAACAAAACTGCACAAACTTCTATGGTTAAAAGAAGTTATAAATGCAAGGGCATCGCAAATACTGAAAGCAAGCTGTTCTTGAAAATTTTAATAAAATTCACTCCAAGTACAATAAAGTAGACGGAAGCAATAACACCAAAAAAAAAGAAAAAAAGAAAATCCACAGGCTCTTTTAACGCATGTTTACAAAATATCGTCTTTTTCCCCTGAAATACTTGAGATACACTTTTAGATAGTTTAGATGAAAAGCATGAGACTGTCAACTGATGGAAGTGATGCTCCTGTATATCTATCTCCGTTAAAAGACACTGCTTTCATAACAGCGATAACATTGATTAAATGCATCTCCAAGTCTGCTCATACGCATAAGAACACGAAAACGAAAACTTATTTTGTTGTCATTTATTTTTCATATAATAAAAGTGAGTATCTAGAAGCATGGAATTGCAGTGCGAATCAGTCTTTTATCTCTGGAACATTTCTGTCTATATACATACATGTTTAGTCATTCTTATTTCTGATTATGAAAGAGACTGTATATGTATATATATATCCTGACTTACTGTTGGGACATAAGGCGGAGTTTGGTGAACTAGTTTATCCCAAGCAGTTGACTCAAAGAAAGGATGAGATTTGATTTTGACTGGATCAGATAGACGATCAGCTGGATCTCGAAGAAGCTGACGTATAAGATTACTGGCATCAGGCTTTAAACGAGGTTCACCGGGTAATTTGAGATATTTATACCATTGGACAACACGAATTTGAGTGTCTGCAGCTGTTTGAGCAAGAAAAGGAGGTTGTCCAACAAGCATTTCGTAAAGTATCACGCCAACTGACCACCAGTCACACGCTTGTCCATAATCTGTAAAATAGGTATGTATAATCGACAGTATCCAATGCGTTTTAGTTAGAAAAGAATTTCCATAAAGCGGAACAACAACAACAAAAAAATCCCACTAAATTTCAAATGACTTACCCTGTCTGCGTAATATTTCTGGCGCTATATAGTTTGGTGTTCCCACCAAAGACTGTGCACACCGACGGTTAGCAAAGCTGTTTCTACGTCTTTCTAGAGTTTTATCATGATGTACACCTCGTATTGCCGTAAATTGTTTACCATTTGTTTGACGGAGATTACGAACTTGTTCAAGTGCTCCAATTTCTTCCTTTTCTATAGTTGTAATATCATCTTCATCGCATTCTTTACTGTTTTTTGTGGTTTGCTCTTCATTCGTCTTATCTGTATCATCAGGTGGTTCAGTTGTCTTAGCACGATTTATTCTACTACGATTTGGTGATGAACACGGGATACTAAAGTCTAAATCCCAATATTTTGAACTATGCGTCCAACGAAAGCCAGTACACAGACCGAAATCGGTGAGTTTAATATGACCTTCACGATTAATAAGGATATTGTCCGGTTTGATATCTCTGTTTTCATAAGAGAAAAGAATGCCACACATATTATATGATCTTTCTGAATGAAATAGAATATAAAAGTAGCATAGTTAGCACGAAATAAATATTAGGCGACAACTATAATACAATCAGATAGCTTCTATTGTAAATAACAAAGTGAATACCTCAGTCATATAATAACAATAAAAGTTTTTTTTTATCAAATGTTGATGAGATCGGTCCTACATCTATTTACTCACTAATGCATACACCATGTCTTAACAAAACAAGGGCTGTGAAGCAACATGAGTAACATGATATTATATTGGAGGCAATCGGCAGGAAGCTCCACCTGACCTAGGTTTCATTTTTTTTTGGCACTCACCAGTTAGCAAGGCGTTTCTACAACCTTGAAGAAACTCATGTCCCTTCTGAGATTCGAACCCGCGTCATTCAGTGGGTACTGCAGTCAGAGACGTTACCATTGAGCTATACGGACTCGCGAATGACCTCCTTCCTCTAGGACTGTAGTGGATACTTTGATTGGACACTAGTGTGACGTGCCAACGAGTGCCTGACGAGCGCCAACTGGCACAAAACCTAGGTCAAGTAAGGCTACCACCTGTGGCCGATTGCCTCCAACTATCTAATATTATCAAATCAATGTGCACAGTGATGGTGAGCTATCTAGGATGGTGGCCACATTGCAAACCTGACAGACAGAATTCAGTCTGCACCAAAGAAAGGACTAGACACGTCACACTAGTTACTAGTGTCAAATCAAAGTAACATGAAGTAATAAACGATAGTCAAATATTCACAAAAATAATGACATTAGTGAGTGGTGTTCATCAATGAAGTCCTGTTTTTTTTTAGTAACATTAGTGTCATTCTTAACATGAAGATTAACTGGTAATCAAATCTGTTGTTTTGAGGAAAGTAGGCCCTTTATTCTCCCAATAAAATAACTAAAACTTGCGTGAAATCCAAACACCTTAACTATTATTATGCTTTTAGTGTATTCACGTCATTACTGTATAGACACGGTATACTGCTGTCAGGCTACCTTCGGATAGTTTACTTTCCTCAATTTTTCTACCATCTCGCAAATAAGAAAAGACAGGCGAACAAAGAGCGGTTATCATAACTTAGTGTTAATGCCTACATAACCTCTGGGCATTGAAAGGCACTGTATAAACAGGGGATGAAGACTGTTACTGTTAGTTATAACCAAACTGTCATATTCTGAATAGATTTACAGGATGATGATTGCAACTTACTCCATTGGTGAAAGCATGGCTCCTATTAAGCACAAACTATCTCAGTCAGTAAACGTCAAAAGTTGGCCATGTATCGTCTTCTACTGAGACTGTGAGCTGAAAACCGATCATCAATTCTCTATATTTATGTAACTCAACAAATCTTTAAAAGACAAAATGAATGAAGTGTAAAATAACTGAATTTTTCCGAGGAGTAAATTTGAGAGAAAATCAAGAAAAACAAGTGGCCGGTCGGTGTAAGCAAACGACTTCTTATGGTAGTGATGAGATTTAGCAATGACGAGAAGGTCAGTTTAGAAGTGTTAAGTTCTATCTGTTAAATTTTAATAGTTTATTTAGACTGGGGAAATTCTCGGCACATTTTCCTATGCTGACGAAAACTGTATGACATTTATTTCACATGACATGAAATCCTGACATAATAAACCAGTCTTGGAACTCCTTCCGTAACGATTAACTTTTAAATTATGAATGGTAGTATTTGAGATTCTAGGGGAAAGCTGTTGTAGCAGTTATCTTTGTTACTTTCCGAGTGAAGCAACGGAAATACGGTGAAATAACACTAGAAAACTAAATTTGCGGATTTCACGAAAACGTCTCTTAAAAACAAACATTACTACTTATTACAGTAGTTCAACCAAGAAAAAAAACTCCACAATGTCTGAGAAATTATAAAGAGGAACTATCTAGGCAGGTTTGAAAGAAAAAAGCAGTGACAGAAAAAAGATGGACGGAAGACTGACGTGAATAATAGTTTTCCTTTAATGCTAAAGTATGCAAGTGCCGTTAGCCGATGAGTTTTTTTTTTAATCCTTCACGTTCCCCAGTGGAACATAGGGCTTCAAGCTAGTGGCTTGAAGTTTCTGTAGCAGTGTTTATTTTACAGGATGGGGTTGCTAGCCTCATGCCCAACCTTTCCTCTTTACCAGCATTATTTCTGACTTAGCGAGGTAAAGGAGTGCGTCGGCCAGAAATCGAACCCCGGACCATGTGCATGGTCGGCGAGCGTCCTAACCGCTATGTCACCGACGCACAGCCGATGAGTTATCCAGTGGTAAATTCTCAATAATAACGGTCAAAGGTTAAATACTTGAAAAGTTTTACCTTAATTTTCTTATGAAATATAGGAAGTCGTTCTTTGGTTTTTTGATAATGTACTACAGAAACTAGTGAAACTGCCATTCATTATAACAATAATAATAAAAATGAATGATTATGAAAAGTTGTACTACACGTCATTTCGCAGTTCTAGCGGTATATGCATGCTACCGTTTCCGTATATAAACCAAAACTTGACATTGTGTTTTGCGTTATCGATTATTTACTTTTAGACCCCATTAACAAGTTACATCTTTATTGATCAGTCATAGCTATCCGAGTTGTATCTCCCGTATATGGTGGTATAATAGGATGAGCAGTATTGAGGTTAGGCACAGGTTGTTAAGTAAGCAGGGAAAGTTGGTGGACGAGGTTGTGAAGTGACATCGATGTATTTAAGTCATAGTGTTTCATTTATATCGATACATTGGAATTCATAATTGATTTAGGGAGTTGTAAAGCCAAAAACTATGTTGCTTAAAAGCGAATAGACTTATTTAAGAATAGTAAAATGAAGCGTTACATAATAGCCAGCAAATGTATTCAGTAATATCAGTGTAGTTAAAAGGAAAAAAAAGAAATAAAAATCAAATGGTGAATTACTCACCGATGTACAAATCCCATAGCATGAACACTTTGCAGTGCCAATGTCAATTCAGCAATATAAAATCGTGCTAATGGTTCTTCGAAAATGCCTTTCTTGATTAACAATGACATCATATCACCACCTATTTGAAAAGTATGAAAAAAAGGTGTTTTTATAAGAGCAAACAGCAGAGAAGTAAAGCACTGCTACATAAGTATTTCTGAAGGTGAATTTTATAGTTGAAGATACTACTATATGAGCTTGTTTATTAGGTATATCAAACAGTGAGTGAAACAGTATTAGTATTTACTGGATGACGTTTCGAACACAATTTATTGCTTTTCATAATCATGTCGCCAATTATTATCACACGACCTAAAAACTTGACTTTTATAGTTTTCTTTGTTCTCTCCTGTTTGTCGTAGTAGGGGTAGTAGAATTTTCCAGATGTCCGGATGGACAGATGTTGAAACATTCCCATTACACGTATTCTCTGTCAGTTGATTAGATAAACAAAGCTTCTGTTATCAATCTCTCCCTCCACCCTGTTACTTCAGATCCTAGAACCTCGGAAACCCTAAGGAGAATTCTTAACAACGCTGGCAGGAATAAAAGTGGCTGGCATTCCAACCAACCACAAACTCAATTAGAAACAAGCTTTGTCGGTTAAAGGATCAATCCTGACAGTGGAGCCTTTAAAACAAAACAATTTAGTTTATCTGATACACTGCTGAATTGATTGTCAGGTCAAATGCCTAGCTCAAAGTAGTAGAGCAGGGGCAGTCAGACAAGCAGAGCATAAAACCCTAGCGAAGTCTACATTAGTTGATCCGAATGAGTTAAAAAACACACTGGAGATTGGTTCGACTAAACACTCACTACATGCAGCTAAACACAATCATAGAATAGACGATGGGATAAGATGACAGTTTTAAAATCAAATGTAACAGTGTGGAGGGAGAGATTGATAACAGAAGCTTTGTTTATCGAATCAACTGAGACGGAATACGTGTAACAGGAATGATTCAGTACCTGTCCATCCGGACATCTGGAAAATTCTACTACCCCAACGACGATATATAGGAGAGGGCAAAAAAACTATAAAACTCGAGTGTTGAGGTCGTGTGATAATAATTGGCGATGTGATTATGAGCAGTAGTAAATTTTGTTAGGAAGACTGTCATCCAGTGAATAACGCTGTTTCAATTAAATTAATAAGACCCGTTGCACAAGAAGTGGCTCTCGTGGCCCAAGTGGTCTAGTGGATAACGCTTTGGCGTTGGAAACTATGGGTTCTGGGTTCGAGACTCGGTGGGAACATCATCACTCATTGAGAAATGCAGGTAAATCCAGATGACGAGTGCTAAATAGGACGAAATACGCATCCTGGATTCTACTGCTAGTCACCATCCACCAATTAAGCTCTCCAACTTTGTTGCGCAAATACTGTTAAGTAAATACCCGTATGTGTAGAAATGAAATAATAGCCTCACTACAACTCTCTCTTCTAATACCACACGACAACACATCACACATACACACACTGCAGTTTGTTAGCTTCGTAGTGTAATGTCAGATAACTGAAACCGATACAAATCATTGGAAGGCGATATCATTTAAGTTAGTTTTAGTACAGACTTTCTAGATGCATTCTAAAAAAGAATACTTTGCTGTTCTTTTAATGTCCATTTCATTATAGTTCATAATGAATATGACTTTTTATAAATCAGTCTGAAATAGAAAAGAAATTTAATATGAACGCAAATAACTCAGTGGTAACTTCTCTGGTCACAGCACTGGGTTAGGCAGATTCAAGTTTCTAAAGGAGCAGTAACTCCTACAGGATCGAAGATACGCTTTAGAGACAAATGGCAGTCAGTGGAAAACCTAGGTCCTTGTCAGTACAGTACCAAAAATGTAGCTTTCAAAGGACTGTTTGTATAACTGACAGTCTTAATGTACCAGTGGAAATGAAAAAAATGTATGGGGCACAAAATATCATGAATTTAAATTGGTGAAAAGTAGTGGAAATGGGACAAAATAAAATATATATTTTACCTTACATATACCCTTTTTCCTTATTACCCAGCATAAAAAAAACTATGCGCATCATTACAGGGGGATTAATGACAACAGGAAAAAAGACATTTTTGGTGCAGTACGACAATGTTAAAAAGGCATAATCTTCAAAAAAACTCGATACTCCGTGTTTTTAAAAAAACGTGTAATGCTGTTTAAATTTTTAAAACCAAAGCATGACATATTCCATATTTTTTTTTTAAACATATTTTTAAATTTTAGTTCACAGGGGTTTTATGATTTCAAGATTTATTATGAAGTGACCCTCGTTGGAGAAACATCCATAAACAGCGGGTATTGAAGAGTGATTTTGTCCCTGTCCTTAACTCTTCATCAAGACGCATCTGCTGGATTCCGTCCCAGTGGCTGAATAATGCTACTGAGTGACACAATAGGATTCTCATGTGTTTAAGCATACAACGGGCAGAATTCGAGATTATTTATCAAGTTTTCCGGTTGGACGATCGATGCCGAAAATGAGCAACATTATAGATGTGATAAAAAGAAAGATACTTTTGTGACACAAGTAGTCAGTGATATTCAGGAAATTACATGCTTATTAAATTAGTTGTGTCCTCTGAGTTGGTTGATTTAATTCCCAGGCTGCCGTCGTCCATCTAGACAACATCTTCAGCGCAGGTTTTAGCATAAAATGAACTTGTTTGAATTCGTCATGAATGATGTAATTGTATCTCATGTCATGACTGGTTGTTAATTTACGTCTCTATTGATTATATTTTTAATGACTTGGAATTCGAACTTTCTTTTCATGTGATTTTCTCTTTATTCGCTGGTAGATTTGGTCTGTAGAGGTAATATGTTTGTTAATTGCTAATTCACTTGAGTACCGGGCTTCTAAAGATGCTCTAACTACATTTCTGGTGTTTCCACTATTTCAAATTACGGCATTAACCCAATCAGATTGGTGTCTATAATTATCCACATGCACCGATACGACAGAATATATATAACATGTCTTTTTATAGACAATTTGTGTTCTCGAATTCGAAGGAGATGTCGCCATTTTGACGGGTGTAATGTTTATTGCAGTTGATACAGTTTACTTTGTATATGGTATTAATTTTATCTTCTTTTTCCGTTTGATCTTTCAGTTTGCATACTATCGAATGAAGTGATTGTGCTGGCCGGCTGGCTTGTGTACTATATATCTGTCTGTCTGTTTTCGACATAGAACTTTGCACAAATGTGAGGAAGTTCAAGTCGCCACACTCCGTGTAGCACGCGAAGCAAGAGAAGAAAGTACAAGAAGAGCATAATAGAAACAGTGAGCAGAGGTGTGAGACAAAGGAGGAGTAATAACGAAGAACAAAACAGTTTCATTGGAAATCATAAGTCACAGGGAGTGGATGCATCTGCGCCACTGAGAACGGTTTTGAGCCATGTCACCAATTGTTTCCAACCATAGATTTTTACCGTCCCGAGGACCCCAGCCTGGAAGTCTGCACCTTCCTACGCGGCTTAGACCAACTGTTGTGGATTTCATTGACTGATGCCAAGTTTTTGTTTGACCGCCGCTAGCTTTTTTCCAGCCTGACCCTATATCCGCTAACATAGCTCGTCGAGGGAGGCGATGACTTGGCATACGTAACACATGTCCTAACCATCTCAGTCTTTGTAACTTCACGACTTCGTCGATTGATTTCCCCAGGGCAGGAGTGATAAGTATGCTACTGAGGCGCACCAAACAAAAAAGAACAAACAAAAACAGGCTGCGCGTGACTGGCCTCAAGCAGTTGTCCCCTGGGCTCTGCGGTCACGCAACCAACTTCCACGGTGTGGGCAGCCGGGAAGTAACAATCGCCCTCACAATCCGAAACGCACGCGAAACTTCTCTATTACTCACTCATCTTTGTTTTCTTCTTCACCTCTATCATCTTGCCTTCCTTCCACTGATGCAACTGCTCGACTTGATAGCTCTCCACTATATATATATATATATATATATATACCTATTTCAAATGGTCTCAATATTCTAGCTTATACTTCCTGTCTACCGCTTGCTTGAACTGGATTTTGAAACTACGGTTTATATTCAAGGATTAAGAGGTCAGTTTATAAAAGGAAATTTCAACATCGAAAGTCATGTGTTACTATACAAAAGGAATTCCCAGTTACACATAATTTTAATGAGAAACATTATCGGTCAGTATAAAGTAAATTAAAATCATCCACTTTTACACTGTCATATTCACTATTCCTTTTTACCTATTATTAAATATTTTTTTATGGTTGTTGCATTTTGACTTTAAAATGATAAAGTTTAACAAATTTATTATCATCTTACTAACTAAGGTGATTTTTGTATAGAGAGAAGAAAAAGGACAGACAAAAAGAATATCAGATTATTTAGAGAAAAGCACATTCAGTCTTATATGCAGAATTAGTTGTCATCTGAACTGAGGTAAAAGTGATGGGATTCCAGCAAGCTGGAACCATCGCGTCGAATCCGTACCGAAATACTGCAAGCAGTTTATGTCTACATCAATTGATGGTAATGGAGTCATGAATACGTTGAGTGTCGATACCAGTTATTTGGTTACTGGATTTCATCATGAGCTGACATCTTTTACAGAATCATTGGAAAACCTTCAGGGAGTACTGGACACCTGTATCCGTTGTCCTAGTTTGGGATTCTTCAGCAGTACTCACCCACTGCCAGGGTTCGAGCCCAGGTCCTTCTGGTTACAAGGTGAGCTAGCTCGTAGACCATTAATCTACTGGGACCCAATCCCATGAATTCTAACTTCTGTCAATTCACAACATAGGGCGACTGGCACTAGTCAATGTCTTCGGCGAGTATTATTATTATTATTATATAAGCTTTATTCCAAATCAGTACTTGTGATACAGAATGGAATTCTCAGCATTTTACTACAATATTGCATCCAGTTTTTACATTAACAATAAATAAAGTTCTACATAGATTAAAGTAGATTAAAGTATTTGTCATCACAACCACCCTGCTGTATTCCACTGTGTTGAGAGCTATCTGCTAGCCAAAATTGTAGATACCAATTGACGTCAGTGTTACGTCCCGAATCGCGGTCACGAGATAAAACAAGAACAAAGCCTAACCTTGAGGAACTCAACAACCAATCACGGCAGACTTAGCATGTGCAAATACGATTCGCAGATATATGGTCTGACTTTCAAAGAAACGGCCACAAAGAGATGACAAAATAGCCTTCAACGAGAAAACAGCCGATCAGAAGACGCTGTTTCTCTGTTAATAATAACGAATAATAATGTGCATAAAAATATATATGAATATCTCCTGATTTTCTCAATATAAACGATCTGTTGCCCGGCCATTGTCTTCTGTCGTTACACTACTGATCACGGCTTCCCACTAGAACCCTGAATAGGACCAGTCGCTAGTGAGCATCTCATTGATATTCAAGTATTGGTTTGTAGAGATTTGATTATTTAGAGAAAAGCCTATATACAGACTCTGAATTGTAACAAAAGTAGAGGAATTCCAAAAAAGGAACGAGAACAAATTTAGTACAAAGAAACTTCTTACCAGGAATGTATTCCATAACTAAATAAAGTGCCCGAGAATCTTGAAATGAGAAAAACAACTTGACTACCCATTCGTTATCTGCTTCAGCAAGAATATCTCTTTCAGCCTGTACATGAGCTAGTTGTCGACGTTCTACAACATCGCGTTTATTTAACAGCTTCATTGCATACAACTGATTATTATCCTTTTTACGTACAAGCCAAACCTTGCCAAATGCACCGACACCTGTAATTTAACACAATGGAAAAGAATGAATAAGATATGCTTTTATGCAGGTTATTTGTTCACAAAATCGATACTATCAGACATAACTGTAAAACGAAACAACATTCAGATCCAAGCGGATTAGGTTAGAGACTCTGGATCAATTTGCTTGCAAACAAAACATAGTGTTACAGGTTTATAAACTGACAGTCTGCAGCTACTAGTTAAAATGGAATCATCATGAGCTGACATTGGTTAGAGAACCATTGGAAAACCTGGTAGTACTGGACAGCTGTCTCAACCTAGTTTGGGAATCTTCGGTAGTATGCACCCACTGGCCTTATTTAGGTAGGTAGTTACCTGGGGTTCTAGTGACAAGTTGTGAACAGTGGGGTGCAGCCGGTCGGGTGTGAGGACAAATACTCGCCGAAGACACTAGCTAGCTTTTGTGCTATATCGTGAACTGGCAGAAGTTAAAATTCATGGGCCATTGGATCGGGTCCTAGTGGCTTAATGGTATACGAGCTCGCCTTGTAACCAGAAGAACCTGGGTTCGAACCCCGGTAGGTGCGTACTGATGAAGAGTCCCAAACTAGGACAACGGAAACAGCTGTCCAGTAGTCCCAGGCTTTTCAATGGTTCTCTAACTAATGTCAGCTCATGATGAAATCCTGTAACCAATCAACCAAATCCCTATAAACCAATACTTGAATAAAATGGAATCGTCCAATAATTTCCAATTATATCTTCAACTGTTATTATTACATTCAGTGATTTCTCAAAGACTCTTTACCACTACTTCGGAGCAAATATCCTTAAGAAAAGAATTACAGACTCACTAAGAACATTCTTCACAGCAACGCTAAGGGTAGTGTTTTCCAGTCTTCCGTTGGTCTTCAGAAGCCTTAAGGACATGATCTAGCATCTGACCACTTTTGTATGTACACGTTAGTTTACCTGTTGCTGTGGAGTCAGGTAGACTCGTCCATCGACGCATATCCTGTCTAAAAGGGTACAAAGACACTAGCCTAAACTGCTGAGGAAAGGTAGTAGTGGCTCTATTAGGAGTGCGACCATCGAACATCTTGTCAACACTAACCATTCCATTTCAACAAACGGCTCCTTAAAAGTAATCTCATAGTGTGAAGAATAACCTGCCAAAGGCAATACGCTTTCGTCTTCTTTGCATTGCTGAAGCTTTAGCCGATTATTTAGAAAAACTGAAGCCAAGCATACAAAAGAAAGTTGCTCAGCCACTCCTACTATCACAGTAACAACCGTGTTGATTCCTATTGACTTCATTTTTGTTTGTTTTTTTCTAATTCCTTATAGTTATTGTATTTTTCTATAACTCTTACATAATTCCATACTTTCCTTCGTTTCTATCCACATCCTGATTACAAATCATTCATTAAAATGTTCATCGTAATTTTTTCTATTCCTTCACATTCCCAGCGGAATATACGGCTTCAAACTGGAGACTTGAAGTTTCTGTGACAGTGTTTATTTTTACGGGATGGAGTTGCTAGGCTCATGCCCAACCTCCTCTTTTTACCAGTCTTATTACTGACCTGGCAAGGCAAAGGATTGCGTCTTTGGCTGGGGATCGAACCCGGACCACATGAGGCGTGGTCGGCGAGCATTCTACCTCTGTGCCACCGACTTACATTGAAATGTTCATCGTATTACTTACCCGTAATACACTTATTTAATTTCTTTTATGCATTGAATAATAATATTCACAATTATGTTTGTGACAGCTCATCACTTACGTGACTACCTTGTTTGATAAGAAAATTGTATATAAATGTGATTGTACAACTAGAGAGGAAAATGAAGTCACCACAAAGAGCCTTTTCACTGAACTCTACATGTTTTATTTCCATTATTAATGTCTAGTTGGGGATTATTCATGAATTCAGTAATTTTGAGCCGAGATACGTACTGCTGGTTTGAGGTATACTCAAACAAATAAATAAACATACATCTCGTGTAATCTGAAAAATACTATTCATCACCTTACAGGCTGGTAACATTACAAATTTAAAGTAGGGAGGATGAATTCGCTGATCCTTTCCGATCAATCAGAAGTTGGGAAATCTGTAGAATACCTACAATTTTGTAAGGTAATCAACAATAAGCCAATGTTTTTACACTACTGTACTCTTGAGAGAGGTGGACAGAGAGAGAGAGAGAGGAAATTCACCATTTTTTGAAATAATACTCTATAAATTCAGTAGAAAGCATAACCTTCAGATATCCTTTTTTTTCAAAAATGATATCAGTGTGGTAGAAGTTGAGAATTAGACTTGAATATACACACCAGGAATTCAATGCACAGAATAACTGTATCTACGTATCTATCTATCTATCTATCAATCTCCTATCTGCATACAACCAAATATTTGTACACCTAAAGTATACAGGCTTTCAGAAATGCTGTAAGAGATATGAATGTATTTAAAGATATGGCAAAAATTTCCTGTTTCTTTTTTCCTTGCTGCTGTTAATGTAAGGTAACCTTTAGAAAAATATTTTTGTGCCTAAGAGAAACACATTTTCCTGCCAGCAGACATTGGAATGTTGTCCATTAATAAAGCATTTGTTCGTTTACATTTAGGCATTTAACAGCATAAACTTTTGTTCATAGGTAAGCGTGAATACGTGTGTGTGTGTGTGTACGTGTATATGTATGTTGTATGCATGTGTGCATGTTTGCGTGCAAGCGTGTTTGTTATGCTGTATATACGCGGATTCAAAGATTAGTTGTAATAGAAGATAAACCAGGGTATAGAACACAAAATAGCATCAAGAATTCGGCCATTCATACATTTCTACCCACGCTTATTGATGTGTACATTCCTTCAAAAATTTTTAGCTAATGCATACTCGAAACTGTCCATCTGTTAATGTGTAACGTGGTGACCAATATTACTTGTTAGACTTTATAATTTCTTGAAAGAAATAAGCATAAATATGTAATAAAATAGATAAATTTCTGCAAAATGGAGATTCGTGGGTGGATTTTCACTGTGCACCCAAACACTGCCTAGATTTATAGTTGGACAGAGGTGAATAAAGTTATACATAAGCATGCACAATAAAGTGCAGCCAAAAAAATAAAATAATCGAATCGATTACTGCATATTAAATTATGATCTGTAATTCTTGGGTTGAAAAAAAAAACAACAAAGAAAAGAATTACCTGGCAACAGAAGAAATGAATACTTTTGTTGGTCAGGGCAGACCAAGAGAGTTGAACAGCTGCTTTACACGTGACCTACATGTTACACACTAGATATATAGCACAGCAAAGAAAATGCATTGGAATTCAGTAAAGCAAATTACATATGTGAACGGTACAGTTATTGGCTTTTATGCCCAGCCTACATAAAATCAATGCAGTCACAGAGATCTATCATTTTGTAACTGCGAGAGAGAGAGAGAGACAAAGGGAAAAAATAGAGGAAATCTACTAGATCGGTATGCAGCAAAGCTACAGGGATTTATGTATAAAGAATTTATTGCCGTATACCACAAAGATGTTGACCAGGATGACTGTATATAATTAGTAAGTTATATATAAACCAATAGGAAATATTACAGTCACAAAAAGTCTAGACCGCTGTATCAACTATTCAGATTCAGGAAGAATGCATGTAATTTTAAATATTTACAAACAATAAATTTTGACTAGTGTAAATGCCGTAAACGATATTTTTTTTTTCTCAATCAAATTATTTATGAAACAAAAAGTGGAACAGATATTTCAAGGAGTTCGCTTGAATCTATGGTTGTGTAGTATTCAAAGGAACCTAAGATTAAATTTAGATTACTGGTGAAAAAGTTCACCACACTGGAAGGAAGTGATGATGTGCGTATCTTTTTTTGTTTTATTTTCTGAATAATGTGTACATATTTGTATAAAACTCAGTATGAATTGAAGAATTACACTCGTAACATTCTGTAAGGAAATTACTTTTTATGCTGTGTATTGCGTGAAATAAGAATGCTTTGGATAAAAAATAGGGGTAGGAGTAAAAGGTGAGCGTAGGTGAACATTATCCGCCAGATGAATAGTATCAGAAGTACAGCTGAAAGATATTTAGATATTTAATTATGAAATCAAATGATTTTTCTTTATAAGACTTTCCTGACACATTAAGTGATCCGTGAATGTGAGATTTTTGTGTCTACATAAGGATACAGTAACTTCGAGTCAAACTGATTTCTTTCCATTTATCCCTGTGCTGAGACAGTTTTCATTTTCCACAAAAGATGTGATCAACTTTGTCTGTGATTGATCTGACAGTTTCAATCCCTGAAACGTAAAAATACCTTCAGAACATATTTAAACTAAATTGTATCTCAATGGTTTAATTTCGTTCAAATGCAAAATGAATTGCTCCTTTTATTTACTTATTACGCTCCTTCATAATTTACGTTCACTGATGAGCAAGTTTAGATGACAGTAAGCCGCTGAAATATGGTAGATTTGACGTATCCTCTAAATCATAGTATCAGAATTATTTTCGAAATTCATGCTTCTAAACGTGCGTCGGTGACACAGAGGCAGGATGCTCGCCAACCACGCACGTGGTCCACGATTTGATTCCCGATAACCGACGCACTCATTTACCTTGCTAAGTCAGTAATAAGACTGGTAAAGAAGGAAGGTTGGGGGTGAGGCTAGCAACCCCATCCCGTAAAAAATAAACACTACTGCTACCGAAACTTCAAGTCTCTAGCTTAAAGGTGCCCTATGTTCCACTGGAAACGTAAAGGAATACTATTAAACTACTATTTTTCCACTTGTATAAATTTGTTTGATAGATACTTGTGCTTAGTGTCCACCCAGCATAACTAGAAGATATGCAAGTGAAAAGCAACAAGCTGGCAGAAGAAGCATCCAGAGAGGATAGGACTTCAAGTGAACATAGATAAAACAGAGGTGATGAAGATTCCTGGCTAATAACAACAGCAACAGACAACAATCAGCCAGCACAAATGGGAGGAACCTGAAAGAAACAACCTCCTTCACCTACAGACATGGGAAGCATCGTTTCAACTACAGGTGGGTGGAACTGACGAGGACATCAAAGCCAGAATCGGAAAAGCAAAACAAGCTTTCAAGTCTAAGTGGAGGTCAACAGCACTCAACATCGAAAATAAGATCCGGATTTCCAACTCCAATGTGAAGTCAGCCAGCGCTACTATACGGATCAGAGACTTGTGCTTCGCGTCATAAAGAGCACCTCAAACAAACTTCAGACCTTCATCAACAGTTGTCTTCGCTCGAAACCAAGATCAGATGGCCAGCTAGAAAAGATAAGCAGTAGTGAGGGATCTCTGGAAGCAAACCAACACAGCAGGAACCGATTGTGCAACAAATAGACAGGAAGAAATCGAGATGGATTGGCCATACTCTGAGGAAACGAACCATCAAGTGACATCACTAGACAAGCCATCGCTCGAGTGGAACCTGAAAGGGAAGGGGCGAGTTGGACATGAGTGCAAGGGTCATTTGGAGGAGGTCATGTGAAGAGGAGATGAAAGCATGTGGACAGACTTGGAGCGGAGTGAAAAAGTTGGCAGAAAACAGAAGGCAATGGAGACTTGGGCAGCTGAAGCCCTGTTCCTCTAGGAATTAAAGGATATAATAATAATAAAGAATATAGCTGGAAATGATGAAATTCCTGAAGGCGAAAATCAAATGATTATTAGACTTACATACACAAACCTATAATTTTATATATGAAAGCATTAGGAATATGATGTTTGACTGCTATTCATAAGTCTTCATACATTCACACCTGCATTCACAAAACAGATAGCCACTTTCGGTAAACTGTCCATATATACTTTATTTAATTAGAAACTGTTTACATTTGAGAACAGTTTCCAGTCTTAAGTCGAATCATGTGACAGTCCACTGGAGCTATTTGAGCCAAGAATACACGTCGCATAATGGTAAAAGTGGCAATTACATTTGTAGCCATTGAATTTAACGACAGCTAACCTATGACGAAAAGTCGCCACCTCTCACTAAATCAATAAATCACAGGTAAGCTCAATAACTAGTGAAATTAATAACGAGACATTAAGTATCCAATCGTGACACGACACTTGAAGATAACAGAATGCCTTAAATCCTGTTACTTCAAAACTTGTCCCAGCAGCAAATTTTGGCTGGGATGAGAGACTGTTTGATTGACTAACTAAACAAAGTAGGAATTTGCAAATACTGCAGCAGTTCAAGTTGTTATTACTTCGATGAAGAAAACAAAAGTCGTAAAAACCGACGTGACAGCTTCAACGATTGACTTACTACCATAGCCGACACTTTTAGCCTAGTCCTGTTATTGCGGAGTATACTTCTCCATTTAGCAGGATAGATTTAATGGAAGTGTGCATAGCAAGAAGCCGTCAGTGTTTGTACATTTTTTTAAAATCTTCAAAGGTCATCATTGTGATCTGCGAAGTAAGATGAAGGGAACTGCACTACACACGTCTTTTGTTGGTAGTCGGATATCATGTCTGCACAAAAGATTACGCCAGTTGGTGAATATCATGCTAAGGTGTCGACAACGCCAGTCTGTTGAGGTTAACGCACTATCCAAATATGTGAAGTGTTTAATACAAGCAACCAATCAAATTCATCATCTGAAAATCACTGAGTTCGAAAGAAGAAATCACTACAGTTTCTATTGGAAACCAAAAATGTTTAGATGAGAAATATTTGATACTGTAAACGGTAATAAACAAACCAAACAAAATAGTGTGACACTATGTGCTGTGGCGTCCATCGGTGGCATAGGGGCAGGATGCATGTGGTCCACGGTTCGACCCCCGGCAACCGACACACTCCTTTACCTCGCTAAGCCAGTAATAAGACTGGTGAAGAGGGGAGGCTGGGCATGGGGATAGCAACCTCAAACCGTGAAAATAAACACCACTGCTGTCAAAACTTCAAGTCTCTAGCTTGAAGCCCTATTTTCCATTGGGCGAATAAAAGGAATAAAAAAATGTACTGAGGCGTGATACTACATACTGAACGATTGATGGAAACCACTCATGTCAAACTTCGGCGCTACTCTGAATTCTAGTGACTTGAACTAATTCGTCACCCTAAGCTGAGTCAAACCGAGTACACAGCTGATGAGCGCGATTTGAAACAACCGAAATGACCAGCCAGTGTTTGAAACCCTTCGGTTTTGTTAGCCAGCAATACTGTTTGGTACGAATGGTGTCCAACTATTCGTATCAGTTGATGAGTAGTATATATTTATATTCAGTTATTTCGTTTCCCGTCAATAAATTGAAGTTCAGTACGAACCAGTTAGCCAGTATCGTCTTACTGGCATGAAAAGTATTTTTTCTCATAAAGTTCAGAAGACTTCATTTTGTCAACTGATTCACCTAAAAGAGTACTTTAAATCAATGCAACAAGTTCTAATCTTTATTCACCTTTTTGTTAGGCTGACAATTAATAGTGTCAAGTCAGGTGTCCATGATATGTACAATTTTAGTATTTTAAAAAGTGTCACTGTGATTCCATTCGGGGGCTAAAAACAATAAACGGTACTAACTTAACTAGTGAGTGCTATTCATTGGAATGACTGGTTTACAAGTCCGGTTTATTGTTATAATGGCACATGTAGTTAGCATTTTTTTTTACTATTGCCTCAGTCACTAAAATCTCGATATCATTTATGGTGTTTATTGTTTCTGGAATTTAAGCTCAGATTACAATCTGCAGACATATCTAACTATAAGATGTATTTCTCATCAGTTCAGATACATAGTAAGTACTTCTCTGTTTCTAACAACTTACCGGCTAATAGTTATTTCTGATATATATATATATATATAATTCAATGGAATTTAGACAAATCGGTTAGAAAATTTGTGCGTCAGTGGCACAGCGATAGAATGCTCGCCGATCACACTTCACGTGGTCCGGCGTTCAATCCCAAGCCACAGATGCACTCCTTTACCTTGCTAAGTCAGTAATACGACTGGTAAAGAGGGAAGGTTGGGAGTGAGACTAGCGACCTCATCCCGTAAAAATAAACACCACAGCGATAGAAACTTCAAGCCATATGTTCCGCTTAATGGGACGTAAATGAATAAAAATAAAGTTAGAAAATTTACTGAGTCGTCTCAGTATCGATCGACTCATCTAGTCATTCAGCTGCTTTATTTATCGAAAGGACGAAGCTTTCTCTTTGCTATACTGACTCAGTATTTCAAATGTAATGTAATGAATCTTTAAAAAGTTACTGCTTCTTTGTACACATTCACTCAGTGTAACGGCAATACGTAAACTGTGTTAACCACTTTAAAAAAAGGAGGTATACAGTTTGCGTAAAATTTACTGCTTAAATACAAAACACATTTTTCAAGCTTTAAGAAAGTCAGAAATTCTGTCAACTAGTGTAGTAAAAAGAAATGAATTTATTTATGGGAGTCTAAAACGAAAGACTTAACGATTTCTGCTTATGGAGTATTAAAACATCTTTTCTGTTCCAAGAATTCATTCTGAGTTAACATGGCTTCCAAAAACTAATCTTTTAAACTCTCGTACTTATCATGTAGTTGTATATGACAAAAGCGTAATTTTATGATTTTGTTTTGCAGTAAATCAAAAGTAAAAGCCTACCTAGATGCTTTATTCTGAAGAACATTGACTGGTCCATTTTTGCACGCTGCATACGCATATGATTTGATTCTTTTTTGCGAAGTAGACAACGCATCTGTATTCGAGCTGTTTCGTCCAGACCAACCTTGGACATTTCAGCTTCAAGGCGATCACGTCTCTCTTTTCTCTCCCGGTGTATTCGTCCAACATCGGCCATTCTCTGTTCCATGAAACGTCGGTAGACTGCCGGATTAACAGGTTTAACCATTCGAAGAGTGTGTTGTTCTTGAGTTGAATCATTATTGTCTTCTGTCGCTTCAGTCTCATGCATTTGCGGCGATGACTCTTTCAATCTTTCTGCATCTTCTTTATCTTCAGGTTTTGACATGAGATTAGCTGGTTCCAGGGGACTGGGGAAAAATGTCTTAGTTGGTTGATTCACAAATGGACTAGTTGATCGACTAACAAAATAGTCTGGTATATTTTCTTCTTGTTGCTGTTGTTGTTGTTGTTCTGCAGGTGCATTTTGATGCGAGGTATTGCATTTTCCAGGCTGAAATAAAATGTGAGATAAAAAAACTGCGTTCACAAGAAGACTATAATAGCTTCAGGTATACATAATATTCACCGCTTATAATAGTTCTCATTTCTGTGAAGAAGACAGACAGGGACAAATGAGTACGATCCATTCGAAAGGTTTACTGATGATTTACATATACTCACATAGAAGTATTACTGTAGTATTCTTTGAGGTCACCATTAGACATTATTTGTGAATCTTGATGAGATAAGGCAGTCAAACAGTCTTAAAATAGACACAGTTTCATTATTCTAAGTTGTAAGTGATAATTTCCTCCTCAAGAGTGGCAAAATTGTAGTGAGAGCTGGCTGCAAGCCAAAATTGTAGACAGCAGATTAAACGTCAATGTTACATCCCTAATCGGGGTCACGAGACAAAACAAGAGGAGGAAATCAACAACCAATCACAACAGACTTAACGTGGGCAGATACTATTCGCAGATAGATGACCGGAATGTCCAAGTAACAGCCACAAAGAGATGACAGAATAACCTTCAGGAATAAAACAATCAATCAGAAGACGTTGTTTCTCCGCTGACAATAATGTACATAAAAATCTATAAATACTGCTTGATTTCCTTAATAAACAATCTGTTGCCTGGCTTTTGTCTTCTATAGTTACAAAATTACAGGGAGAACTAAAAATAATAGCTAGTTAGCTCATGTAAGTAACGGTGTACAGGCCGACCATTTTATCAGCAGAATAGAATTCGACTTTTCGGATCATTTTGAGCGAACAGCATGCTTTACAGTAAATATTCCCTAGGTAACATATAAATAACCACGTTTGTTGAGAATCCATCTATAAAGACATATACATCACACATTGTTTCATTAGATCTCAGACTACATAAAAAAGTATCAAGAGAAGAAATGTTTTCAAGTATTGGTTTTGTAGGGCTCCTGTTTGATTGGCTGGAGGATTTCATCATGAGCTGACGTCAGTTACAGAACCACTGGAGAACCTCGGAGTACTGGATAGCTATTTCATCCTAGTTTGGGACTATTCATCAGTACGCATCCACTGGGTTTTGAATCCAGGACCCTGTGGCTTAATCGTCTACGAGCTTGCCTTGTAACCAGAAGGTCCTGGGTTCAAACCTCGGCTGTGGGTATGCATTGCTGAAGAGTCCCAAACTAGGAAAACGGAGACAGGTGTCCAGTACTCCTTGCAAGGTTTCCAGTGGTTATCTAACTTATGTCATCCCAAGAAAAAAAATACTCTTTCCCACTTAGCCCATAGTAAACATTTATTTGTATTTTATTTATTGTTTTTTTTAAAGTCCTCCCGGAGAAGAAAAGAAGAAAAAAAAAAAAAAAAAAAGGGAGGGAAAAAAAAAAAAAAAAAAAAAAATAGGATTTATTCCCGGCCACTCACTCGTTTTTTTTTCTTTTTTCCCCGGGGGGGGGGCCCCTTTTTTTTTTTTCCTACCCCCCTTTTTTCAGAAAACAAATTTTTTTCCGCCCAAAAAAGGGGGGGGGCCCCCCCCCGAAAAAAAATTTTGTGCTGGGGTCATAAAAGAGCGCTCCTCCTCATTTTTATTAGTTATCTTATCATTGCTGGGGGGCGCACAATTGGTCTGGATTTTCTGAATTTTATCAAAACACCTAAAAAAAAAAAAAAGACACCTCCCCCCCCTGTGAGATTATTATTTTTTTCTTTCCACCCAACCTAAAAAAAAAATGGGGATTTTGGGGGGAAAAAACCCCCTCCACCCGCTTTTTTTTCCCCCCCTTTTCAATTTATTTAACCTTTTAGAATTCTCCCTTTTGGGAATCCCCCGGTTTTTCCCCCCTCTTAAGCCCCCAACGTCCCCCCTTTTTTTGTTCTGGGGGGATCCGGGGGGTTGGGGGGGGGGGGGGGAAAAAACCCCATTTTTCTTTATTATTTTTTTGTTTATTTTTTTCCCCCCCCTTCCGAAAGTTGCTGGGTTCCTCCAATTCCTTTTGTTTTCCCCCCTGCTGGTTTTATTCTTTTTTTCCCTTATGGCCCGAATTTTGGGGGGGGCGTGTTTTTCCTTGGTTTCTTTTTTTTTTGCGTTTTTTCATTGGGAAATTTTTTTTTTCAAGTTTTTTTTCGGGGGGGGTTTTCCTTTCCCTACCCGGGCGGTTCAGGGAACCCCCCCCCCCATTTGTGTTTTTTTCGTGGTTTAGGGGGCAAAAATCTCTCCCTTTTTGAAGTTAGTGCTTACAAGAAACAAATGATTATCAGAGCAGAACTGTAGGAGACGGTCACCGTTGTCGGTTCGCTGGCACGGAACTCCATAGGTGCCACCGACATCCTTCTCAGATTGACACAATTTCCCTACTTGAGCGTTAAAGTCACCAGCTAGAACGACTATGTCTGAGCGTTTAGCCTTTCCACCAAACTAGACAGCTTTTGGTAGAACTCATCCTTCGTTTCATCTGAACTGCAGTCAGTGGGGGCGTAGGCGGAGATTACGAAAAGGCATCGGCGAGTAGTGCAGTCCTTCCTCCTTCTTACTGATCCGTTCAGGCGGACAGCACACATTCGGCTATCTACCGGGATCCAGTCAAGCAATGTCTTTTCTGCCCTAGTACTCAAAGCTATCCCTACGCCAGCTAATCCTCGTGAACTAGCTGTGGCATCTCCTGACACCCTCAGGTGAATTTTGCAGATTCAACCTGTTGGCCAGGTGGGGTTAGGTGAATAACCACACTTGGGTCTTGTATGCGTGTTTCTGAAACAGCATACATCAGTGGCTCGTGATGCCAGTTCTGGGTGAAATATAAAACTTCAGCCTTGTAAGTTTCAGTGGTAGTTATTTTGCTTTTCTGGCATGGGATTGCTATCCTCGTACACTACAAGTTAGTAAACTAAGGTCTAAGAGTAAGTCAGTCAGGAATCGAGCCCTGAACCGTATGCATAGTTGGTGAGCGAATCGATATACATGAATATATATATATATATATATGAATTTTTATTACTCGATGAAAATGTGAGATACTAGTGCACTTTTTCTGCTTACACATGTCAATAGCAACAACTGGTAACTGAGATCTTTTTTCTTTTTGAAAGGTTTTTCATTCTGCTATCAAGCATGATGATGAGGTCTGGCAAGAACCAACGGCTGGCAACATTTATTGATATGGCTCAAAACCGTTCCCAGTGACGCAGATGCATCCACTCCTTGTGATTTATAATATTCAATAAAACTATATTGTTCTTTGATATTACTATTCTTTTTGACTCATATCTCTGTTTGTTGTCTCTGTTTACCCACTTCTCTTGCTTCGTGTGCCACATAGAGTGTAGGAACTCGAACTGCTGCACATCTGTGCAAAGTCCTACATTGAAACCAGTCAGTCAGTTTTAGGTGTACCTGTGTCACCTTAAAATGATCTATCATCAAAAGAAGATTTTACAAACAAATAGTATCTATTTTAGCAGTCAGTAGGATTAAACAACCTTGTAAAAGTTTAAGAATTTAGGAAGTTCGGTCAAAAATTTAAATGAAGACACTTATCAGTAACTAATAGTCGTCCCTAATAGTGCCAAGATTGCATGCCACAATATCCCTAACATAATATATATCACTTTCACCGAAGAACTTAGTGACGCGGGTTCAAATCTCAGAAAGGACATGAGTTCTTTCAAAGTTGCAGATACGCCTTGATGACTTGTGAGTGCCAACTGGCACGAAACCTAGGTTAGACTGGGCTTCCTGTCGATTGCCTCCAACTATGTAATAACAATGAAATGTCCGCTATTTTATTAACACGGTAACAAGTATTAGTTTTAAGCGAAATGGTTTGCTCTACGGACAGCTGTCATTACACAAAGTTTCACCCCTGTTTTTCTCTCCGTCTACCTGTTTACCTTTTTTCTCAGAAATAATGATCTTGATTAGTGTACTGTATAGTATTTTTCTTAATCTTCTGAATTTGCTGTGAGTAAATGAGAATAAACGATATCAATTTTCATAAAGCTTCAAATATATTTATTATTTTAAAAGCTATAAACATGTAGTACTATCCAATTTCTGACTGTGATTTATTCTGCATTGTTGCAACATTCATTCACCTAATAATGCGTCTTGAGTCGATTTATTTCCTGCATCAAAAGCTGCTCTGCTCAGCTTTAACAGACAATAACTGCAAATGGTAAGAAGTACGCACAAATTCAAACTAAATAACATCTTTGCCTATTGAGTAAAGATGACTGCCAGTGAATATAAATATGAGACACGAATAAGGTTTCAAGACAGACACCCGAAAGCAGTTAGTGGTTACGCATCAAAGCGGTTAGCTAGGAGAAAGGTACGACATATTCATAGGGTGATTAGGAACTAACTGTTTGAGTGATGAAGTGGAGTTGGTGTGCGAGCGAGCGTGAGAGAGAGAGAAGAAAAAAGCAATACAATTACCACATCTTGAAAGTCTTAGCAGATTTCATGACAGCTATACCTAACGCAACTGAACATTTATTACTAATTATGTCTCTTTCACAAATTACTACACCAATAATAAACGATGTCAGGTATTCATCACCTATGATGACCAAACAAGCTTCATAAAGTGAATTCAGAAGCTGACATTTTAAAAGTAGCATGTCTTGTAGACATTATAGGAAAAAAGAATAGCGCAGCACCCATAGATCAGATAAAAGCGTAAAGTTTTCTAAGCCAAAAGTATAGCAGTGTTAATTGTCTAAAAGAAAAAGTACTGTAGAAGTGTTGCTTATTTCAAAATATGTTTCAGTGTTGCTATTAAAACAAAATAAATTTCGCGTAAACTTCTTACAAATCAATGTTTACAGCTACCTTACATAACAGCGGAATAGGAATTTAGGTACACTAGACTAAGTCAAACAGAGTTACAACTCGAAGTAGAACAAGGTGAAAAAAACAAAAAAAAAAAACAACAACAAGAGAAATACGGGATAACAACTGAATAACAGATAATAGATGACTCGAAAACAGTAGATATTCTTTATTATGCCGAATAAGTTTTTCAGTTAGTCATTTCTGTCATGTTAGAGTATTTGCACAAAAGTTATCAGCTGTCAGACCTACATCAACCACTAACAGCTTTATGATTCAATCGAATTTCTCCATGGAATCTGTGTGACTTTTATCGTTAAAATAATCTGTGGTGCAGATTTATCAAACAGACGAATAACACTGCACAAATTCTTACACATGAACCCCAATTTGTCAATTCAGTTTGTCTGTCTGTACTCAACATAGAACTTTGCATCAGTTTAAGTCACCACACTCCATGTAGCACACAAAGCAAGAGGTGAAATGCTTAATAGAGACAGTAAACAGAGGTGTGAGACAAAGGAATAGTAATAAAGAAGAACAATATAGTTTCATTGGAAATAATAGGTCACAAGCAGTGAATGCATCTCTGTGCCAGCCGTCGAGAACAAGGATTTTGAGCCATATCACCAATTATTTCCAGCCATTGGTTTTTAGCGTCCCGAGGCCCCCAACCAGGAAGTCTACACCTTCCTACGTGGCTGACTTAAACTAACTGTTGTGGATTTCATTGACTGGTGAAACCATGTTTTGGTTTGACTACCGCTAGCTCTTTCCAGCCTGATCCTATGTCAGCTAACATTGCCCATCGAGGAAGGCAATGGATGACTAGGCATGCATGCGTAAAACATGTCCTAACCATCTCAGTGGATGTAACTCCATAGCCTCGGCTATTGATTTCCCCTCCTTACCTATCACTCGACCGATACCTAACCTCAATATTGCTCGCCTCCTTATACCACCTCACACGGGAGATAGAACGCGGGCACCTATGATCAAAGACAGCTAATCTTCTCATGTCCTCCACTCTCAATGGCCAGGTCTCACAGCCATACAGGAGGACGGAGCGGACTGTTGAGCAGTACACACGCCCTTTGGTCGATAACCAGCCGGATATCACGTCTACGAAAGAGACGGCCTAGAGCTGACACAAGTTACCAAAGAATATATATATATATATATATATAAATATATATATATAGGAATAGGTATAAATAGCCTCTAATTATTATTCGGCATCAACAACAAAATTCGGATTTTCAATACAAACGTCAAGTTAGTCAGCTCTTCTATACAGATCAGAAACGTGGCGGGCGGGTCACAAAGAGTATTTCCAACAACCTGTTGCAGACATTTATCAACAAATGTCTTCGCTGGCTCTATACTGAAGATCAGATGGCCGGAAAGAATCACCAACAAGGAACTATGGGAACAAACAAAGCAAGAACCAGTCGTCAACCAACAAATATGCAGGAGAAAGTGGAGATGGATCGGATACTCGCTGAGATCTCTGGGTGACATCGCGGGCGCGTCAGGCCATTGGTCGAGTGGAACCAGGCCGAAAGGGAAGCGGCGAGTGGGACGTCAGTGCAAGGGTGACATGGAGGAGATCGTGTGAAGAGGAGTTGAAAGAGTATGGACTAACATGGATGCAGGTGAAAAGCACAGCAGAAGACAGAAACAAGTGGAGACGTGCAGTTGGAGCCCTATGTTCCACTAGGAACCCAAGGGAGCAATAATAATATAATGATAATAATTACGAGGTACATAATGAAAAGTGAAGCACTCCCATACCATCCAGTGGACCTTCACACTTTCAAAGTAAGAATCAGATTTTCAGAATTCAAGAATATGAGTCAAAATGGTGAGTACTATTACTTCTAGCTACTGACAGTGAGTGATCTCAAACTTTCAATTCTACTTTAAAATAACCCATCTTCCTATCATCAATCTACCATCGATAAGAAAATACTGAATATAACCTTTATAACGCAATGAAGATACTAACTTAAATTGGCTTCTCGACAGTTGGTTTCAGTTTAACTGTAAAAATGCTTGCTCATTTGGAAAACAGAAGTACTTTAAATAATATGCATATTCCAAACCAAAATATTCAGCAATGTGTAATAACAAATACAAAGAATGTTTGCAGTACACATCAGTTCACGCGTATGTTACAAAAACACAACTGAGATCCTCAGCCTATAGTTTACAGCAAGTCATTAAAATAATATCAAACGTTTGCTTTATACTTCATGACTGTGTGTTAATACCGTCTTGCAGATTGCGTGGAGATAAGTTTTAACAACAAGTGGACATTACAACAAAACAACAGAAAAGTTAATCAGCGGTTAATTCAATATGAAGGCTAGTAGATAAAGTTACTAATCTAATCGTGTGAAAAAAGAAACACAACAACAACAACAGGATTACTATTAAATCAGTTCATCAGTTGATACACTTACTTTCTCAGAAACATGCACCTTCTTTGTTGTTAATAAATTGCTAGTGCTTGAGGCCACCATACGTGGAGGTAGTTTAGGAGGTGTGTTTGAATGTGAATTCATTTCATTTGTTGTAGACACAGCCGAATGTATATCATCTGGAGTTTGTACATTAGAAATTAATTCATCTCCTTTAACTAATAACTCCTTGGAAATATTTGATACAGGAGAAGAACTCATCACAGCTACAGGACTTGTTGTCTTTTTTGTTGAATGACCAGCTGGCCGGTTGTTCGGTTTACTCACAGTTGTATTTAAAGACTGAGGTCGACTTTATTAAATAAACGGTAAAAAAAGAAACTCATTAAAATCGATAATGGATATCTAAAATAAAAGAGTTTGTGTGTTAGCTACTGGATTTTACAAAAGTTAGTCTACAGTACAAAGCCACCATCTTTCATTAAATCAACACATCATCACTGGTTAGCTGAGGAAACAAGGGAATTAATAAGCGGACATGAAATATCCCACTTTAATACGACAGATGAAGACTCTAAATCAGGTTGGAAACTAGAATGAACAGCAGATATTGGCCGGCACGATCAACTGTCTGACTGACTGACTGACCAATCAGCGTAGAACTTTGCAAAGTCTGCACTAATTCGAGCTATAACACTTCCATGAAACAAATGAAAGTAGAGAGAAAAGAATGCAAGAAAACCATAATGGAAGAACACATGGAGTAGAGAGAATCATTTGATGAAGAATAGTGAGGGTTTTTCAGAATTTGGAAGATCACAAGTGGTGAATACATCTGACTTATTGAGGCCGATTTCAAGAAAAATCGACAGCAATAATCTTTAAACATTGGTTCTTCTAATGCCGAGAACCTTAGTCAAATAGTCTAAACATCCCTAATTCGATCAAAACAACAGCCAAAGACTTCATAAATCGATTCTACAAAAGGTGAAATTGTTTATCGAGGACAACAGCGGATATGCATGCATAACACTTGTCTTAGCCTTATCAGTTGATAAAATTTCACAATTCCATTGACTGATTTTGTTCCAAACATAATACTCCCACAGTATCCTTGTTATTACGGCATATATTGCTCCATTTAACAGGAAAGATAGAAAAAAGTTGTGTATGGTTAAAGCCACCAATCTTTCCACCTACAGTAACCATCCCCAAAGTAAGACGAAGATAACGGCTGCACATTGGTGGACAACGAAAGCGGGAGATATGGAAAAATGATAAGTTAAATAGTTACAGGACTTTGTCGTGAACTGACATCTGTTACAGAACCATCAGAAAACCAGCAGGGAGTATTGGAGTGCTGTCTCGCCCTAGTTTGGCACTTTGTACAGTAACCATCCACCACAGGAGCTCCACTCCAGGACCTGTCGGTTACAAGGCGACTTCGTAGGCTATTAATACACTGGGATTCGATCCAGTAGCCAGCCCATAACTTCCAACTTCTTCCGACTCACGATGTGATGTGACCGCTAGCCAGTGTCATCGGTGTGTGTCTTCAAATCATATCACTGAAAATCAACACACGAAGATCAGTAAATTATTTACTGTCCAAAGTATTTATGATGCATGAAGTGATCACGGGGGACAATGGAGTTTCAGTAACCTCCCAGGAGAGAGCAGTTCTATGTGAGGTAGTTAAATACGTCCACGATGTTGTAAAGATTAATGAACTAGAGTAACCAGAACATATGTCACGATTACCTGTCCATCATGTGCTACACAAAGTGTACTTTGTTATTATGTGATTGATTTCAGAAATGCGATTACTGACAGATTCCTATATTTCAATACACATACTACACACTATGTGAAGTTCTCTTTTAATTTCCATGATTTCTCTTTATTTACCCTTAATCACAGCCTTGACGTTTTGGTTAATGATTACCCTAATGACCCATTAACATGAAAGACTGGTTGCTTTGCTGAAAACTTACTACCACAAATCATATATTATATATTAACAAATGCTATTCAAACAATCCATTTACGAGGACCTTGTCGGGAAGTAAATGTTTATTCTCCTAATCGCTGTTTTTTTTTTAATGTTCACACTGAAATATCCCCTTCAGTGAAATATGCTACAGACGAAGTGAAATACGGGAAAAAAAGCAGAAAGTATTGAAATATTACGAATATTTGTCAGAAGTGCCTTTTTGTCATCCTCCAATTTAGTCCATTAAATTATTAGTGCTCATGATTTTTTTTTCCTTCAGAAAGTTTTAAAACAAAAGGAAATTAAATTTCCGTTGATAGATGGATATTGTTTTTCGGTGAACCTACCTCGCGGTCTCTTTTTTATGGTTTTGTGAAGGCAAATTAGAAGGGGTTCCAGTCGGGGCAGTTGATGAAATTATGTGGTCGGTTGACTTAACACGACTATTAGTTGTTGAAGCAACCTGATTCCGTGAATTCGATCGTGGAGGGAGAGGTGGAGGAAGTGGTGTACCTTTCTTGCTTGACTGTTCCAATTTACAACCTCCTGAAGGGCTAGATTTTGATTCGGAAGACAATAAGGATTCGTCTTTACTTTTTGTTTTTGGACTTTGTGAGACTGGTGTAGTTTGACGGTGAGAAATCTTTTCGGGTTGATGGAGGTATTTATCTTCTGAAAAACATAAAGATTTAGGTATAACATAAACGCAATAATTACCGATTATAGCCAGAGGAAGGCCAGTTTAAACTACATTGTACAGAACTGATCGTGTTTATTATGCATAGTCACTGCTACGCGTAAACTATACTTTAAGATTTACTGCATAACACTTACACGACGTAATTGTTTATTATTTTTATTCATTTTAGTTCCCAGTGGAATATATGGCTTCAAGCTAGAGCTTAGGAGCTTCGGTTGCTGTGGTGTTTCTCACGGGATCATGTTGCTAGCTTCAAGCTCAACCTTCCCTTTTTACCGGACTCATTACTGGCTAAGCAAGGCGAAGGTATGCGTCAGCCAGGGATCGAACTCCGGACCACATACATGGTCGACCAGTGTCCTACCACTAAGTCGGTGACACACTATACGACATAATAAAAATTCAGAATTTAACGTATTGAATGATTGTGTTTTAAAATCATACTTACCTTGAATATGCGTCTGAGGCTCACTGTATGTAGGTGTCTCCTGATTACTTGAAATTTGCTCACGTAATCCGTAGTTTGAAGGGGTTTGTGTTAATCCACTGTTTGGATTCGACGACAATGCGGTAGTTTGTGCGGGTATATTAGATCCACCACCAGACTGCCAAATTTCATTAAATGCACACGAATTACTTATAGGCATTCGAGGTCCTCGATTAATGGATGGGCTGGCACCGGGAAGAATTGCACTTGTTCCTAAACAAGCTGAATTTGAAGGAGAAAGTGCTGTGTGCGCCAGCGGATTATAGGAAATAGAGTTAGATAAGGTAGGTCCAGTAGGAAAGTAAGGAACTGGAACTGATACTAGTGGACCGTATATATTGCCTGACGGAGAAACCTGATGCATTTGAATTTGATTAGGGGTTAAATGTGATCCATAACGATGCAACATCTGGCCTGGAGATGGAAAAAGTGACTGGAACATAAAACTTCCAGCATCTTGTGCGCTATGACTGTGGGTAAGTCTATGCACGGATGAATTTCCATACATTCTGTCTGTTGTGGCATAGTTTGGCACAGCACTTCCTGGACTGTAAGGAACATGATGTCCAGACACAGCAAGTGTGTGGGGCGTTGGCATAGAACTACTTTGTGGTGACTCGACAATCCCATATGCACCTGAGTGGCAGACTGGTGAAGAAGCCGCACAGCCTGGGGAGGATGCGTTGGATGAACAATCAAAAAACTAAGGTAGAAAAAAAGAACATTACTTCATTTTAGAGTTGAAAGAAAAGAAACCGTTGAAACATCCAAACCGACTCAATCAAAACCTCTTTGGCTGTTTAAAAGAATGTATGCAAGAAGTCTAAAATTGTCAGTTCCGAAAAAAAACACTAAAAATTTGTGTGAAAGCGTTTTTCAAATAAGTCAGTAATTAATATGCCAATACATTTAAAGAAAAAAAGAGCTTAAAGCACTAGTCTACTATTTGACTGGCATATTGTCCACTAGTGTGATTTGAAAAATCAGTAGATGAAAAGCACACGAATATTACTGCTAGGCGAACTGTTGGGACAAATTCGAATGTAGATAATGATACGAAATGAATATATTCATCGCATTTCAACTGTTTCTTAAAGATGCTGTGCAGAACATGTAAACCTATATATATCTACACATCACACCAAAAAGCGTCAACACTTCACATGTAGAACAGAATTCGCTATGTGATAATGGCACAATAATACTTAGCTGAGGCATTTTTAAAGTGGTTACAATAGGAACATTTACGCTAAGCTCATAAAGTGAAATTAAAGTATTACAAATAGTATACTGATAGGGAAATACACACACCTCAAATACTGCAACCGGAGAAGCATATAACACCAGACAACGAGAAGTGAGATACTTAAATCAGTAAGGTACTCCCACTAATAGAGTTCACAGGTAAGGGAAAGTTGATGAGGAGTAGCCCTTATTTTATTGCAGAAGGAGGGAAACTTATACAGGTGACATACATCTGCTCTCTTTTCTAATAATACACTTAAAATCCAATAAAAACTCAAGATATAAGAATGGGATCATGTGCATATATGTATAATAGAAATATACAACCTCTATTACACCTCTGGTCTAGCACCACATATACAAATCCTTTTTAATTCAACAGGGCAGTTATATGTCGTCTTAGTTCGTACAGTCATGGATCACTTTATCATGTTCCGTTAACTTTATACTCCTTGTACATTTACTCTTTTTCGTTAGGTTCTACATACAAACACAAACAACACAAGAATCACTATCTTTAACTTTCCTGAGATACTTATGTAGGAGTTTTACTTCCGCTTAACTGGCAGTAAGTCCATAAGCTGGCTGTGGATAATGCATCCATAATCCACTCTTTATTCACTTTTTTATTGACTACAGTATCGCTTACTGAAGTTATTGAATTTCAATATTTAATTTTTACAATCCAACGTTACATCAAACACTTCTCAATGAACTCAAAGACCATCTGAGCTTAAATATGGTTGTTTATTTAGCTGACATGTAATTATATCGTAGAAAGAGAACAAATAAATTTTCCTAAAAAATCTCGTAAACTGCGAATGGAAATGAATTTTATGGAATGCATAACATAAAGGCGATAAACTAGCTGACAACTACAGGGGTTTTGAATACTTGGATTCTTTGCAAAATGGGAGCAATAAATTGCCACAATGATATTAGCGTCATAAGTGCAGTATCTTTACTGAAGTGGGAAAATCAGAAATTATAAGCAAAATGAAGCTTTACCTTACACAGCTTCCCTCAGCTGAAAGTTTGAAGGGATAAACAGAGGGCAGATACTGGTCGAGTTAAATATACTTGCAAAAATAATGAACCTATACTTACTTGTAATGAACTGAAATCAATTAATGTGGATAAAAAGCTGTATAAAATTTGCCTTGAGATTTATAAAAGGTCTGATAAGACTTTAAATCTCAGTGGTGTGTTGAATTCTGGCCTTATTAGCTGTCTGAATCAGAAGTATATAGAATAGCCCAAAATCTTTAGGATAGGAAAAAGCTTATATCTGTTAAAAACAATTTTTACAGATAACTTCATTATGGATAAGATTTTATTTTTATTAAATCACACAGTGTTGTACAGTTATATTAACTGATGACGTTTCGACCACAAACTATTGCTCATAATCATACTAAGTTCTTGATATGAGTTATACTCTGCCACAGTGCCCAAGTTTTATACTTATATCAAATTTTTTACAGATAACATATCTTATAAGTAAAATAAAATCTCTTAGTACACAGTACTTTTTTACTCCAGTTAGATGTAAAAAATTACAAATCACGACTATGAATGCAACGATTTTATTCATACACTCATATCACAAACATATTTCATTTGAGATATTCAACAATTATGCCGCAAATGATGTTTAAGAAACCGAATGTTTAACGTGATATTTAGGATTCTTGGATACTAGTTTAGTAAGGCCAAATATGTCAAAATTCTGGTAAGATTCACAGTGTTCCAGAAAACTGAGACCACAACAATCGACCAAAAGTCTGATTATTTCCACTACATTATCAACACACTGTGGATGGATGTAGGTGCTTTTCTTGTAAAACTTGATCTAATGACCACTTCGGTCTCTTCAGACTACTCACTCAAGTAAATTAATGAGTGAGTGAAGCATAAGACTTTCATTGGTATAAGGCAGGGATAACAACGCATACATCAGGAGGTATGTCTGCTACTAGAGTACTAAAAAGAGCAAGGAAAGTATACAGTTCAACCATAGGTAATAATTGATACATACAGAAGTTTGGTAAAACTGAAAATGACTTTTGGAAACAATAAAAGTGTCATTATCATTACTAAAGGCACAGCAGCAAACTTTGCAAGTCAGTCTATATGCATACGAATAAAAGAATAACATCTGTGTTGATGACAAACATAACAGCCAGTCTTAATAAAAAGGCAAATTTTTATTGATGAAAGACAAATACTTTAGTGGAATCCCTCTTTCAATGGGAAGGCAAAATATGTTTCGGATGAAGAAAACAGGAAAACAGATAGGTAAGTTAAAAGATGTAACTTTAAACGACAATAAAAGGTCTTCAGATCTACAAAGTGATAAAAAGGTTACTATGACTTAACATTTGAATATGAAGGAGCGAAAACACTAAACCAGAGTCAGTAAGCAGAACGGTCTCTTGCATCCCCAAATTCGTGAAATAGTTGGTGTCCTTCAAAAGTAGCTAGAATGGTAAACATAAACAGGTGACAGTACGTATTCTCAAACTCGAATTCATATTTTTTCCCAAAAATTACCCTGCAGAATCCTGAAACTCGTACTAGTAAGTATTTATTTTTATTTTATTCCCCTACATTTTTATTCGGACATAGGGCTTCACTCTAGAGCTTTGCAGTTTTGGTAGCAGTGGTTATTTTCACGCGATGGGGTTCCTAGCCTCAAGCGCAACCTTTCCTTTTCATCGAACTTACTACTGGGCTTAACGAGGTAAAGGTATGCATCGGCCGGGGATCGAGTCCGGGACCACATGTGGGGTTGACATCCCTACTTCATTCAGATATATTTATTTTTGGTGTCACTCCTCCCAAATGCCGTTACATGAAGTTTCAGTGAGATGGAATAACGAAATGTTTCTCAATAAAACGTCAATGTTTCTTTTGAAAATTGCAAACACGCTTATAAACGTCTATAGGTTAAATTGTCCATCAGTGCTTAAAAAGTAATCTCTCGTTTCTAGACTAAATCTCTCAATATTAAAACCTGTTTGACTAAATTTTAAAAGCCTCAATGACAGTATGCCTCTGGCTTATAGGCCTTCAAGTTATACAGCATTAAAATGGTTTTTCATTGTTCTTTGTGATCCTAAATACACATAGATACCTGAAAAGCATAACAACCTAAGGAACGGTCACGCAACACTAACAAGATACCTTAATGCCGTATATTGTGCTTACTGAAAAACAACACCATAGTAACTGACATCATTACTTGGTAAAACGTGAATAACTGCAAAACGCTAATGAATGACTTCCTGCCACGCCCTCGAAAGATTCGAGTAAATGGTTATCAGCATCCCAATAAATCTAACTACGCCTCCTTATACAGGTGAAATCAACAGTCAGAAAGAGTGTGGATTGGTGCCATATTTCGACCTAACCATCTATGTCTCCCAATGCACTCCTATTTTAGCTAACGTTGCTTCTGAGGGAATGTGGAAATTCAACAAAAACAACTACTTTACTGCCGCATCCTCTGAGCATGATGCGTACACAACCATCGTTCCAAATCTGGCAGGACGAAACCATATACCAAAAATTTTCGAAATACTCCGTGTTAACAGTCTTCATAAGAAAGAATAGTTGCATGTGTGCCCTAAATCAATGAGATATACCAGCGATAGATTTGGAGAAGAGGTATATGCCTCGGAATCTGAAAGTACCAATAATAAACGATATTGTTCGTTAATAGATTCGTGAAAAATCTGGCAATATACTTGTCATTTCATAACTATTATTGCTATAAGAATGACTTAACAGCCCTACTCACCATTGAGCGTAAACCTAAGACAGAGATTGGAATTCTCAAAGTTTTTTAAACTCCTGCGAAAAATTAGAAGTAAATAAGTTAATTCAAAGCACCTTTTCTAAATATATAAGTGAATACGATTGTGAACTCTAATGGTGTTGTCATTACAGTTCGCCTTATTTTTCGAAAATATGACATATGTATATTTGGTTCATAATGTCAACTTAATATCTAGCATGATTTGTAAAAAAATAGACTATTTGTAGGTTAATACAAACAGTCCGAAATTAACTTATCGTTGTCACTTTCTAATCCATCAGCATCAGTTGAAAATAACGACTGAAATTCAATTCTTAGGTGTTATTATCGGCAAAAGAATATTCAAGTAAGTTAGAGGTGATGCTTCAAATAAACAAGGAAATATTGCAAAAAATACCAGAAATGACATTTGACTCCAGTAAGAATTTACATTGCCAAATTATGAAAGCATAATTCTTAATTTATTACAGACAGGAAAGGCCAGTACTACACAAATTTTAGTCCCTATACTTAGAAAAGATATTATATTGCAGACGCATTTCAACCGGGGACAAAAATATGCGGCTATTAATCCAAAATTTTGAACTTCGTAACAGATTTATCAAAATATACTGGCAACAAAGATTTAGATAACTTTAGCCTTACAAACATACACATGAAACTTACCGCTCCACACAATGTCGATTTAGGATAAACAGACAGATTCAAATGTGTTATTAAAGGACGCGGGTGACAGCAAGAAGGCTGGTTAGATATTAGGTCTATTTGACCATGCATCATCCCAACCTGCTTCTGAGCAACATTTTGCATATCATCATGAAAATCACAGGTGTATAAAGATCCGGGACAGGTCGCGGAACTCGAAAGCTGTCCCCGATAGATGATAGGTTTTACCCCATTTTGATGGCGCATAGCAGAGGACTCTGATGTTCGTGTGAAACCATACTGGTACATCACACACAGACCATTCCAACTAAGCGCGTATGAAACGAAATCGAAATCTAAAGGTCGACAGTACACCTTTTTTGAATTAAAAAAACACGAACTGTGCAACGTAATATTTATATGTATCTATTATTAAACAAATAGATATTCATAAATGATGTTTGACTTGAAAAAAGGTTTCACGTAAGACTATTTATAATTCTTTAATGGCGGAGAGAGTAAACCGACGTTTGCAGGTAAGTCAGCTGTGATTATTCAGCATACAATGGTTTTATTGAGTCGGATTAGAAAACGAGACATGAATGTGAGGCTGTGTTGTGTATAATGTAGGCCCACTTATTCTGTCTGAATCGGAAAATCGAATGCGCATTAATATACACTACTTTAGAGAAGATTAAGCTAAATATCTGTAACAATTTCTCCTCTTACATGCTTCTGTCTGATGAACGACTGTGAAAGAATGGCAGTTGTTCTAACTTTTCTACTTGCCGATTCGACCAAACACCTAGAAACTGCACTAAGTGCTTGTGTGGGTATTATGATAATGAAAAACAAGTGGCCTGCCATGTCTTAAGAGACTAGGGAGAAATTAGCATCCAGCTAGGAGAAAGTTCCTAGGGGTGGCACAATGTTTCTTCTCACTTTCGACATTTGACATGGTGTATGTACCCACCAAACCATTCTAATGAATGTCATATTGTAGACTTCACCAAACGCACAATTCGGAAATCCCTTTAGCTGAAATTTTCATCCCAGTGTGGGGTAGCTAGTGTGTCACAAAATGTGGATATTCTCCATTTTAAATATGAATAGCCCAGCAAATTATCAGCTGTATCACGCTATATAAATTTGCCACTTCGAGCAAACGGCGATTGTTTTAATCTGGGGCAGGAGTTAATTGCTATAGGGAAACTCCTTGACTCTTCGTAGTCTTGTTGATACTGGATCGGAACTTTAAGGTATGTAGTCGTTTAGTACATTGTATTCATCCCTGTTCTGCACAGTTCATCAGTCACGCAGTCTACGATATCGTTTATGTGTTTCGCGTCAGCAGCAAAGTGCGATACAAAATCATGCCACTGCACTTCACATACTGATTAACTTTCTGCAATTCGGCGGAGGACCATTAGCCGCTTTCTGTTAGAGACATAGTACCTTGACTCTGATGAAACAAGATAGGAAGGAAAGCTACTGGTCCTCGAGTTGTCTAAGCATTCTCCCGATGCCTTAACAGATGCATCTACCACTGATGCAAGAGGTTCAGCTGCATCATAATATCTAAAGGCTGTTTAGAGGCTGAAGGTATTGATTTCCATGGACAGTACGAAGTATACTAATGCAAGATCTAATAATCACAACCTCTATAGTATTCGTTCCGCCTAGACCAGGGGCAAATAAATACCTCTACGTCAGCAGGAGAATTTCGGCTTGACAGCAGTCACTTTCAACCTACCCATAGTGTGCATTTTGACTGACAGTTCACAAAACACTTGACAAATGGAACACTGAGACATGATGCCATAGATCTGGTTATATTAACATTTTTGGCATTTTACTGACCGAGTAATTTGTGAGTCATACCTAGCTAAACATGATTATTGGTATTCGTCTCTTGGATTCTGAGTGGAACGTATGGCTTCAACACCAGACCTTTATGCTTCTTTGCCCCTCGGTCTATTTTCGTTGGCCTCATGACCGATGATCTTTTGTTTTCTTCTGACGTGATCTCATCTACGTCTCCTTAGGGCGTCCAATTCATTATCTTGCACTCTGGTGCAGTTAAAGGATCCCGTTTCTGAAACTAGTCAGTTAGGCCTTGAGTTCCATTCAAGTTGGCTTGGACTAGATATAACGCTCGATATCGATGTGTGGCTATCAATCTTACTGGATATGAGCTCTAGCCACAGTACCCGCTGAATATTTCTCCTGAGCCCCTAGCCTGGTATCTGGGCTGACCTTAACACGAACCAAACTAACGATGGGAGAATGTGGCACTTACGGCTGCTGAAAGATATATTCGTTGGCTATAGTTTGCAGAGAGTGTACAAGTATATAATCACACCTCATGCTTGAAAATTATGCCTCACACCATTTCAGCCACGTCTCATA
Organism: Trichobilharzia regenti; assembly: GCA_944472135.2. NCBI lineage: Eukaryota > Metazoa > Platyhelminthes > Trematoda > Strigeidida > Schistosomatidae > Trichobilharzia > Trichobilharzia regenti. The sequence goes on along the minus strand of OX235270.1, from coordinate 148,025,768 downwards.
AAACGTTAATGCCCAGCTCTTGCTGCACTCGGGCTCACGCTGTTCCTTGAAGTTTCTCAGAAACGCTTAGTAATAACGGACGCAAAACCAAAACACCAATGGCGACTCGAGGATTCTTTATTGTAACACAGACATATAAACACTGTTACAACTAAGGTCTGTGAACAAATATTACAATAATGAATCACAATATTACTTCTGACGGTTTTGTCCTGACTTCTTTCCGAACAGCGACCGATGAGACGATGACTGTCGTATTGATGCCTGAGCGAAAATTGGGGAAGTTGGTTTTGAGCAAACAATCATGAATTGATCGTTCAATCTTCAACTACATTGACACATCATGTGTTTCACTCCTCACGATGAACGAAATGATAACTGACCATGATACGGCCGAGCTTCAATTGATCCCCCATACTCGTATGCGGTGTCATGCAGTTGTAATAGTAGCACACGCTTAATATGTCTCGACCTCCTTCTGCATGTCCCTCTGGTATTAAGTTATTTATCGGATTGCTGCCTGTCAGAATTCTTTGTTACTTTCTAATTCTAGACGCTTCATTTTCACTATCGAGTGGGAAATGCAGATATTATTAACAGTCTGCAATAGCTGGAAATGTTTTCGGTCACAGTCTCTCCAAGTTTCACAACCACACAGAAGCAGAAACTTCGAATTGGTCATTCTTGGCTTGAAACAGACTGTCACTATCCCTACAAGAGGTGACAACGTACTGGAATTAATATTCTACCACAATGTAAGTCCCCTCTTAATCTTAGTGGGTTCTAAGTTTTCGGGTAGTGAACACAAAATAGTGATGTGCGCACTGCCACTTCCAGTGAGTAGCAATGAAGCTCGTACCCACACTTCACAAAAAGTAATATATAGGAACTATATTAAGGTAAATTGGGCTTTCGTGGAATCAATGTTAAGATCATATGAATGAAGCCAATTCTTCACTACTGATGACCTCTCAAGAGCTCTGGGCATCTTCTACCAGAAGTACAACACATGCCTTATGCTGCCATTTCACTCCAATCACTAAAGGTTTCTCCACATAGAAAGTCATTTATAGAGCCAAAGGATGGTACGAAACTGAAGAGAGCCTGAACAAGCTAACTCAAGCACCACGACTTTGGCACACTAGATTTAATAATTAACACTTTCAGCTCCATCTCACAAGCTCGAAATTCCCTTATGAGAAACGAAGAAAACACCACACTAGCCAGCCCTGCTGGGTTTACGCTGTCACAAAAATATTAAAGAAGAGATTGAATCGCAAAAATCACAGCATTTTTCTCCTCATAGACTAAAGTAGGCTATGCGCTGATACTACAGACATGTGTGCATTATTCAACAAAAAATGTGTAGCTAACTAGCTTCGGCCTAAAGTCCAGGTTCTTGGTATACACTCTACAATTAATTGGGCATAACTTCCATCTCTACTCACACCAAAACAAATTAGTACCGTTAAATTGACTTATGTAACGTTAATCGAACTATTAGAGCTCTCAAAAGCTCGAAAGGTTCTGGCACTGACGGATTATCACCATGTTTCCATAAATATGTTGGCCCTGATATTACCTTATTACTACTTAAAGTCTTCATAATGTCCTTAGAAACCCAAACTTACCCGGATATATAGAAAATAGCATTTACTATGCCCGAACACTAATGTGGCTCGAAAACAGAAGTCAACGACTACAGGCCGATAAATATCACACCTAGTTAAATATAACACACCCAAGCATATACTTGGCTTCAGTATCGTGAGTCCGAACCAACATGGATTCCTAAAATCCGGATCATGTCTAACCTGCCATCTAGACTTCGTTAATTTTGTGACCACCAGCCTTCACAGACGATAATTGGTGCTTGTCGTCTACTGTGACATTTCTAGGGGATTTGGCCGTGTCGACCGTTTACTGCTAATACATAAGCTGAACTCTTTAGGAATACGTGACCCACTATTACGATGGCTTAGATAATTCCTTAACAACAAATCCCAAATAGTTAAACTTGTTTCTATGACTTCCAAGCCTAGTCCAATCACTTCTGGTGTAGCTCAAGGTAGCATCATTGGACCCCTCCTATTTGCACTCTATATGAATGACTTGTGCGCTTGCTTCTCACACGGGGAACCATTCATCTTTGCAAATGACCTAAAGCAGCTTATACACTCCAATGAGTTGACCTACGTTACTTCCAGAATGTTGTGCCGAAAGAACATATGAAGGGACTGCTTGGTCGTCCTTAATGGAATCTACAATTTAATCCAAACAAATACGGTTGGATCAGCTTCGGTGCACCCTAAATCGACATAAAATTAACGACTTAATCCGCTAGCCTAACCAGACTCCGAAGTCTCATTGACTTAGCCTTGAGGTACTCTAGCGAACTAACAATTTCTGAACAGATGGAAACGCAGACTCGAAAGTTGAGGATACTCTTGGAATGCATACTCCGGGACTTTCACGAAAATGAAGCCACTACTAGAATACTGTCCGTTTACTATTAGCAGCACTCGCATATTCGGCAAGCTGAGGACAGAAAGTATCCAATAATATGTCACGTCCCAAATACTCGGCTATGATCATAAGAAAGACCACATCTCATGGTGCATGATTCTGAATCTTGACTCTTTTTGCACGGGACGACTTATTATTAACCTAGTATTCTTCTCTAATGTTCTACGCAAAATATCATTCTAAGACAATAAAGATGTACGATCCTCACCGAAAGACTCTTGGTTCGCTTCTTCTAGGATAGTGGCACCGACGTATATAGCTTCGACTGGTGCGATGAATACTGGTGGAATTATGGCCTGCCTTTTGTCGAAATTATCCTCAGCCCTTGGAATAAATTTTGTGAAATAGAGTCCTATTAACGGCCCCTGTCAATGTAGTTGAAGATTGAACGATCAATTCATGGTTGTTTGCTCAAACCCAACTTCCCCATAATTTTCGAGGAATCACCTATCCATCCGTCATCGTCTCATCGGTCGCTGTTCAGAAGGTAGATTAAAAAACTATCAGAAGTAATATCGTGATTTATTATTATAACATTTGTTCTTAGACCTTCTGCAATAACATTATTGTTGGTTATATGTTGGCGTAAGAATGAGGGATTCTCGAGTCTCCAAACAGTGTTTTGGTTTTCGCGTTGGTCAATACGAAGCGTTTCCGAAAGACTTCAAGGGACAGTGTGGGGTCCAGCGTAGCAAGAGCTGGAGATTGACAGTTTACGAGACTTGACTGACAGTCCGCGACACTGCTAGTCACTGGTAGGCCCTAGTTGCTTGAGAAGCCGAAATATACGCCTTTCCCGGCATGGCGCGTTATGTTAGAACTGCTGGATGTTGAGATAACCCGGCCTCTGCCGCGGTGATAATACGCTCCCATAAAAAAGCCTTCAACAGTGTCGATCGAGAGGTGATTTGGCAACTACTTTGCTACTGCGGGGTCACATCGACAATTATACATATCATCCAACAGTTATACGACAATGCTGCACGCCAAGTAATCCACAACGGGAAACTTACGGAAGCCTTCAAAGGGAAGACGAGAGTGAGACAAGGCTGTCTACTACCGCCAATGATCTTCCTGACTGCAGTGGATTGGATAATGCGACAGACAACGGGCAATGAGGAAACAGGCATAAAATGGACTCACACAAAAATAGAACTTGGAGGATCTGGACTTCGCCGATGTGGTATATGTGTCGGATTTCCTACAAACTGGAAGATATGCAAGTGAAAAGCAACAAGTTGGCAGAAGAAGCATCAAAGATAGGACTTCAAGTGAACATAGATAAAACAGAGGTGATGAAGATTCCTAGCCAACATCAACAGCAACAACAACAACAATCAGCATAAATGGGAAGAACCTGAATGAAACAGCCTCCTTCACCTACCTGGGAAGCATCGTTTCAACTACAGTCAGCGGAACTGACGAGGATATCAAAGCAGGAATCCGATAAGCAAGACAAGCTTTCATTACTCTCAAATCTGTGTGGAGGTCAACAGCACTCAGCATCAAAAATAAGATCCGGATTTTCAACTCCAATGTGAAGTCAGTGCTACTATACGGATCAGAGACTTGCCAGCGCGTTATAAAGAGCACCTCAAACAAACTACAGACCTTCATAAACAGTTGTCTTCACTCGATACTGAAGATCAGATGGCTAGGAAAGATCAGCAATATGTGGGGATCTTTGGGAGTGAACCAACCAGGAACTGATTGTGGAAGAAATAGGCAGGAAGAAATGAGGGGAGATTGGCCATGAGCTGAGGAAACCATCAAGTGATATCACTAGACAAGCCATTGCTCGAGTGGAAACCGAAAGGGAAGCGACGAGTTGGAGGAGGTCATGTGAAGAGGAGATGAAGGCGTATGGGCAGACTTGGGGCCGGGTGAATACGTTGGCAGAGAACCGAAGGCAGTGGAGACGCGCAGCTGAGGCCCTATGTTCCTCTAAGAATTAAAGGATATAATAATGATAATAATGAAATTATGGGTTGTCGGATCTAAACACTGACCTGAACGGTGTCAGTCTAGTTTCATAAACATTCAATGTCCTGCTCTTTCTACGCTGGACCTCACGCTGTCCCTCGAAGACTTTCAGAAACACTTTGTAATAACCAAGGCGAAAACCAACACACGGATTGATATAAGTATAAAACATGGGCACTGTGGTAGAGTATAACCCCATTATGGGTAAGATTTTATTTTGATAAATCACGGTGTTGTACAGATAAATTAACTGATCAGTTAATATAACTGTACAACAGTGTGTGATTTATCAAAATAAAATCTTATCCATAAAACACTGATTAGCGACCCACAGCACAATCTCACACATCGATGAAGACCTACGCCTTCCAGTTAAAGGCATCCTCTTGACATCTTGTAACACAATCGCCACTTGCTAGAATGACTCTTGCAGAATGCAACGTGACCATAGCACCACCTCATTATACTCTTCGCACATCCTCTTATCTATTCACTACTGATTACCGCTGCGATCGCTTGTCGCTCATTCTGCCTCAATTCTAGTAACGGTGACGTATGCAAGCCTCAGTCGTCTACACTCATTCTCCCCGGCGTGTGGGACCGCAGCTTACAATTATCTCCGTATGTATTTCATTCTCAGCAATAGCCTAGCCTCCCCGGCGTATACGACCCATCTGCTGTCCTTCACACCAATCAATTCATTCACGGATGTAGAAGGCTAGAAACAACTTCAGAAGTAATCACGACGAAAATTTTAACAAAATTACGCAATAACAACAAGATACGAAAACAACAAGTAAACACAATGAATCCAAAAACACCAATTGATATGACACACCACACACATATACAAACAGTACACACAAACTCGCGGATCATGTCTTGGTGGAATTCCTTTGAAGAATCGCAGGACTTACACCAGTACGCCTACAACCCTTCTCACGTTGACGATTGTAAGTTGTGGAATGTCCGGACACAACCAAGATTAACCAACAATTACGATAATTGGAACTCACACAACTATTTAACACAAACATATGTACAATCAACACATCAAATGTTGTGTATTCTGGCTTGACAAACTACCCTTGAAGAACTGTAGGACTTACAGCAGTACACCTGCATTCCTTCTCAGGTTGATGATCCAAGTGGAAGTCGTCCGGACACATACAAAATTACCAACAGCTAGATGACAGATGATATCAATTCAGTATATACAATATGAACATATGTACAAAATCACACACCGAGCACATTGGACTGCTCACTGATGCGCTAACCTTTGAAGAATTGTAGGACTTACAGCAGTACGCCTACAACCCTTCTCAGGTTGACGCCCTAGGTTGGAAAATCGTCGCAGAGTTCATTTGCTAACTTCCTTCTATCAGCTATATCCTCAAATCTGAACGGTAACACGCTCATGTCATTGTATCGTAGAACACAGATGACGAACAAACACACGAAGTATCTGGTCAACCAAGCGTAGAAACAGAGTAATTTACACCAAAGATAATGGCATTCAATTAGTAACTTGAAACTAGAAATGCCTTTATTCATGCAAGTCAATTTAACAATTACTCTCTCGTTTACACTTGGCTTATTCTCACTAAACTGACCAATATCTTTCGTCTTTTCAAACGCATCAATACTATAATAGTCATTGCACAAGATGCTTGAGTTGATGGGCGTCTGTTTCATTGTGGATGACAACACCAACGACAACTGATTGATACCAGTTGATGAAGTTAGCGGTGGATCAGAAGCTTTTGTTGTTCGGCTTTCAGATAGTTGTCTAACTGCAAGATTACTACTACTGCTATCTTTTACTATTAGCTCAGGTTTAGCACTAGCATCTGATGATAGGTGGGCTACACGCTGATCATTTACACTGATGGTCTCATGATAATCCCTACCTTCTACCACTGCATCTGCCCTTAAATTTACTTCATGCTCAAGTTGTACAGAAGCTTTGTTCAACTAAGCAGTGGTAGGTTTTCCACTCATCTCATCATGATCAACCAAAGACAAATCTGCACTTTCGTGATCATTATCACAAATATTCACCTTACCGTCATCTATCTGGTCGACTTAATCATTTTCAAACTCTGTAATAACAGCAGTAGATGATTTGGGCTCCTCCTCACAAAACCTTAAGGGTTTTATACTTTTAATCTGACCAGTAATGTCCTGTAAAATTGTGGAGTCAGAATTGGACTCTGAAACTGTAACTTTCTTCTCCTGCACAAACCGTGGTGTCATCCGTGACACTGTGTTCAACAACGGCTTACCAGTTGCAACTGCAGGCTTCTTCACTGCACAATTATTGTCACACAATTCGGAGTCAGGCCTTGAGCTTACATTTAGCTTATCACTGAACTTGCTCACTGGTTCACAGCTCATCTTTGTATGCACTTCTTGCAAATGTGTAAAACACATTCGTGTTTGTCTCGCAGCTTGTAACCTATCTGTTGGCGATATTCCACGAAAGTCGTTACACTCACTAAGTTTATTTGAATTACTAGACACCATAATGCTTTTTCGATATCCACTTCTCTGAGACGCTTTCGTCATAAATGATTGCGTTTTGCCCTCAGGCTTCTCTATTCTAGTGGTGGGATGCAATATACTGGAAAACTTCCTCATAGCTTGATTCACACTAACTTTTACCAGTTTCAGAATATCATCAAACTTTAGCTCAATACCTTCATCTTCTATACAAGAGCTTATCTTCACCCACTTCCTTCGCAGTCGAGTAGGTAGGCGTCTCGCTATTACCTCTAGGACGGAACTTGAGTTCAGATCGCTCATGCTGTTCATCGCATTCAATGCATTCTTGTAAGTCATCAGATTAACCAAAAAGTCAGAGAGTGTCTTGGAGTCATCTTGTAATTTACTACCATCACCTTTAACAGCCTCGAATACATTCTTTACAATTATCGAAGGTCTTCCGAATATCTGACGCAGTATACTCACAGCCTCACAGTATCCTTCGTTTAGCTTCATAAACTTACATCACTGTATAGCTCCTACAGCAACCCCAGTGCAGTACCCCATCAAATACATCAACATCATTTCATCATTCAATAAAAAACTACTCAAAATGATTTCAAACAACTTTAGAAACCGTAAATAGTCAGCTGAGTTTTAACCGAAACACCTAGGTTCGTATTTAGGAAGCTTAATATTCGTAATATCCATAGACGGCGAGACATTAACATCAACCATAACATTCTTAACATCAAACACATAGTTACATGTAGCAGACAAATCAACATGTGAAGAACAGAAGACAAGGGTCGGCAACAGATACTTTTATTACGGAAATCAGCACGTATTTACATACATTTCATATACATTATTACAGCTTATTCAAGTAGACAAACGCAGTCTTCTGGGTGGTTGTTTCTCGGAAGTTAACAGACAAACTCAGTCTTCTGATTGGTTGTTTCGGGTTTTCTCGGAAAGTGAAGCCATCTTTCTGCGAATCATATTTGCCCACTTTAAGTCTGCTGTGACTGGTTTTTGAATCAGCCTTGTTCATATTTTCTCACGGCCAATATCAGTGACTTAGACATTGACGTAGATTAATGTCTTCCAATCGGCTAGCAGCCTGCTCTCATCACAAACATGAATTTCTTTCCTGCTTGCTTCCAAGACGTCTCATCTCTTCTTTGACCGAGGCATCATTGAACTTAACCGAAATTCCAGAAAAATTCCAGATAATACTTGTGTAAAAAGACTGGCAAGCACCAGGAATTAATAATATTTATTATTATTTATATTTTCGTATAAACACATAAATTTACATGAAAATACATGCCATTTCTACAGGCACGATTTCATGTCAAATTTTCGATTGCCTACAAGTTAATTATGTTTCAATATTTCGTATATATATAAATACACTCATTGTCTGAACCAAGCCGTATAGTTATTGAATTGTACAGTTGTCCTCGAGGTTGCGCGGGAAAATCGACTTCGTTTCGTTTTCATCCCGTGGTTGTAGGCATACGATAACCAACCAATATTGAGGTAAGTACAACGTTTACAAGGGATTGGAAGCTGTTTTAGAAAAGTTAAAGTGCCAAGGTGAAACATTAAAGTGTAATAGATTAAGTGAGTGAAATATATCATTAATAAACACATTTATATAGAAAACAGAATGGGGAAGTAATTAATCCTTAGGCCGACAACGTTCATTTGCAATGTATAATAAAACCAATATATTTTATACTATCATGATGTCCACTTTTGGCTTTAATACAATTATTTTCAAGCCAGTTGTTTTTATTTCATGCCTTTTTGTCTATTTGGTGCACAACCGTACCCTACGGAGAATAGGAATAGAATAAGTCGAATCAAATTCATAAAGAGCTATAAAATGTTAGGTTTAATGGAATATAATGAGGATCGAGTAAAGACGTTATTAGAAAATAAGTGAGATAAGACATTTTGAAGTGGTATTTAAAGATCAGAAAATGGACAGCAGGTAAGTTTATAAGATGCCCCATAAATCTGTGCAGATCACACATGGTCGCATCTCAACAGTAGGCTGAGCGAATGGTATCTGTTTAAAGACAGAAGCATGATCTGCCAAGGCGTTCATTATTATCTTTTTCAAGATAAAGATCTAAGCCCTCATAAAAATCATGTAAATCTCGAGCCTTCAAATTGCATATTGCTGTTCCTGCAGAATGGGGTGATTCACCTTAGTGACCACCACCATATCTACTGATCAGCTAGCACCACCCTCCCTCCTTTTTTGATGTTAGGCTCTGAGACTATGATTATTATGGCTACCGCAAATATATTGCTTGGTACCAGACATGTTCGTACCCCATATTCCATCTCCCTAGCTTTCTTAATGAGTGCTTCCAATAGGTTTCCACGTACATCTTTACGAACATATTACATATGTGTGCATGCATTCTAATGAACAGATTACTTTATAAGAAGTCAAAAACTTAAAGAGTAAAACGAATAGGTATTGTGAAAATTGGAACAAGATTTAGCAGAGCACTATAGTTAAGGTTCAATTTAGGTAGTATGGACTGAAGGTAGGGTCGGTTGGCAGGACTTAGAGTACTTATATATAGTAAACATCTGACATTGCAAAGTAACGTGTCTAGACATATTATATATATATATTGCTATATACATATATTGCCTCCAAAGCCTCAGGATGGTCGGGGGTGGGTGTCTTGCGCTGCGGGCTAGCCACCCCTCCGTACACCTCTTGAAATGTTCCCATATGACCGTGCGTCTTACATAGCCTCTCCTGAGGAAGTCCTACTCACTGCCTTCACGTGGCGGAGGTGTTTTTCACCGAAGTGAGAGGGCAAAAGCGGATGCCCGGCGCTCTTCACCGGGTTGACTGTCCATTGGATGACAGTCTAGGGGAGATGGCTAAACCCTGATTCCAAACCTCCAACGACTGGCGTATGAAGCTCACCGGAGTTCACCGGCAGACGTATGGACAAAGAGCTTATTGGATGCCCTGGATGTCTGGCCCCATTCAAAAAGGCGTATGAACCGGACTCCGGTCACCGGCTGCCAATGGATAGTGGACTCCCTACTCCACTCCTACTGCCTTGTAGGTCACACTTGGCTGTGTAAAGGCTAGAGCTGCACTCTCAAACAAAAGGCCGAGCGATTCTGGGGACATCACTCGTACCCAATTCCCATGAAACTTCATCAACTCTCTTACAAACATTCGAGATGTTCATGAAGCCGGTTCATCCTTCCGTAGGAGATAGCCGAAGTAAAGTAAAAGTAAGTATATATTGCTACGCTGGACCCCACACTGTCCCTTGAAGTCTTTCGGAAACGCTTCGTATTGACCAACGCGAAAACCAAAACACTGTTTGGAGACTCGAGAATCCCTCATTCTTACGCCAACATATAACCAACAATAATGTTATTGCAGAAGGTCTAAGAACAAATGTTATAATAATAAATCACGATATTACTTCTGATAGTTTTTTAATCTACCTTCTGAACAGCGACCGATGAGACGATGACGGATGGATAGGTGATTCCTCGAAAATTATGGGGAAGTTGGGTTTGAGCAAACAACCATGAATTGATCGTTCAATCTTCAACTACATTGACAAAAGTTGAGCATTGAACTCTATGAAAAAGCCAAAGGATTGTTTTGAGGTTTACGCACAAAATTTATGTCAAAACCTATCTTTGATATTCACGATGCCTCTAAATTGGCGTCTCCCGTGTACGCAAAGTGAGAATATATTCTCTTATTAGTAAGATAAAAATTGAACAACTTATGGCTGGTAGAAAAGGGTAGTTTTAGTATACTCCACAAACTCACGGATAAAATGACAACGAAATTGCGAATTTAAAGGATTGCTATCTAGAGGGAAGGAGCGCTTTAAAGAAAACGAAAGGACTGATTGCACTGGAAAAATAATCTGGATCCATCATAAAAGCGTGACCCCACATCTAACCTAATCCTAGCCTACAATCATGTTCAGATACTTTCTCTTTCTGGTATTATGCTGCTGCGCATAATCTTCTATCTATCTTCTGCTCAACGTTGGACAACGCGGCATTTAAACTGAAATGAAGATGGATTCCAAACTATTTAACTCATAACCACTCAAATTCCATGAATGATCCGATTCTGCCATTTGAAGACGCTGGCGAACATGCTGTAAACGAGTGTTCGTGATCTGAAATAAAGAAGCAACTAGCTTTCAAACAGTTCTCAACATTTTATTCAACTTACGTGTACATTCCGCGATGCAGACACAAATGGCGAAAATGGAGAATAATGGAATCGACTTCGGCACCATTTGATGCAGTAAAACAACTTAATATGACCTTATCTAGTTTTCGCATCCACGATCAAATTTCTTTCCTGTTATATAACTACGATAAGACTGCTGAAAAAGTGGAATAAATACATCACTGATCTCAACATAATACATCAATAAAATTTAAGCCAATGTTGCTGTTCACAACAACGTTATATAGGAAAATTGACTTCAATATACAATTGGTGGATGGTGGCTAGCAGTGGAATCCAGGATGCGCATTTCGTCCTATTTGGGACTTGTCAGCTGGATGTACCTGCTTTTCTCAGTATACTAATCAAATGCCCAGACATCGTCGAAGCATCTGCACAAGAAGCCGACATGTCGACCTGAGACCGAGCACTTCGGTCCAATCAATCGACGGGAAAATCAAAAATTCAATTCAAAAATTGACTTCAAGCCTATTTTCCCAGATATTTGTATTATATTCATCTAGTGTCCAGGTGATTTGTTAATGCGAAGACAATATTTTTATATCTCTTTATGTGTTACACAAACAGACATTATAGCAGACTGTTCCGACTGACCCTAATAATAATAATAGTATATACTCATTTTGTACATGAGGGACGCCAGTTTACAGGAATCATGAATATGATAAATTATATATACGATTGTCAGAGAGAACAACCAAACTTTAAAACCATCATTCATCAAATAATGTATAATTTATATAAAAACTTATCCGCGCATGAAAAAACGGTATGTTCGTGGATGAAGAGAAAGGAATATATTGTCAGCCACGTCTCGTAAACCGTCAATGCCCAGCTCTTGCCACGCTGGGACTCACGCTGTTCCTTGAGGTTTCTCAGAAACGCTTAGTAATAACGGACGCAAAAAGCAAAACACAGATTGGCCACTCGAGAATTCTTTATTCTAACACCAACATATAACCAACTTTAAAATTAAGCTTTAAAACTAAGGTCTATGAACAAATATTACAATAATAAATCACAATATTACTTCTGACGGTTTTGTCCTGACTTCTTTCTGAACAGCGACCGATGAGACGATGACTGTCGTATTGATGCCTGAGCGAAAATTGCGGAAGTTGGTTTTGAGCAAACAATCATGAATTGATCGTTCAATCTTCAACTACATTGACAGTATATCTAAATTCGTCATCTTGGCTCACCCTGGTGAAGCCTTGAACAATAGCTATGCATACATAGATTCAGCTTTTAAAGCTGTGAATAATGTAAGCCTAAACGTGAGTGAAAACCACTGGATCTCCACTGCCTCATCCGAACTGATGGATGCTAGAAGACTTATTCCGGCCAGCTCCGAATTCAATGAGGAGCGAAAGCTGCACAAGAGGAAACTTACGAAAAGTCTCCTCAAGGACCGTGAACGGTGGTGAGTGACAAAGACGAAGGAGATGGAAAAAGCATCGGCGATAGGCACCACTAGGCAACTATTTGGACTCATCAGGGAAACGGGAAGGAGAAGTCAAATCATAAGTGAGACTATTTTTGAGAAAAATGGCTCCTAAATTAGCTCTCAAGATAGACACCTTGAACGCTGGAAAGAACACTTTGAGGGACAATTTAACTTGCCTACAGCCACACTGAACCTGCCGAACATCCAACACCCCCCTGAATGGGATATAAACACAGGTCTTCCATCCCTAACTGAGGTTACTAAGGCTGTCACCAATCTGAAACTAGACAAAGCAGCGGGACCCGATGGAATGACTCCAGAGGTATTTAAGTACGGTGGAGACAGATTACTGTCTGCATTAACTGAGGTTCTGGGCAGCGTCTGGGAATCGGAGGAAGTCTCATCGGGTTGGTGAAAGTCATTGATTATTCCCATATACAAGAAGGGAGACAAGTCTTTCTGTGATAACTACAGAGGGATTAGCTTGGCTAATAAGGTTGTATCTAAAGTCCTAGGCGTTGGTGGCACAGCGGTTGGGACGCTCGCCGACCATGCACATGGTCCGGGGTTCGATCCCCGGCCGACGAATTCCCTTACCTCGCTAAGCCAGATGTAATCCTGGTAAAGATGAAAGGTTGGGCATGAGGCTAGTGACCTTGTCCTGTAAAAATAAACACTGCTACAGAAACTTCAAGCCACTCGCTTGAAGCCCTATGTTCCACTGGGAACGTGAAGGAAAAACTACAAAACTAAAGTACTAGGCTCAATAATCATGCGTAGACTGAGTGGTGCTCGGCAGGTACAAACACGATGGAGCCAGGCAGGCTTTAGACCAGGAAAAGGGTGTATTGATCATATCTTCATCCTCCGACAGATCCTAGAACACAGACATTCCTACCGGCGCCCAACGGTCATTATATTTCTTGACCTAAAGGCGGCATTCGACTCTGCCGACCGGGGGGTTCTCTGTCGGTGCTTGGCTGTAAAGGGAATTCCGAGAAAATATATTGCGCTGATTAAGGCACTCTACTCGTACTCATACAGCCAGGTGAGGGCTTACGGCGAGTTGTCATCTGAACTGGTGACGACTAGTGGTGTCCGTCAAGGATGCCCATTATCTCCTTTTCTATTCAACTTCATCATAGATGTGTTAATGGACTTAACCCTAACTCACTTCAGAGACTCAGGGATTGAATTCCTACCAGGGAATAATCTCGTTGACTTAGAATATGCAGACGATACAGTCCTTCTAGGTGAGGACACTGAGAAAATGCAGATACGGTCTTCTGAACACCTTGAGCCGCAATCTACGAATGTTTGGCATGCGATTCGCTCCCGCCGAATGCAAGATGATGTTACAGGACTGGACTACATCGACGCCTAGTTTAAAAATAGTAAGTGAAGTGTTAGAGCACGTTGACCGCTTCACTTATTTATGAAATACCATCAGCCAACGCCAACGGGTTGATCTCTGACGAAATCTCAGCACGGATACAGAGGGCTAGTTTCGCATATGCCAGTTTACGCCGTCTCTGGTGTAGACGAGATATTCGACTATCGACCAAAGGGCGGGTGTACTGCTCATCAGTCCGCTCCGTCCTCCTTTATGGTTGTGAGACCTGGCCATTGAGAGTGAAAGGCATGAAAAGACTAGCTGTCTTTGATCACAGGTGCCTGTGTTCTAATTCCCGTGTGAAGTGGCATAATAAGGTGAGCAATATTGTGGTTAGGCGTTGAGTTCTAGATAAACAGGGGAAATCGATCGACGGAGTTGTGAATTTACAAAGGCTGAGATGGTCAGGACATGTGTTACGTATGCCAAGTCATCGCCTTCCTCGACGGGCAATGTCAGCTGATGTAGGGTCAGACTAGAAAAGAGCTAGCGGCGGTCAAACAAAAACTTGGCACCAGTCAATAATATATTTCTTCCTGTTTATGCAGGAACATACCAATTGTACTGGCATGGATAAGTTATCATATAAATTACACATAATTTGGTGTGATGAATTTACAGTGTGGTTGTTCTTTCTGACATCGGAACAGTCTGCTATAATGTCTGTTTGTGTAACACATAAAGAGATATAGAAATATTGTCTTCGCATTAACAAAAAACCCAGACATCAGATGGATGTAATACAAATATCTGGGATAAATAAAGCTTGAAGTCAATTCTCCTATATAACGTTGTTGTGAACAGCACTTTTTGCTTAAAGATTATTGATGTATTATGTTGAGATCAGTGATATATTTATTCCATTTTTCAGAAGTCTTATCGTAGTTATATAACAGGAAAGAAATTTGATCGTGGATGCGAAAACTAGATAAGGTCATATTAAGTTGTTTTACTGCATCAAATGGTGCCGAGGTCGATGAAATCTACAACAGTTAGTCTAAGCCACGTAGGAAGGTGTAGAATTCCTGACTGGTTGGGGTCCTCGGGACGGTAAAAATCAATGGTTGGAAACAATTTGGGTCATGGCTCAGGCAATGGATGAAGGCACACACGACCTTATGGAGAGGCTGAACACTTCGAGGTCACGTGTGTATATTGTGATTGGTAGATTTTACTTTGGGTAACGCTGCGGCTAATACGTAGCACGCGTTTCTGAGGCGGGCTCTGAAATGTTAGTAATAAAAGTCGCATAAACATTACATTTTTTCAGCTTAAGGAGCCAAGTTAACGCATGCCTAGGTTTTACAGATGTGATAGGCATGTGGACCCACTAAAAAAGAGAATATTATTGGGTAACTTAATCAAAGAAGTATAAAGTTTGAAGATTTAGTCTTTTTCAGTTGATTGTAACGGACAGAGACGAGAGGCATTTGTGTAATATTTGCACTTTGCTGAAGACAAACTGTGAAAGATAAATCGGAAGTTCTAGGATTCTTTAAGTTTATTATGGGATATATGGACTGTTCATACCTATTCTACTATTGTTCCCTCCCTTGTTCACATATTCATTGTTGCTAAGATTGGAAATTGTTCACCTGAAGTTAGATTAATTCACCTGATTTGCATATATCCTTAGATATTTCTCAGTGTGGCCGGAGGTGGTCAAAGGAATACAATCTCAGTCTTCGCATGGAAAGATCACGACCAGTTTCTTCCGAAGGATCAGGTGGTGCTGAATGCTGTAAAGACGGGTTCAGTGTCACAATCATCTAAGGGAAACTGATCCACATATTGTGGATAAGACGATTGGTGGACTTTAATTTGACTATGATGTAACCATAAAAAACTACAACTGTGATTTTTTCTACTGAATTGTTATAAACCCCTTTTAATGTGAATATGTACCGTTTAACTGTTGTTATTTTGTAAATATATGCATTTATGTCCACTACATGTATCTCTCTTAATTATCATTTGGAGGGCATTGCATAGTTAACGAAGTTGATAAGCCACGTATGTGAAATTCGTGATAATCGTAAACCGTTATCATTTCCTCAGTGCGACATCAAGCCTCCCATGAAATGTTTCAGTTACATTCAATCCGGCTGCGTAAAAGATTATCTTTCATCAGGGCTTGCCAAAAAATATACGTTTAGCTTAGGTTTGTTTTGCGATTACTACACATACACAGTAACAATTGTAGGACGGCCAAATACATCGAAAACAACGTGTTAGACGTATATCCTATTGAAGGGAATTTTCCTAGTATTCTTATGCTGCGCAAATTACCATTCTTTTAAATTAAATCATTACGCATTTGAAAACCTGCTATATCACTATTCCTTTGACAAGCAAAGGGAACTAGAAGTGAATTCTTTAAAGAACACCGTTAAAACTTTAAAGGGATGTGCGTCGGTGGCACAGTGGTTAGGACTCTCGCCGACCATGCACATGGTCCGGGGTTCGAGCCCGCACCGACGCACACCCGATATCTATGGTCGGCCTGCAGAATTTTGGCTGCTGATATCCATGCTGAAAATTCCATACTTGTACCCAAAATACAGTGTGGAATCAAGCTGTAAATCAAAAAAAAATAATTTTGATAAATAATTTTATAATATCACAAAGATTCCAACGTTAACGCGGGAATTCTTCAACTGCACTACATCAAAGCCTCCAAATAAAGTGAACCACTCCGTAAATTACAATTGCAACCTTCAAATCAACAATAGTAAGATATCCGTCAGCAAATAATTAACAATACGAAAAATACTCCAAACCAAGGTAACTTTTAAGAAAAATTTGTTTATTAACTGTTATCTTGCGAATAAATCAACTAACACTACTTTATAGCTTAAAACTCTGCTGATTGTTACAGAGTTTTCATACCTCTGAAATTCAAAACACCCCTTCAGAATTTCGCAAAATATACATCAATTACCCAATTTATTTCGTTTATATTAACGTAATCAACAATTTACACAGAGTTTTAACATTCTACATGCAAAGAAATAACGAAATTCGATGACAGATACATGTTCACTCAAACTGCTGAAAGCGTCTACTTTCCACCATTCTTCTACGTTTTTTCGTTAAAATGTGGTATTTATAATGTATTTCAGTTGAAAAAAACACCGAAAACAACGTAGAAAAACCGAAACACAATATCGCGATAACAAATAACGACACCCCGTATGTGCCTTTATCTAATGCCCATGGCTCAAAGCTGTCGTTCTCAATGATGGCGCTGATGCATCCACTCCTTGTGACTTATGATTTCCAATGAAACTGTTTTGTTCTTCGCTACTACTATTCCTTTGTCTCACACCTCTGTTTGCTGTCTCTATTATGCTTTTATAAATAAATAAATAAATTTATTCTCATGATACAGTACATGAGGGACGCCAGTTTACAGGCATCATCAAATTGTTACAGAAATAGGACCATATTATTCACCTACAATTTACAGTCGATTGCAAAATATGTTTAACATGTACACTGGAGATTATACATACACTTGACAAATGTTAATCCCAGTAGTATAAAACACCCTTTTCACTTATGTACAATCGTTTCTGTGCATAGTTGGAAAAATCTGCTAGATTGTCAGTGAGTGCTACACATCAGGAAATACAGAAGTATTGTCTTCGCATTAACTTTCTTCTCTTGATTTGTGTTCTACAAGGAGGGAGTGTGGTGACTTGAACTGCCGCACATCAGCGCAAAGTTCTATGGCGAAAACAGACAGACAGACTGCATATAGGATTACAAATGACCATAGTCACCCTGACAAAGGTGTTCTGCCAATAAGTACGTATGTGCTTCCGCGTGAGAATCATCAAAGCACAGCTCAACAGCGGGCAGAGATCCCAGTAGTCTTCCATATCTTTTCGCTGCGAATTCGCTGTACTTGGAGCTCTCTGCAGACAGACGTGGTTACTGAAACACCCACTGAAAGCTTTAAGTGGAGACTGGGCAATCATGCAGGGACACAAGGATTTCGTCCACACAGTCTATTCCCTTACAGCTCACAGTTACACACGTAAACTCATCCTTCTAATTCTTAAGGTTCCCCCCTCTCTCATTCTTCCGACTACTCCGACAATTATTTCCCTTATATTATTATTGATATATACATGTATATATGTATATATCAGTTTCAAACTTCATTAAGTATGCTTTTACTTTTTTTAAGTTGGCGTAATCTGCACTAATTATATACTATCACTCGTGTCATCTTTCTTTCCAACCACACCGGACTACTAAAGGGTGAAATGACCTACTTTATCCATGGTTTCAACACGGTCTAAACACTGCATGTTACAAACAACATACAAGCAATCCCAGAACCATTCTTTCGGGAATCAGCCTAATCTACGACAGTAGAGCGGCAGGACGAATTACGCAGAAGTTTACTAAGTACCAGGAGCTTTTATCCTGCGACCGAGAAGCGAGGACAAAAAAATCAGTTTGGTTTACACCACTTAGTATAAGTGGTATTGGATTTACTTAAGCATCTCAGGGCGGTTTATAAATCCATTATCTTGAGTCTGTCTCCTTTCACTTTACAAATTAAATCACATACATAAATCATTTTTGTGCATAGGAAACAGTTTGAAATTTCATTTAATATATTTGGCTTCAACGCTTCAAAATTGCCTAAATGACCGCAATATATGAAGACGACGTAACGTGCAGTTGATATGGTATGTCACTTCAGAACAATCGATTTTCGTATTAAAAGGCCTGTTATATCACTGGCATGTATGTTTATGGCAAATTTAAAGTATAAAAGCTGCTTCGCTACAAGGAATTTGAAAAATCACTAGGTTCACATGTATCCAATATCGTTTTTACGAGCTAGTATAAACCAATTAGATTTCTTTGTGCTCGCTTCTTGATTGTAAGGTATAGGTTCCTGATCTTCGGTAAACTTCTGAGTAGCTTGTCACACCACTCGACTGTCGTATCTTTGGTTGACTCCAAAGGGAGTAGTACTCGGAATAATTATGTGTGGTTTGTAGTATGAGGTATGTTAAGACTGTTACTACTGTGATTGGAGTTGATCCTTTCACCAGTTAGTCCTTCGGTATCGTCAACGAGAGAAAAGAGATAGTAATAATAATAATAGATATAATTAGTGAATTATTCAGACTAAAAGACAGAGACGGAAATAGGAAAGCATAACAACAGTCAGCTCATTAAGTTTGAAGAATAATATATATATATATCGGTAATAATAATAGTAATTATAATATTAATAAGTTGTCAGGAGAGTAAGACGGGAGAGAATGTAAAGAAGTAAAACGACGAGTTTAGTTGTCTACCCCTGAATGGTTTATGCGATTTTAAATAATCGAGTCAAATTTTCATGTGCTGTGAATCTGCCTAACGAGACCCAGGAAGATCGAATGTGAATAATAAATTAATTGGAATTACAGAAATATGCATGTGGTAGGAAGTCGGATAGGACATCTGCCCTGGTGCAAGGATTGGGACTTAGGGGTAGATTGATAAAACAATCAGAAATAAGGATCAGTCTGATTAGTTGTCAAAGGTTATGTATTAAGGTGGGTGTTATAGTTTAAGTGCATAGTGTTTACTTTATGAATAAGCAGAAGTGAGTCACTCTAACTGGTGTGTGGCTAAACATATGGATAATAACCACTGTTGTGTGTAAGAACAAAAAAAATTGATATGATTGTGAACAATAAATTGTGTTCGAAACGTCATCCAGTATACAATACTGTTTCACTGTGTGATACATTTAATAATCAAACTAATATGGAAGTGTGTAAGAACAGTTGTTTAGATTGTATAAATACTTAGATTGTACAACAGTTCCAAATTATCCTACCAAAATTCGCTACATGGATACACGGAGAACAAAAATTATAATCCCTATTGCTGGAACTGAATACACACGTAGTCTTGTAAGGGTTTGTGGGGAATTGTCATCTGAATTGATAACAGCCAGTGGTGTCCGACAGGGATGTCTACTTTCCCCATTTCTGTTTAACTTCATCATAGATATGCTGATGGAAGTATCCTTAACTGAACGTAACGACTTAGGAATCGACTTGTTACCAGGGTATAGTCTTATGAACTTAGAATATGCAGATGACATAGTCCTGTTGGGGGAGGATGGTGACAAAATGCAGAGTCTTCTGAACACCTTGAGCAGCAATCTTCATATGTTTGGCATGCGATTCGCCCCTGCAAAATGTAAGATGCTGCTACAGGACTGGACCACGTGAACTCCTAGCTTAGTGATAGGGAGTGAAGTGATAGAACATGTTGACCACTTCACCTATTTGGGAAGTTGTATCAGCACCAACGGACTGACTGACGACGAAATCTGAGCACGGATCGAAAAAGCTCGAGCTGCTTTCGCTGACTTACACCATCTCTGGCGTAGGCATGACATCCGGCTATCAACCAAGGGACGTGTGTACTGCTCAGCAGTTCGCTCCGTCCTTCTCTATGGCTCTGAAACATGGCCAATACGAGTTGAAGACACTAGTCAAAGGTGCCAAATATGTCCGCTGCACGTTTCTTGACTTCACTTCTGCTTTCGACTCTGTACCTAGATGTCTCTTGCTAAATAAGCTCTCCATGACACAAACCGAGTCCTGGGTCACTAACTGGTTGCATTCCTACTTTTCAAACAGAACGCAGTACACCGTATACAAAGGCGAATCCTCCTCTGCTGTGCTCACTGAAGCTGGTGTCCCCCAAGGTGCTGTACTCTCCCCACTTCTCTTTTCATTCTTCCTACATGACCTACCATCTTCAAATGACATTAACTTTGTCAAATATGCTGATGACCTAACTGTATCTTTACCTGTCAAATGTCAAAGTGACTGCTCTAAACTAAATGGCTTCTTATCAGAAATCAGCCAATGGTCCAAGGAAAACGGTCTCCTCTTAAACCCCTCCAAATGCCAAACAGTTAATTTCACCTTTAGGCATAAATCTGACCTAAACAAACTGGTTAGCACTCACGAGGTGTGCAACATAGATGGCAGTGAAATTGAAACCAAGTCGGAAGTTAAATACCTAGGCGTCACTCTATCTTCTGATCTTTCCTGGTCGTCTCATATCTTGACGATTTCCAAGAAAATATTCCGTCTTACCTTCTACATCAAGAAGTTAAGACTTTCTGGTGTAACCCAACCCTTACTCCTACAATTTGTTAACTTCCGTATTCTGCCTATTATTCTCTATTGTTCCCCCTTAGTCTTTCCTGGGCTATTGAAGAAAGACTATACCTTATTACGTAGGATGTTAAAGGTTGTCAGCAGGGTAAGCAGTTTGCCACTTAGCCAGCTTGTTAATATTCTGGTGGACAGGCACATGGACTCATGTGAAAAATGGGCAAAAACCATTTTATCTGACTCACAACACCCTCTACATTCACAACTCTCCCCATGTATCTCTTCAGGGAAAACCAGAAGCCTATATAGGAAACTATATGCCCGCACTAGCAAGTACAAAAACTCATCCATACCCTACCTAGCTCGTGTTCTGTGCGATAAAGAGAGCATTAGGCGTGAAACCTTTAACTTATTAAATAGTCAGTAGAACAGATGGATCTCGTCTTTCCAAGTCACATCATTTACAGGTACAACGTTTTCTCTCTACCTTTTTTTATGTGTTGTTTCGTTTCTCTTTTCCTTGCAAACTCTACTTAAAACATTCTTGTTCGTTCTTTCACACTCTGTATACCTCGACCATTTTGCTATCGCTTACGCCAGTAAATATGCTAGTAGTATCTACTTTTCTAACACCTTCAAACACTGTTTAAATTTTGGCTTTGCTACCGACATGCTAATATGTTGTTGTCAAAACTGACTGAGATAACCTTAATCTATGTAGAACTATATTTATTGTTAATGTACTAACTGGATGCAATATTGTAGTAAAATGCTGAGAATTCCATTCTGTATCACAAGTACTGATTTGGAATAAAGCTTATCTTATCTTAAAACGTGAAAAGGTTGACTGCTTTCGATCATAGATGTCTATGATCTCTTTCTCACGTTAGGTGGTTTAATAAGGTAAGTAATGTTGACGTTAGGCGTAGAGTGTTGGCCAAACAGGGAAAATCAATCCACGAGGCTATAAAGTTACATAGATTGAGATGGCTAGTTCACGTGCTGCGCATGCCTAACCATCGCCTCCCCCGACGGCATTACTAGCTGATATAGGTGCAGGTTGGAAAAGAGTAAGTGGTGGCCAAACAAAAACATGGCATCAATCCATGAAATCCCTGACAGTTAAACTGAGTCAGGTAGGGAGATGCAGACTTCGGGAGTCTGGAAATCAATGACTGGAGACAATTGGTGACATGGCTCAAAATCGTTGTCAATGGCGCAGATGTATTCAGTCTCTGTAATCTTTCATATTTCTTTCTACCATTACCCATTCTGTTTCGCTCTTATACTTGTCAAACTCCATTGGTTCTCTTCACTCATCTTCTTGTCTACGTTTGTGTGCTATTCGGAACGTGGGAACTCGAACTGCCGCACTTTGGTGCCAAGTTCTATGTTGAATCCAGACAGACAGACAGAACTGAAAAAATAGCTCCAAACTTTGTCGTTTATCTCCGTAGTTAGAAGTAAGCAGTTGTAACCATTCCATGTTGATTTGTAATGATTGATCGATTCTTAGTGATAAAGATCACGAATTATAAATATTCGTTGTCACCAGGCAGAAAGCACCATCAGATTACCGCTTATCTCGACAAAGGTTGATGCAGCATAGATTTTTTTAGTGGCAAAAGAAATGTGCTGAGACTAAGTATCATCTTTAAGTACAGCCAATAAGTTAACGATTTATCACAGCTCTCACATTATTGTCTCAGGCAGGTGTTTGCTAAACGCTTTCCCCCATTTGCTTGAGTTTTCAGTTTTAAAGGGCAATTTTTTTCATTTTTATCCTGAATGAGAAATAGCCATAAGCTTTGCGTTAATCACAATAAATACGTAATGTTTTCGACAAGCTCAGTATATTCGCCTTGTGCATCGCACTAATCATTGTTATCTCTCAGTTTTGCCTTCCGGCTTTTGATAAAGGATTTTTGGACGTAATGATACATGTATTTCGGGGCCTGTCGTGTTTTCATCACGGCTGACCCAGTAGATTTCGATAAAACAATAAGGTATAATTTATCTGAGAAGTGTAGTCTGTTTCCTCAACACTTGGGCATTCTGAACACATAAGTGCTCATCATACATATTTAGATTAAAGGCAACAACATGTAGGGGCCGGATTTCCAGTGCAGGTCACAATGTTCACGAATTATGGTCACATATAACAGGTCGGAGAATGAAGTAAGGAAAACAGGTGTTATGATTTTATGAAGTTAAATTAAACTTGGATTACATTACATCATTACTGTGTAATGAAGTCATTTGAAATACAAGTGACAACCGGAAAGATTCTGAACTGTTAGCAAATTACCAGGTAAACAAGATGGTGGACAGTCTGTAATTGTGGCAAGAATTCTGTCATACAGATGTTTCCATCGCTGCCGCAATATCTACTCTACCTTCTCTTTTCCCACAAAGTCCATCACTGAGTTATGTTTCATTGCGGAGTGTCTTGTTATTAATTATGTTATAGTGCATACATTTACTCTTAAATTGCAATGCGGTTTTTATAGTTTGAGTTCAACTTTTGTACGGATACTAAAAAAGAAGAAAGAAAAAGTGACAGTACTGTAGTGTATTCGGATTCGATCCAGTCTTTTACTCTAGACGACGGTAAGGTGATTAAATGCTGCTAATGTTCCACAGGTAACAAAAATGTCTTGAACCTACGTATAAATGTGCAGGAAGTTTCAGACGATTTGAGTAAGTTACATTGTCTCTTCCATATATGCATGATATGCTAGCCATTTTCTTGAAGCAGTTTTTCTTGAGTACTTGTAAAACTTCTGAATGATATCCGCTGTATAATGATTAGCCAAACATCCTGTTCTTCAATCGTATTGAGTATCAAGCTGTTTGATCGAGTGTCGTACGGTTGACACAATTCAGCCATGTGTGAATTTTACACCGTTGGTTACTTGGTCTTTGTTTCTTTAAGTAGGAAAATTAGTACAATGATACTATGCGGTCTAGCAGATATACCAATATCATTTGGTAGCTAAAAGTTAGAACCCACTCAATCACTCATTATACGACTTATCGCGTACTAGGATATTGTGTAACCCGTGATGCTACTAACCAGTCTATATAGCTGAACTAGGTTGTTGGGATTCGAAACCTCATATAAATAGGCTGCCTTCACGGCATTTTATAAGTAAAGTCCTAAAATAATTATTGGAAAGTAGGCTATTAGACACAAGAAGAAAGACAGATTTACAATAATGGTAACCTGGACGGCCGAAATAGAAAACTTGTGTGTTGTTATACAAGTTAGAATAAGGTGTAAAGCTATTGTCACATTAGAAAATGGGATTCAATATGCTACACATATGACGTCAGGAGTGAAATTAAATGGTTGTTACTCTTACTTTTGGCGGTTTGATGTGACAATATATTTAAGAGTAATGCCAACCAATTCATTAAGTAGCGTCAAAAATAAATATTATTGTAGGATTGTCCTATATTGATCAGAACGCACTCGAAGATTATCTACGAGGACTTCAAAATGATCAACAGGAAGAATTCTGTGTATTTGGTGCTGTTCAAACTCATGAAGATGTCAAGCCTGGTCTAATCGAAGGCGGATTTACTTTGTGGGATGGTAGCCGAGATCTTGTTCATTATATTTTCAAACACTTTATGCAAAAACTAAATGGTAAGAACGTATTAGAATTGGGCTGTGGGTGTGGACTACCTGGTATATTGGCTGTCAAGGCTGGTGCTCGCTTTGTAAGATTTCAGGTATGTAATTTACAGGTATATCAATGCTTAACTACAATGATTTTTCACTATGAATCGCTTCACTGGGAAACGTGTAAATTTGCAGCAGCTAGAAAAACACCAATCATTGCAAAACGCAACATCAACCACTACTTAGTTCTATATAAAATGTTGCTTTCACTGATATTTTGATATGATAAACTTGGGATTTCTGAAGGATTTTCGCACCATGTACTTATCTTATGTGTATTTTTAACTGCTTATGTTTTCACCGATTTCCTCATGTATACAGGACTATAATTCTGAAGTCTTGAAGTGGTGGACAATCCCTAATGTAAATGTCAATTTAAAGTTTCACAATGAAGCAGAAAACCACAGAGAGCGAAGTACTCTGGAGTTTTTTAGTGGTGACTGGTCTCATCTATCGCGCTCTTGGCAGCTGAACAAT
This sequence comes from Trichobilharzia regenti, assembly GCA_944472135.2. Taxonomy (NCBI): domain Eukaryota; kingdom Metazoa; phylum Platyhelminthes; class Trematoda; order Strigeidida; family Schistosomatidae; genus Trichobilharzia; species Trichobilharzia regenti. The sequence continues at coordinate 148,000,331 of OX235270.1, read as the reverse complement.
GACGTGAAGTTCGAATACATATTTACTAGTGAGACAATTTACCGTTCAGATTTGTATGGAAGGCTACATGAAATACTCGAAACCACTTTAAGCCGAAATGGAATTGTATTATTAGCTTGCAAAGCTTCTTATGGACCGGGAGGTAGCATGTTTGATTGGCTAAATTTTATCGAAGATCAAGGTGTGTTTCAAGCTACTGTTTGCGAAACAACAAACTCTGGGGCAATAAGATACGTGTTACAGATGACAAGATTGTAAATTCTCTTTTCCTTTTTGTACATTTACTGTGATCCGAAGTATCACACGAAAATATGTTGCCGTTGTTTTACGTTTATTACGAAAAACGACAGTAAACTGTATCGTAAAGATAACTATCACTCTTTGTATATAATTTTAACGCAATTATGATGTCATTAGATACATTTGTTGAAGCATTTTCAGATGTTGTTTAGCTCAGATTCTTACTTGTATTTATTTTATGCGTACTAGTATTCTCAGTCTATCAGCGACAAGCATCTGAGATGTATGATAGGTTCATTTACCAGTTTAAACCGATATAGGATCCCTACTCGCTTACATTCAATGCATAAAGTACACTAGATATAAAATGTGTTGCATGACAGTGTACGTTAATTATGATCTCAAATAAAGGACAATATAAGGTCGACTACCTTCTCTTGTCTGAACTCAGTTTCCCAGAGCAGATGTTTTGTATACCCGGCTAAGAGCCACCACACTTATTGTCCAAGGGCAGTGATACTACCCAGTTGCCGAGGATTTAGTAAGGTGGGGTGGGAGTCGAGTCTGTGACAGTTGGTTGCAAACCAAACTGTTAAGCCAATGAACCACATTCCATTACCTCCACCTAACCTTAATCATTCTACCTAACTTCTTTCTATTTTCATATCGATCCATCTTGGCCCTGAATAAAAGTATGCGCGAAAAGCAGCGCTAGACTGATACACTAGATAAGGCGATAATAATTGTGGTGAACTGGGTTTCGTGGAATACTATTCATTTGTCTTCAAAGTATTCTTACCGATGCTTGCATAGTCTCTATTTTAATATACACTCTAGATTTTTATGAGTAAGGACTATATGAGTGACGCTTCCATTTGGAGCATATTTCAAGCTGTAGAGATTGTATATTACAGGAAATAAGCAATAGGTTAGCTTTCTAAGCATGAAAACATAAGCACAGAGAATTATTATGAAGATGTGAATGAGGCTGAATTCAACTCTTCGGTCATGTTCGGATAATTCAGCTTTTGTTGTCTTTCAACCGCAGAATTATCGTTGGGTAGGCGTATAAGAGTGAAGTTTTAAAGAACTCGACTTTAACCTGAATAAACCAGATCACGACACTCACTCCAACGTTGACCTGCATAACACCATGAGCTTCTAAACAAACTTGGTTTTATAGCCTGGTACATAAAAGCCGTGGTAGTAGTAAATAATTTCCATAGTAGAATACTTTAATTAGAGATGCGACTTCTGAAGAGTCGATGCAAGGGTTAAGTTTGGATATCACTATTTGCCATCTCGTTGCATAATCATCTTATGAAGCATGGAATTCCATTTATTCACTGATGTATCATGTAGCGTTGCATGAACGATACAAGCGTCTATTTTTAAAACACTTTGGAGTGTGTAAATTTATGCTCAAGGTTTATAGCAAGGTATGCAGACTCAAGTTGTTCAGTAGCAAAATACAACAGCATGTTATACTCCACAATATGCCTTTTACACACTTAGCGCATTAATTCTTGCCTACTTGTTCGCTTACAGATGAGCGCATATAGCTTCCTCCCCCTGGTCCCATTTTTTACTTTATATGGCAGCTACAAATAGTCTCGTACGATTTGCGTTTCCATATCTCTTCAGATTCCCAAAGTACTAATAAGAAATAGATTCCTAACAGGGGTTGAGTACTGGATTACCAATACAGATATCGTAAGCTAATGATCCAGTAGTAGGATGCTCGTCAGCCATGCACGTGGTGTGTATAGTATATCTGGGTTCGGTTCCCGGTCGAGGCAATCTTAAACCACATGATCTACTTGCCTATAGTAGACCAGGAAAAGAAGGAAGGTTAGGAATGAGATTAACAATCGGATCGCATAAAAACAAAAACACCGCTACTGAAGATTCGAACCAAATGCCCTATATTACACTTAGACCACAAGGGATGAAAAATTCAGATATTAGATTGGAAACGGACTTTCATTTTGTAGACATAGTATCGTTTGTCGTTGCTTCGGTGCTAGGGAGTTTTTTCTACTTAGTAGCCGGAGCATATAGTTTCCTATAGTTGCTCCTAGTTCTACCCGATGAAACCTAAGGAGAGAGTTGTGTATGATGACGTTCAGAGTTTGATAGGATAATATTTGCTAATTTCTTGCGGGAGTCCATGTGAATATCTACAAAAGTATTAACTAGTTGGTTTGGCAACACCCCACTCACCTTACTGACGGCTTTTAGTACCCTTCGCAATATAAAAAAAGTCTATTAAGTAGTCCAAGAAAGATTAAGAGGTGAGGAGCAATGAAGAAGAATAGGTAGTATATAAATATCAAGAAACTGTAAAAGTAGACATTAACTGAGCGACATCAGATTATCTTCACTTCATTACACAGAACGTCAAACGAAATACCTTTCTGGAAGCTAACATGATATAGGGAGACCAGGAAACACTTACGGAAATACTCAGTCCAAGGTACTTAATATTTAATTTAGTTTCAGCTTCTGTGTCATCTATGATAGAAACATGCGAACTTACCAGGTCATGTGAGTCGCGTTTGCGTCTGACAGTGAGAGTAACTACCTGACATTTGGAGGGATCAAGTTTCAGACCATCTGATGAGGACTACTGACTAATTCCTGATAAAAGGTCATTCATTTTGGAACTGTCTGACTGTGAAGTAACAGTTGTTATAGAAACAGTCAGATTATTGGCTTATTTAACACAATTGGCTTCGTCAGAGTGAGACAAGTCATGTGAGAAAAAGAAAAACAGAGAAGGAGAAAGAACAGCTCCCTGAGGAATATCAGCTAGCGTAAGTGAAGCAGTGGAGGACTTCACATTGTAAACAGTGTACTGACTCCTAACAGAAAAATAGGAATGCGACCACTTATTAGCCCAGCACTGTGCAACAGGCTTGTTTAACAAAAGAGGCCTAAGTACACAGTCAAAGGCAGATGTGTAATCAAGGAAGGCACACCGAACATATTTGGCACCTCTGTATAAACTAGAGACAATATTATGGTATCTACAATACACCTACCATGTTTATAAGCAAGTTGTTTAGGGTTATTAAAAGCCTTCAATGAAGATCCAAGGTTATGTAAGAACAGTTTTTCTATTGTTTCTAAGAAAGGTGAAGTAACGACAGTGGGTCTAAACTTGGTCCACGTGATGATTTAGGCACAAGAACAATTTTAATGTCCTTCCAAGAAGCAGGTACAATGTTAGTGGAAAACGATTCATTGAAAATACCAGTGGGGGGATAACATAAAATGTCAGCACATTTACTGAGGAAAATAGCTGGTACACCATCGGGACCAAGGGACTACTGGATAGGTTCCAAGGATTTAAGACACTTGAGGATATCGTTTTTGTTAAAACCGGAAAGGCAGTCATTATTTGTACTTGTAGCATTCGAGATCATGACACCAGCTGGAAGACATGTGGAAGACTTATTAGTATGAGAACTTAACGTACTGCATAGCGTAATATTTACCCTGTTATCAGAAATCCAAGCCTACAAAAGAGTTATCAAGTAATATATTTTCCTGTAAGTTTTGATGTGCATATACAAGGATAAAAAAACCGAACAAATATGATTATAGTAACATGGAGAAATCACAAATCAGCTTGTAAAATTAGTGAAGTGTATTATATAAGATTCGAAAAATTTATCACAGGTGTGTTCGTTGCATAGCTCTACACACATCATTATCTGGTATACGAATCCATAGTCCCGTTCTATTGTGATGAGAGAGGCAAGGAGAGCCTTTAAAGGATCATGCAATTTTGTGCGTATTATGGACGAACCAGTTTGAGTCTAGAAATTTAAAGAAGAATAATTGATTCAAAATAATACAGCGGAATTAAGTGGACACTAATACAGCTTTTGTTTAAGTACTTTCAACATGAAATTATATAGTGTATTCTTACGAAAGCGTCGGTGGCTTAGCGGTAGAATGCTGGCCAACCACCACGCCTCAGGTACATCGGGATTCGATCCCCAGCCACCGACTCACTCCTTTAGCTCGCTAAGTCGGTAATACGACCAGTAAGTAGGGAAGGATGGTCATGAGGCTAGCAACCCAATCCCGTAAAAATTTTTAAAAAAAGCACTGCTAACGAAACTTCAAAGCTCTAGTTTGAAGCCGTATGTTCCACTGGGAAAGTAAAGGAATAAAAAAGTTCTTCAGAAGTGATTTCCCAAGTGAGAAATTCTTATAACATAAGAGCAGAGTTTCGATACTGACACACAAGTCTGACTCCCCACGAGATTCGTTTATGGGTCTAATATCACATACCATGACGTTTGCAAGCTAACAGTTGTGTAAAGCTTGCTGTACTAAATTGTCACCCAATAAATACAGTTAAACTCGTCTAAAAGCACTAAGAGAAAAAGGAAGTCACTGTGCAGTTCATATCTCAGTGGGTCTTTATAAATAAGTTTTGCAGTTATAAGTGAAGTGAAAGTAGTGTGAACGGATAAAATGCGAACATTATCATAAAAATGTAGTTAGTTCCGGAATGATAATAGGAATATTTCTAAGTCTGAGACACTTATAGGTTCTTCCTATGAAAGAACTGAACCACCATAATAACCTGTGACTCTTGATGAATTTGACTGCAGCTACGAAACAAGTACCGTTATTGTAACTCCGAAAGAAGATATTTTCATGCTGTTATTCAGAACTACGTTGTACAGTATTGAGTGTTACGGCAGGAAAATCAGTTCTTGACTGGATCCCAGTAGATAGTCGTGTGTTTGCGGTCCGTTAGAAGAAGGAGGGTTGGCGTTACCCGTCGTTGTCTTTTCGTAGTCTCCGCTTACGCCCCAACAGACTGCATTTCGAATGGACTAAAGGATAATTTCTACCAGAAACTGTCTAATTGGTTGCAAAAAGCTGAAACATAGTTATTTTAGCAGACTACTTGAATGCCGAAGTAGGGAAGTTATGCCAGACTGAGAAGTATGTAGAGGTGGTACGACGTATGGAGTTCCCTGACGACGAGCCGACAACGGTGATCGTCTTCTACAGTTCTGATCAGATAATCATCTGTCAATAGTCAGCATTAACTTTAGGCACAAAGAGAGACGTTGTGTAACCTGGCGACCTCCATCACCAAACCAACGCTGGACTCAGATAGACCACATAGCCATAGGATATCGTTGGCGAGGGTCAGTAGAAGACTGCCGCTCTTATTGAAACACATGCGTAGACTCCGATCACGTTCTCATTCGCGCATGTTTATGCTGACATCTAAACTGACGTAAATAACTGTTGGCAGTGAATCAGTTACGCCCCCAATTAGATCGAGAATCTGAGTCCCTATTTAAGGAGGGAATACCGAAAGGTGCATCGACAGCAGTACTCCTCCTGACGTAGCCTGGCACAACATACAGTCAGCTGTAGACACAGCTGTAAAAGCGGTGAATAACCTAAAACCAAAAGTTAGTAGGAGCCATTGGATCTTTACCGCCTCATCCGAACTGATTGACGCAAGAAGACTGATTCCGGAGAGCTCCGATTATGATGAGGAGCGAAAGCTACTCAAACGAAAACTAATAAGAAGCCTTCGTAACGGCCGTGAACAGTGGTGAGCGACAAAAGCGAAAGAGATGGGAAAGGCATCGGCGATTGGTAACACCAGACAACTATTTATACTTACTTATCGGAGAAACAGGTGGTAAAATGCAAATGATAAGTGAGACAATCTCTGAGAAAAATGTCACCACAATCAGCTCTCATAATAGACGGCTGGAACGTTGGAAAGAACACTTTGAGGAGCAGTTTAATTGGCCTAAAGCCACGCTCAACTTACCGAACATCCAACACCTCCCTGAATATAGGATGTAAACACAGGTCCTCCGTCCCTAACTGAGGTTACTAAAGCTGTCACTAGTTTGAAAGGAGGCAAAGCAGCAGGACCTGATGGGATGATTCTAGAGGTGTTTAAGGGCTGTGGGAACAGTTTACTGTCTGCATTAACTAAGGTGTTAAGCATAATCTGGGAATCAGAGGAAGTCCCGTTGGATTGGTGTAAGTCATTGATTATCCCGATATACAAAAGGGGAGACAAGTCTTCTTGTGATAATCATAGGGGGATTAGCTTGACTAATATGGTGGTATATAAAGTTCTAGGCTCAATAATCATGCGTAGACTGAGTGGTGCTCGGGAGGCACAAACACGTGACAACCAGGCGGGCTTCAGACCAGGAAGAGGGTGTAATGACAACACCTTCACCCTTTGACAGATTCTGGAACGTAGGTATACTTATCGGCGTCCAAGAATCGTTATAATTCTTGACCTAAAGGTGGCATTCGATTCTGTCGACCAAGAGGTACTATGGCAATGTTTGTCTGTGAAGCGAATGTCCAGAAAATACATCACATTGATCAAGACACTCACTCTACTCGAACACATGCCGTCAGCCAGGTGAGAGCCTACGGAAAGTTATGACCTGAAGTGGTGACAACTTGTGGTGTCCGTCAGGGATGTCCACCACTATTCCCATTTCTGTTTAATTTTACCAAAGATGTACAAATGGACTTAACCTTAACTGCTGACTTCAGTGACTGACTTGTAACCACCAGGGAATAATCTCGTTGAATTAGAAAATGCAAATGATATAGTCCTCCCTGCTAGGTGAGGAAGACGCTGACAAGATACACCTCGAGCTGCAATCTACGAATGTTTGGCATGCGATTCGCTCATGCTGTCAAATGTAAGGTGATGAGGCTACAGGACTGGAATACATCGAATACTAAGTTAGAAACAGGCAGCGAAACGGTGCAGCGTGTTGACCACTTCACTTATTTGGCAAGTTGCGTCAGCCAACGCCAACGGGTTGATCGCTGACGAAATCTCACACGGATACAGAATGCTAGTTTCGCATATTCCAGTTTACGCTGTCTGGCTTAGTAGAAGTGATATCTGGCTGGCTATCAACCAAAGGACGTGTTTACTGGTCAATAGTCCACTCCATCCTTCTTCATGGCTGTGAGACCTGGCCATTGGGAGTGGAAGACATGAAAAGATTAGCTGTCTTCGATCATGGATGTTCGCAGTCTGTCTCCCGTGTTAGGTGGTAGGGGTATTAGGGTGAGCAATATTGAGGTAAGGCATCGGTCGAGTGCTAGGTAAGGTGGGAGGGGAAATCAATCGACGAGACTGTGAAGCTACATCGACTGAGATGGTTAGGACATGTGTTACGTATGCCTAGTCATCGTCTTCCCCGACTACGGGCAATATTAGCTGACATTAGATGGGTCAGACTGGAAAAGAGTTAACTAGTGGTGGTCAGAACAAAAAATGGCTTCATCAGTGAATGAAATCCACAACAGTTAGTTTAAGCCAGCCACTTAGGAAGGTGTAGACTTCCTGAGTACTTAGGGCTTGAGAATAATAAAAAGCGAAGACAGTTATCGCATCGTTTATTAGATTATAAAGGCCTATGGATAAAATGCAGCGAGGTTAAAGATAAATTCACTACTCCACTTACCCTAAAATAGTAGACTATTTGAATTTTTCTCAGATGATGCAATTGGAGGATTGTCTAACCGAATGTCATCTGATTGCGGTGTGACATCATTATTACAATAGCCATTTTTTTTTACAGGAGTATGACTTGTAGGTCGACATATTAAACACGACCAGGACTGAATCTTAGGTGCTTGTGCATTACCTTTGCATTCTTGCAGACATTCTTCATGAAATGCATGACGACATCTAAAAATAAAAAATGACTAGACTTAGTTGTAAGAACAGGTAACAGTGTACTGTCTCTTCTTGCATTCAGCCATGTACAAATATTCAACAACAAAAAAAGCAGCAACGACATATTGATCATTCGGAGGAAGGGGTGGGGTAGGTTAGGGTAAAAAGGTTTACTGGGCTTAAAAAATATGGGTGGAATACAGGATGAAGCAATATCTACACTTTGATGATAAGGCGAAACCAACTATTTTCACTATTCCCTTAAATACTGATAGATAGAAAACGTTGCAGTTCACCCATTATTATTATTTCCTTTAATTCCTAAAGGAACATAGGGCTTCAGCTGCACGTCTCCATTGCGTAAGGTTCTCTGCTAAAGTTTCCACCCCGCTCCAAGTCTGCCCACACGCTTTCATCTCCTCCTCACATGAACTCCTCCAAGTCACCCTCGCACTCACGACCAACTCGCCGCTTCCCTAACGGGTTCCACTCGAGCAATGGCTTGTCTAGTGATGTCACTCACTTCATGGTTTACTCAGCGTATGGCCAACCAATCCATCTCCATTTCTTCCTACCTATTTGTTTCACAATCGGTTCCTGATTGGTTCGCTCCCAGAGATACCTGTTGCTGATCTTCTCTGGCCGGCGATCTGATCTTGAGTATTGAGCGAAGACAACTGTTAATGAAGGTCTGAAGTTTGTTGGAGATGCTCTTTATGACGCGCTGGCCAAGTCTCTGATCCGTATAGTGAGTAGCACTGACTGACTTCACATTGGAGTTGAAAATCCGGATCTTATATTCGATGCTGAGTGCTGTTGACCTCCACACAGACTTGAGAGTAATGAGAGCTTGTCTTGCTTATCCGATTCTTGCTTTGATATCCTCGTCAGTTTCGCCTGTAGCTATAACGATACTTCCCAGGTAGGTGGGTACGTAAAGGAGCTTGTTTCTTTCAGGTTCCTCCCATTTATGCAGGCTGATTGTTGTCTGTTACTGTTGGCCAGGAATCTTCATTACCTCTGTTTTCTCTATGTTTATTTGGAGTCCTATCTTTGATGCTTCTTCTGCCAACTCACCTGCATATCTTCCAGTTTGTGGGAAATCAGACATATATCATCGGCGAAGTCCAGATCCTCCAAGTTTTATGCCTGTGAATGTCGCAGTTGACCCATAGGGTAAATTATTATCAACGTCAGATTAAGCTTTAACTAAAGAGGAAGTAACTATTTTCCCCCAGGCAACAGAGTTGCTATACACATATTCCCTGTGCGTCAGTGATACAGCGGTTAGGACGCTCAATGACCATGCATGGTCCAGAGTTCGATCCCCAGCCACCGACCCACTCCTTTACCTCGCTAAACCAGTAATAGGTCTGGTAAAGAGAGAAGGTTTGGCATGAGGCTAGCAACCTTATCCCGTAAAAAATTAAAAATAAGCACTGCTACCGAAACTTCAAAGCTCTAGCTTGAAGCCCTATGTTCCGCTGGGAACGTGAAGGAATGAAAAAAATATGTTTCATACGCTCAGTCACTTACTTACTTCTGTGCCAAGAAGTGTCAACTAAATTAAGCTTAGGCCGGAAATTTTTTCTACGTATTCAGATGGAACTACGCTGGCAGCGATCCTTATTATTTGGTTTGAACCACACAGTCTGTCTGGCTAGATTCCGCAGAATGCTAAGAGAATTATTAGTAAGTACTGGTGAAATGATTCAAAATTGTTTTAAGAGTTCTAAATGTATTCATAATCTTCAAAACAATTAACAGTTTCATTCACGGACTAAATATTTATCCACAGTAGTATAATTCAAATTTTGTGTATGCATGTGTACTGTTTAGAAGCATGGCAGCTGGAATTGATGCACCCTTTTTTGAAAGGTGATTTGTCAGTCAAAATACACCTGGTTAAGACAAAAATGAAGAGTTTGTCCTATCAAGTCACTTTGTATCTGAAGACATAAGTCTTTGCAGTGTTGATGGACAGCTTGATAACACAAGGACAAAATGGGAACAAACTTCTATTAACAGACCAACGTGAAGAACCTAGAAGACCTGGATTTCGCGCGTGGGTGATTCATGTTTGATGTCACACAAAATCGAAGACTTACAAGCGAAAACCGACCGACAAACTGGTCGAAGAAGCAGCAAAGACAGGACTCCAAGTGAACATAGACAAGACGGAGGTTATGAAAATAACCAACCAACCAACAACAATAGCAACATTCAGCGCCAATCACCATCAACGGGAGGGATTCGAAAGAGGTTACTTCATTCCCTCACTCATCTAGGGAGCATTGTCTCAACTACAGGAAGTCGGAACGGACGAGGATGTCAAATCGAGCGAGAATCGGGTGGAGCGGGGCGAGAAACACATTCACTCATCAACCTGAAACCAATCCAATCTGGAAATCTTCGTCACTCTGCATCAACAACCACATTGCTTCGGATTTTCAATACAAACGTAAAGTCAGTCAGTTCTTCTATACGGATCAGAATTTGTGACTTGGCGAGTGGGTCACAAAGAATATTTCCAACAGCCTGTTGCAGACCTTCATCAACAACTAATTGTCTTCGCTGGCTCTATACTGAAGATCAGATGGCTGGGCCGGAAAGAATCACCAACAAGAAACTATGGGAATATACAAAGCAAGAACCAATCGCCAACCAACAAATATGCAGGAGAAAGTGTATTGAGATGGATTGGACACTCGCTGAGGAGGCCGCCGCTGGGTGACATCGAGCGCGCGCCAGGCCATTGCTCGAGTGGAACCAGTCTGAAAGGGAAGCGGCGAGTGGGACCTCAGTGCAAGGGTGACATGGAGGAGATCGTGTGAAGAGGAGTTGAAAGAGTATGGACTAACATGGATGCAGGTGAAAAGTACCGAAGAAGACAGAAGCAAGTGGGGACGTGCAGTTGAGGCCCTATGTTCCTCTAGGAACCCAAGGGAACAATAATAGTAATAATCATTTACAAACCAAAAAGTATGTCATGACATATTTTGATTGGTTTATGTATTAAGCATTTGTAATGTCGAGAGTTGATACAGTTTACCTGAGGCTATGATACTTATGTAAAGCAAGGGATAGTGATTCGGTCACATGTTAAACCATCTCACATGAGCTGACCGAAGGTATTTTTAAATTTACATTTTCTTTTATTATAGCTTCATTCCACACAGTATTTTGGTACAAGTATGGAATTTGTAGCATGTGAATATCGGCTGACAATTGATATCAGGTGTGGGTCAGTGTCTGGGGATCAAACCCTGGACAATGTGCATGGTCGGTTAGCGTCCTTACTGCTGTGCCACCGACGCACACGCTCGACCATGTAATTATCATCCGAAGACTCGTTTTGCTGAGCTATCCACTTGATTGCTTTTTAGCATTTAAAAAGATAAGACAATATTACACACACGGTAAAGTAAAGCACAAAACAATGACAAATAAAAACAACTTACTGGAATACTACAAGGCGATTTGGATTCGAAGATTTGTCACCATTGGTTATTACACTTGTCTTCCAGTTTCGTCTAGTCAGTAAATTGTTCCTCCGAAGATCTAGTCCACACAATGAACAGATAAGGATGTGATTACTGAAACCACATTTGTACTGTGTAAATATTCGAAATTGCTTGACAGTTAACTCTTGACCTGCTAACCGTTTGTTTAGCACCATCTGATTTGCTTCGAACTGGCAAGCCGATATAAACTTCTTCACCAGTAAATTAATTTTTAAATTCATTGTGGTTTTTGTACCATCCATCTATTATGGGAAATATGACAAGAAAGTGGCACAAGTTAGAAAAAAAACCCCAAACTTTTTAGCTCTAGAGAAATGAAACACATGTGCGACAGAAAGTTGAGATATTTATAAATTTGGGCATCAAATGTAAAAACACAAATAAGCAGAAGTTTGATAGTTCTCATAAATGATCGAGGTTACAATTATAAGAATATAAGCAATTAAAAGAGCCTCTCATTCAGATGACAGGTTGCTAGAGAATCCTAAACGGAGATACTGAAAAATGATATACATATATAGATGAGCCTATGATCCATAGGGCCCTGAGTCAAGTTATGGAGCGTAATTTTATGCTGATAACCCAATGGTTTCTTTTTTTCTGTGTTCTGAAGTTTCAGTAGCGACAGGATAGTTTTCCAAAGGGTGGGGTTAACAGGCCGAACACACCTAACCTCCTATTTTTCAAGGGTTTTGATAGCACCAAGGCAGCAGCAATCATACATGTAGTCACTTGCTAACGGCCTGAGCTCGTTTACTGGGGATACAGGAACTATATTTACAAGTGATAGGGTTTAGAGTCAGTAGTGGCGACACAGCTTTACTATGTTCTATATTCATCACGATAACAATACTACTCTTCTCTATTTTCCTCCTGCCCTACGGCACTCTACAACCTTTGGTTATAACACATTAACGTCAGTGATTTCTATTCAATACCTCCCAATTCATGTGAAGATATATAATAAGGCAAAGCGGACGACTACGCAATTGAAGCTATAGGTCCAGTGTACAGATACGGTTTATCTGGATAGAAATCAAGCAATATCACGGTTACTTTTGACACTTATTAAACATCTACTAGAGGAAAGCATCACCACGCTTTAATTCTATTAAGACACATGACGGAACAAGTTTTTAATTTCTTTTCTAAAATCATAACCATCAGAATGAGTTAGCCAAAGGAATAATTCGTATACAAATAAATGAAATACTTTCAGGATGTCATTCAAGTCGCAGTTCTCGTCGCATATAATGAACGTATCATCCACGTATCTTTTGCAGAAGTTAAATCCCTTCATAGCAGGTGTGATAGTACTGCTCTCCATAGTAGCCCAAAAAAAATCTGCTACCAACGGACAAAGTGTCGAGCCCATAGCTACCCCATCTCTCTGTCTATTAATGTCATTGTTGAAAAAAAATTGGACATTGAGAGTACATCGAAGTATTACCTCTTTTAGGTATGATGTAGGCATTCCTATGTTTACATTATGTAAGCATATATAATTAGAAATGAAGCGCACAGTTTCATTTAATGGAACATTGGTAAAAAGTCAGCATACATCAAGTGATAACATCGTTTTCCCAGTAACATTATTATTATTAACGCAACTAACAACTAAATAAATCAAATAGCTGACGAAATATAACTGCTCTTTAACTAAATGAAATAATGAGATTAATGATGGCATGCTTGTCTCAAGAAGTAACGGGGCTGTGTTCGAACTCTCGAAAGATTATGGGAATGAACTAGTAAAGAGTACGAAAGTAACACACAAAACGTCTCTCTAGCTATCTTTAAGTTATTCAAGCAGGTATGGGTTTGGTGACAAAGTAAATCAAGTCGTGACATTTTAAAACTTCACTTATATGACCAAAGGCGTGAAATGAATGAGTCACAATATGTGATCCGCTTGATACCATAAACGTTAATGAAGAAAGTAGGCGTAAATGCGTCATGCTATGTACAGTGCTGATTGATCGAGACGAGTAATTGGATACCACTCACATGAACCAATGGTGTTTCTAAGCTCGAGCAAAGACTACGTGTACGCCACTGATGAGCTCGACCGCAAACAGGAAGTGTGCTATTAGAAGTGTGTGGGCGGTTGTTGCTTCCCGGCTGCCCACACCGTGGAAGTTGATCAATTCTTCGGGTACCTGAGACAGAAAGAGGGTTGGTGTCGCGTGACCACAGAGCCCTGCGGACAACTGCTTGAGGCCGGTCACACACGGCCTGTATGAACTGGTTTCTGGGTTTGGTTCCGTATTAGCAAACTTACCGCCAGTTACGGACCACCGTAGGGTAAGTCGGAATGTACAATTTTTGGGGTCGACGTTTTCTAACCCCCTCCCTCCGGAGTGGAGAGACAGCATAGCTGGCATGCTGGTCATCTGAGGGAAACACCTCACTGCTGTTACACCCCTGTTCCCCTAGCAGTATGACTACGCCTACAGACGCGCAGCACAGTGTTAAACAAATTCTTACACTGAGCCGGTAACTGCTTTCAATCTAATCAATGTCCTAACAACCTTTCTAGCATGGTAGGATCTACAGGAACAATAGTTCCAGCCAGTGTAGCTTGTTGGGTCATCGCGATGTGCAAGCCCGACCACCACATCAAAGTAGCAGCAATCGGTCGGATTCAAACAGGCGAAACGGCCAGGCGGTGTTTAGATCATGTTGGTGCGGTCAGCAAGGATAACTAGTTTATATGAGTGATATTCATCTACTCATTTCCATCAATCAATAGTAATTACAGCAATGAAGGTAACTGTACTCTGCAATTGTGCTAAGAAAGGCTGGTTAATATTTTTCTAGCCTATTATACATATGAATGTCCTTACCACTGGTATGGAGGCTGCTCAGTATTCTGAGGAAGCAATATAGTCGTTGTTGATGTTATGGTTTGGATACATAAATATAAAAATGAGCGTATTCACTATCGCAACCCACTCACAGTAAATCAATTGCCATAGACCTTAAACATGAATTTAAATCTGCCTATCTGTGGTAGAATGTTCTCGATGCCCGAATTTACAGGTGTTGAATCATTCATATTACACTTATTCCCTCTCAGTTGATTCGATAAATAAAGCTTCCGTTATCAATCTTTCCCTCCATCCTGTGACATTAGATTTTAAAACTGTCATCTTATCCCATTGTCTATTGTATGGTTGTGTGTAACTGCATGTAGTGCTATAGCTGAAGTATTTTCTAGATTTCTTATCTTATTTGGGTCAACCGATCTAGATTTCGCTGCTAGGTTTTTATGTTCGGCTAGTCTGACTGACTGCCCCTGTTCTACTGGTTTGACCTATTTATTTGACCTGATAATCATTGCAGTCAGACAGGGTATTAGATAAACTAAATTGTTTTGTTTTAAAGACTCCATTGTCAGGATTGATCCTTTAACCGACAAAGCTTGTTTCTAATTGAGTTTGTGGTTGGTTTGAATGCCAGCCACTTTTATTCCTGCCAGCATTATTAAGAATTCTGAGTAAGGTGGTTTCCGAGGTTCCTTCCTTGTATGGAATTACTACTGATGATTTAGATTCCTTATTGTTGGTGTTGTCATTATCTTGTGCATGTTTGACATGCATGTTGTCACTAATATTATTATTTTTATTATCATCACTATCACTACTGTCATTATTTATTTTATTTTTACATTTCCCTATATGCTTTCTGACTAATTTATCAACGTAATTATTAAGTTTCAAGGCTTCTATTACATGTGGCACTTTCTGTCTTAGATTTTCATTGGTACTACTTAGATTTTTTGCTCTGTCACTTAAACATTTCACCAATCCTATTTTTACTGACATAGGATGGGATGATCTGAAGTCCAAATATCTGTTTGAGTGTGTGGGTTACCTGTAAACACTAGTGTTTAACTTCCTATATTCTTCCCTTTTTACGTTGCAATCTAACATTGGAAGTTCCCCTTCCTGACTTTCCAATTCATAAGTGAATTGAATTGCCTTCACCTTTGAATTAATGTGTTCGAAAAGTCTACCTATACACCGTGGTCTAAGTATAGTGAATGTGTCATCTACATACCTCCACCATACTTTTGGGGTGGGGGTGAACGTTTCAATTGCTAGGTGGAAAAACATAGCAAACAAACAACGACAAAGAACAGAGGTATTATTTCAACCGAGGGTTATAAGAAAGAGCAAAATAAACTCCAATTTTCAGTGCGAAATATAAAAGCAGGTATACTCTGTACAAGTGTAAGACTATACCCTGCTGAAGATTGTTGTAGCCACACACAGACACACACACACACACAAAGGGATAAAAGCGAATGAAGGGGACAATATTTTAACAATTCAATTTATACACAATGATGTAACGGTTAGACAACCTGTCAACTTACATTCAAGATATGAGATACAATAGTAGCTGGTGGCAAATAAGTGATGACTAGTGAGAAGGCACTGTAAAATATGCCACTCAAGTAGGCATTTAACACAGGATGATTTTGGAGGAATTCGCACTTCATTAGTAAATCGACTACGCTGAACCATATAACCTATAATAATAATAATAATATAAGAAAGCAGAAGTTAACACATACTTTTACTCAATAAAATGTCAAAAACTTGAGACCAGAATAATTTAGGAGGCATGTATGTGTGTGTACTATACACTTTTTGTTTTTAAATAGGCTGGTGATGGAAAGAGTTGGATGGTGCTCACATGGATAATAATATATATTTTACTGCAAGTATGAGGACCATTTTAACCTGATTATATGATTATATTGTAGGATTCTGGGGAAAGTCATAGTGATTTATAAAAAAATCTTCAAGTTACCAAATTCAGTGTAACGAATGGCAATCAATAAAAGTGATCTGTCCAATAATTTAGAATACTGACTTACTTAATAAGTTTTCAACTTATAACTTTGCACAAAAATGCATCACATCAAGTTGTCACACTCCATAGAGAGCAAAAGTAGAGAAAAAGAGTAAAAGGAACTATAATGAACGCGAGTGTCCGGTAAAAAGAATAATTACCTGGTGAATAATGAGAATTTAATAGATCTAGGAGTTTATAAAGAGAGAACGCATCTGCACCATTGTGATATATACCATCAACGCTTTCAAGACATTGATTCCAAGTGTATCGAAGATACCAACAAGGCGCCTATAGCTCCCCTCGTGACTGGCTTAAGTCGTCAGTTAAACACTGTACGGATCGATGCCATGTTTTCTCCACCTGATCCAATGGGAGAAGAAAGCAGTGACTTGGCGTGCGTAACACCTGTCTTAACCATCTCAGGCGATGTAGCTCCGCAACTTCATCGATTTATTTTGCCTCCATACTTAGCACTATACACCTATCCTCAATATTACTCATTCTATTAGCATTAAACATGGGAGAGGGGAGGCAAATATCTGTGGTCAAATACAACTGCCCTTTTCACATCTATCTATCTGTCACTTTCCATGGCTAAGTCTAATAAGCATAGAAGAGGACAGAGTGAATGGCACATCAATTCAGTCATTACAGTACGGCAAATGAGTCGGTGGTACAGCGGTAGAGTGCTCGGCGACCCACACAGGTGATCCGGGGTTCGATCCCCAGCACCCTACGAGGCACTCGTTTACCTCGCTAAGCTAGTAGTAAGACTGGTAAAGAGGGAAGGTTGGGCAACCCCATCCTGTAAAAATAATCATCAGTGCTATAGAAACTTCTGAGCTTTAGCTTGAAGTACCCTATGTTCCACTGAGAACGTAAAGGAATAAGAAAACAACGTGGCGAAAGTATATACAACAGCTAGTCGGTGAACAACTTTCTTAGTATTATTTCATCACATTATTTGCTATAAAGTTTTTATAGGTTTCATACAACAAGCCATAAATAATCAGAGATTAGTATGTCTTGATTAAAACTGACAATGCTTTAATTCTAATGCGCTTAAAATAATTGAACTCACTTCAATCTCTGATTGATTACTCGCTTGTGTACATCTACGCTGACAGAAGCTTAAAAGACGTTGACTAGATTGCTCAACGTCAGCATAAAGTTGTTGTAGCATTGAATTACATTCACCTGTTACAGGGTTATGCAGTTTACAATTATTATTGTTGTTAAAAGTCAGTTCTGCAGAATTACTTCCCAGTTCATGTTCTGTTTTGATTAACTTTTTCCAAGCTTCAGAAAAAACCTAGAGATATTAAATTAGACAAAGTTTTCAAATATTTCACTTGAGTAAACATAATCTGACTTAGGTATTGGTAGCATTGACTCTACATATAGAAATACTACAGTACACAGGTGTTTTAACAATACTGACCAATAGAATTCAGCATTCAAAGTAGAGAAAATCAATTCTAAAGTAGCTAGGATGTATTCATTTCTCATTTACACTTTATATTTTTACTGTCCAACAGTTAATTTATTCCAATTTTACCTACGATCGAAGTGGTCTGAAACAGGTGCTTAATAAATCAAAACCAACTGTAAAAACAACATGATAATCTTCGGCTACTAGCACAACAACATTCACAAAAAAAAATCACAGAAGTGAGTTAGTCGTTATTCTATTCTACATGATTGTGAGTACCTCTCTTTGTGCAGGTGAGAGAGAAAAACCAAAACAGCAAAACAAAGTTAGTCTAATAATGTGCCATGTTGATTGACTAAAAATCAACCAGCCAATTCAGATTTCTAAGCGTGTTTTTTTTTGTTATCAAAATTAGGCCTTTTAATACTGCATAAAGGGATTGTAATTCACATTCCAGGGTAGATCAGTTAGAGAACCATTGAAAACCTGGACACACAGTGGGCAACTGTTTGAGAGTTTTAGACAGCCCCATGACCTCACCAGGGATCGAAACCCAAGATCTTCAGGTTGCAAGGCGTACTCATACACCATTCCGTCGCTGAGATGGAAGCCCATGGTCCAACAATGCTAACTTTGACAGTTCAAGGTGTTTAGCATGATAGCAAGCCAACGTTAACGGTGAGTATTTGTTTTCACACCCAACTTGTGTGAAGTTAGAATTGCTGAGCTATTGGATTCCAGGCTGGATAGTGTTCACGAGTGCGTTTTTTAAGTTGGTGCATGGTACGGCCGATGTACTCAGTTCCGCGTTAACTGGAATTATGCATGTTGAAGTGACCCAATGCGACAGCTTGTCTTTCACGTTCTGCCTGAACAGTTTCTTGCAGGAAAACGTCAGTCACAGACTTGTGGCGAAGTTTATTTTCCTCGGAGATTTGCAGAGGCGTTTACGAACGATTCCGTCCCGTAGCTGAATGATACACGAAGTCACCATGTAACTCGAAGGTTCTAGGTTGTTAGAGCACAATTACCCAGGAGTGGGTGGGCTGTGAGCCACGCTGTGTGTGTGTGGGATCTAATTTTACTACCCAGCTGCTCAGGCTGAGGTAGATGGAGTGGGATTCGAACCCCGGGAACCTCTGAATGCAGGTTGAGTGTTTAAGCCAATGCACAACACACACGATGGGCTCTCGTGGAGTTTTGGATGGGTATTAACCAAAGAGTCCAAGAAACAGCTGTCCAGTAACTCCAAGGTTTCCAATGGTTCAATTCATGAGCAAAACTGAAACCAATCGAATCTCTGTAAAACCAAAAACTTGATAATTCGAATTTATAAAGATTCCACATGTTGCTACCTTGCAACAGTATATGAGCAATCAGTTATTGAATTAATTTTGTATTTTGTGTACAATTGGAATTCTACTCAGAACAATCATTGTCTTTCTTCTTATGCGAATAAATGATTCCCTATTACATTGTGGTGAGAGCAGGCTGCTAGCCGATTGGTTGGCACTAATCTACGTTAAGGTCTAGGTCACTAATATGGGCCGTGAACAAGGCTGAGTCAACAACCAATCACAGCGAAGTTAACGTGGCAAAATATGATTCGCAGATAGAGAACTCTATTTGTCAAGGAATCCCGAAACAACCAATCAGAAGCCTGCGTTTGTCTACCTAAACAACCAATCAGATGACTGCGCTTGTCTATAATAATGTTGTCTGAAATATGTATAAATACGTGTTGATTTTCATAATAAAACGATCTGTTGCCTGGCCCTTGTCTTCTGTTGTTACATTTGGTGTCGCTGCCTACCGACAAATGAAAAGCCTATACCCTGCAGTTTTTGATGGAGACATATGGATCTTCGGGCAGGACTTCAAGGCTTCTGCGCAGTTGAGTGGCGTTCAAGATCTGTCAGCGATGGAGCTGCTACTTGAGACGCTGCTGGGAGGTCGGGCGAAAGCAGCATATGAAGGTGTGGGCCGAAGTAGGGACGAATGTTCGACAGGGTCAGGCAAACAGTTTCCAAAGTGGGAAGGACCATATATGGTCACTTCGAGATGGGGTTACGCAGACACAGTCGCAATGGCGAACAAGGAGAGGCGCGTGAACGTCAGCGAGCTCCAGAAATGGATACAGCGAGACAAGCCAACGATGACGCCTGCACCAAGTAGATCAAGCCGACTTCAGTCGCACGTATTTGACGGGGGGACGAGTGTGGTGAGAGCAGGCTGCTAGCCGATTGGTTGGCACTAATCTACGTTAAGGTCTAGGTCACTAATATGGGCCGTGAACAAGGCTGAGTCAACAACCAATCACAGCGAAGTTAACGTGGCAAAATATGATTCGCAGATAGAGAACTCTGTTTGTCAAGGAATCCCGAAACAACCAATCAGAAGCCTGCGTTTGTCTACCTAAACAACCAATCAGATGACTGCGCTTGTCTATAATAATGTTGTCTGAAATATGTATAAATACGTGTTGATTTTCATAATAAAACGATCTGTTGCCTGGCCCTTGTCTTCTGTTGTTACAACATCTGTGTAGATGATATTGTAAGTTAACTATTTTTTTCCCTTCAAGTTCTCAGTGGAACACAGGCAGGCTTCAAGCTATAGGCTTGAATTTTCTGTAGCAGTGGTAATTATTTTTACAGGATGGGGTTGCTAGCCAGCCTCATGTCCAACCTTCCCTCTTTATCAGCATTACTTCTGGCTTAGCGAGGTAAAGGAGTGCCTCGTAGGTTGCCGGGGATCGAACCCCGTACCCTGTGCGTGGTCAGCAAGCATCCTAACCGCTGTGCCACCGACGCGCACAAGTTAACTATAGTAGTATCTTAAAAAAAGGTAAAAATTCATTTAAACAGTTTTCATTCAATGATCTGTGCTTTTAAGCTGATTATAGGAATAATTATTCAAACGAGAAAAAAATAAGTTCATGTTTCAGTGATAAAAAAAAAACAAAAACAAAAAGCTAATCGAACCTGTTCATACAACTCCATAGCTTTTGTAAAGTTTCCAGACTTTTCATACAGGTAGGCAACTTCTCTAGGATACTTTTCCACTGATATAATCTGGAAAAGAAATAATAAAATAGATAAAATTAGATAGGCGTCAACTGTTAGTGAAATTTTTCCCTACATTAAACAAAACGAGTTACAACTTCACGATCACTGTTGTCATTATTAATCAAATTTGTTGTGTTCATGTGAATGGTAATTTATAACCTCCCTCCCTCAGTTAAATAAAAATTAATTATAACACAGACAAGATATGAAGCTGAGTAGGAAAATCAAAGTAAAGTTACTAAAATCAATAGTAAAATTGGACCTGTGATCAACTGAGAAGCGTGGTACTCATTGACACTGAACAGATGAAACTTCATATTCATTCAAGTTTTATATATATATATATATATATATATATATATGTATACAAGCACTTAACCACTTAACTAAAGTATTGTTCGAACAGTATCCGAACATGCGAAAAATGACATCACATCCCATTGTATTTACCAATTTGAATGTACGTGTGGGCACGCATATATAAATGGGGAGGACTCATCAATCTCTGCAGGTAAGGACTGGCTTCAGAGCATATTCCTAAATGGCTCCAGAAACAAATGGAATCTTCAGAACCCACTAATGATGAGAGCAGGAGACCTAGCTCCTCTATTGCGAAACATATTATAGAGACAGGACATAAAATTGACGTTAACATATCTTTGAAACCTGTCTATAAAACATGTTCGGGGGAGGGAGTATCCTAAAGTTTGTGGAAGCAATCAGGAAGTTTAGAACATTTTTATGCGTTCAAAAACAATTCGTCATCACACTAAACCTTCTTTGCTAAACTTTGTTTTGATACCCTGGCAGATGTACTATTACCTCTCCTATTTGGCTGAGTGATCTTCACTGTTATTCTGACCTTCAATATGTCCTTTTAACTTGACCTAAGTAGTCTATTTTCTTACCTCTTAACTCTTTATTAATTTCATACGTATATATTCCTATGACAAGTCCGTGTGTGATCAGATTGTTCGAAATGTGTTGCGCAAATACATTGCAACACGATTCAGACAAATTACGTCTACTTATTGCTTTATCTAAAGTATTGTACTTAATTTGTGCTACAAAACACAAGACATCAGTGAGCACGTGCTGATGAAGAGTCCCAATCTACGCCGAAACATCTGTCCAGTACTCTCAGGTTTTCCGATGGTTCTGTAACTGATGTGAACTCATGATGAAATCATCCAATCAATATTCGTTTAGCGCAAGTAAATTGCTATCATTATTATGATTATCTTGGGTTCCGAGTGGAATATAGGGGCTTTCAACAGGACATCTCCATGGTGTCCATGGTGTTATTTGCAGTCCTCTTCAGCTGCCCCCACGATTAAAAACCATAAGTTCTCATCTCCTTTTCATACAATTTCCTCTATGTCACCCTCGGACACCCAACTCGTCGTTTTCCACTAGGGTTTTACTAAAGGGTGAGGCGCACAATGTCATCCACCGTCATCCCCAGAGTGCATCCTATCCAACTCTATTTTCTTCGGGATATTTGTTGAACGACTGGTTCTTGGTTGGTTTGTTCCCGGAGTTTCTTGTAGCCAATTCTTCCTGGCCAGTCATCTGATCCTCAGTATCGGGCAAAGGCAACTGTTGAGATATAAGTGTGCATCAGACTGTTGGAAATGCCGTTCATGACTCACGCAATGAGTTTCTGAGTCATACAATAGAACTGACTTAGCAGTCATGTTGCAAACCCGACTTCTCTTCTTTGTGCCACACTAACGGATAAAACTAAATTTTCGATTTACCAAAAAAACCCTGAAGTTTAGAAAATGTCGTTTCGCTATCATATAATTTATAAATTGGACATTTGTTTCTAACACTGTGCTCAAGGAAAACTGAAAGGATGGACAATCTGAATCTTGAATTCATTCCACTTCTCACGCATCTTTTCGGACGACTTCAAATTACCCTATGATATGAATATTAAGTAACAAGTAAGAAATTTGTTAATTTTCACTTCTATGCAGAAGTCTAATAATTACAAGCAGTTTAACGATGGCCTAAATACATTCTGTAGTATTCCAAAACCGCAGTTATACCTCGTTGGTGCCATTGGTTTAAGAGAGATATTATGGTAAGCCATGATATTAACTCATTATATACTACCAATGAACCACCGACGTCGTCGTCTCATTATATACTAGTACCCCTATTACCGAAAGTCTTGATATCATTTCCAGTCTACTAGAATCAGATACAACACTATCACAGAGATGTTCACTGGACACCACTGTAATAATTAAGAGCTTAAAATTCTGTCTAGAAAGTAATTATTTTACATTTAAAGGGAGTTTATATAGACAGAATAATGGTGTTGCTATGGGTTCACCAGTCTCCTCAATAGTCACCGACCTTTACATGAATAAATCCGAAAATAATATCTTTTAAAGCATACTCACTCCGAAAATATGGTTAAGATATGTGGATGACACTTTTGTAGTACTAAAATGAGATCTACACAATTCATTTCTGGAGAAAATAAACTGTGTATCTCCCAAAATCCAGTTCACTTCGGAAGCAGAATCAGACATCGGTGAACTACCATTGCTAGACTGTCTAGTTAAGAGAAAGGAAAACGAACATTTTAGTATATCCATATTCAAGAAGAAAACCCACTCCAATAAATATTTAGACTTCAAATTATCATACCCCATCAGCGGGAAGGTAGAGAGCTAGAGAGAAATCAAAATCAGGGGAAACGAACACCGTAGAGCCTCTGTTCGACCACCGAGAAATCCAATTAAACTAGAAAAGCTTGAAAAATCATCAGCTATAGGTGCGCATACTATAGAATCAGGTCACGAAATCGACTTTGACAACATTGAAATAATCCAGAATAAGACTTCAGAAATCACAAAGAATGTTTCACATCATCAGAAACACTTCATATAGAATGGAATCCAAATTGCTTGGTGAAAAGGGATTTCTTTTAATCCTTCACGTTCCCCAGTGGAACATAGGGCTTCAAGCTAGACACTTGAAGTTTCTGTAGCAGTGTTTATTTTTACAGGAAGAGAGGTTGCTAGTCTCATGCCCAACCTTTCCTCTTTACCAGCTTTTATCAATGGCTGAGCGAGGTAAAGGAGTGCCTCGTCGGCGAGCGTCCTAACCACTGTGCCACCGATGCACGATGAAAAGGAATGATGCACTGAAGCAGAATTTGACCTGGTTACAACACAGCACCCTCCCCCACAAAGTGACAAAATGAACACGAATGTGACAAGCAATTTCATTATGTAGACACATGCTGCTTTTATGATTTTATACACTTATCAAATCCCATAATCTACACATGGTTTTGTTGTCTTTACCGATTGGCCAATTTGACAACAAGGTAAAAATTACCCCATGCTGATGAATGATGATTAAGTTTATATATATATATATATATATAAGCTAAGATTTTGTAAATTCTAGGTTAGTAATACTACTTTGATAAAACTGTTGATGGCATTAAATAGCGAAATGTTAGTGAAAACAACGATATCGTTTTCAAGTATTGGTTTGTAGGGATTTGATTGGTTTCAGGATTTCATCATGAGCTGACATCAGTTAGAGAACCATTGGAAAACCTGGGAGTACTGGACAGCTGTTTTGTCCTAGTTTAGGACTCTTCAGCAGTACGCACCCACCGGGATTCGATTTGTTTTTCATTCACTCATTGGGAAGTAGAAAAAGAACTTTTATTATAATGAACATCCCACATACCGTCTTCAAAACATTTGAATGAAGCAGTTTGATGTTTGTGTACTATACATAAACGGGGATTATGAATATACGGCTAAAACAGCAGTGTCTGACTTTCATTACTCTACAAGAATATCTGACCAATGTACACCTGTTTATACTTCTGAAAGGCATATGTGCAAAGGTGATAAAAATGAGTCCTTTTATCAAATAGAAAATAATAAAAGAAATGGAAAACGAGAAAGTAACAGCAACAACAACAACAACACAATGAATTGTGTAATGAACACACAAACACACACACATACCCTTAATACAAAATCCACGCGATAGTCATCATACGATTCTAGGAAATTTAACAATGCATCAGAAGAGGATGTCAGTCCGTAGCAAATTAGCAAGTTGATGTATAACTCCATAACATCCATGCTACAATTTTTCAGAAATTCTTTCCAGTTATTAGAGACTGTAGCTGTATCGTCTTCATGTTCGTCGTCATCACCATCATCATCATCTGAAGCATTAGGCGTAGTTCCTTGTGAAACTTTTCTTTGACACTGACTGCAAATAATTTAGGCGATAAATTAATCAGTTTTATTTGGAAATGAAAGACTTGAAGGCAATACACACACACACACGATATTTACATAAGTATTAAAACGTATCACTACTTTTAAACACAAAGTGTTCATACGTCTCTTTTTATACAGGCCACCAGATCATGTAGGATGGATGACTGAAAGGTGGTAAAAAGTCTGTACATATTTGTCAGATTCATAACGATCCACAAGACAGGGACTCTAGACCTAGGTTTCGTAGTTGTTAGCACTCGTCAGCAAGGTGTCTTTGCAACCTTGAGGAGACTCATATACCCATTCTGATATACGAAACAACATCACTCAGTACTGAAGTCAGAGAGGTTACCATTGAGTTGTTCGGGTTCTCTGAATAATTCGTCTACTTACGTCATCTTTGGAATTATATGCTAACTGTACTTTCTATCGATAACTTGAAGTCATTGTAAAAAGTAGGTTTAGAAAATTTGTACCTTATAACTGATTTTTTTTTTAGCATGTAGGTGGTTGAAGAGAATCAATGAAATAAAACCAGCTGGTATTATCCTGCAAATATGTTCGTACTATCTTTATTCAAAACAATAAAGGTAAGCGGTTGTATGAATTCTGTTAGCAAGAAACCTAGGTTCATGGCTTACTGACAATGGCACCCCCCAACCATTTAACAACAAGACGTTACTACTATGTAAAAATAATAGTAGGATGAACAGTTATTAGCATACCGATATTTGAAATATGCTCGTAAGATTAGATAAGTAGCACGCTGGTTGGATGAATTTTCTTTCACATAACTATTGATGAAACCAAGCAGTTCAGATATTGAAGCATTTGTCAACTTGAATAATACTTTCAATGTTCGGTCTTCATCCCAATCAGCAAGAACCTTTTTACAAGTAAAAAAGAGACAAGTAAACATATGCAAAGTTATTTGCAATTATTATTTCATTGAAAAACTAGAAGCAAAAACACACCCTATAACAAATATGAAACGAAATGAAGACTGTGCGCAAACAATGACTAGATGTCTTAGGGACTTTGAATGTGAAGAAATGAATGAGTCAACGTGACAGTTTGCATTTTACAAGAGTGCATCATTTCAAGTTGTCTTAGGCTTAAAGCAAATAGAAATGTAATGGTACTCCAGTAGATGAACATTGGTCCGGAGAGAGAATGTGTATGGCGAAGGCTAATGAAAAATTATAATTATAATTACTGTTTGGTCAGGAGTCTGTTTCCACTGTCTTTTTAACATTCTGAGAACTCCGGCTGGACACCACAAGCATAGCTGACGTTGCTCAGGTTACTCCTACTTCAGATAACATCGGTCATAAAAGAAAGAGGATGACTTGAGATGAACGGAACTACTATAGGAACTTGTAATTAGCACATTCATTAGTGATAACAACAAAAGATGAATATGAAGATATTAGGAGAACACTGATAGTTACCACCATCATCAGTTACTGCTTTTAATGTGCGGATCAAATTGCAGGACTTCGTGTCACCACTGAACAGAGCATAGAATGATAGTCAAATCAACCTCAACTGTATCAAATTTGAAAAGGCTTCCGACAGAGATGACCTCCATTTCATCTTGTTCATTTTAGCTGGCTCTACGACAATCCATAAGCTTTTATCCCCTTCTCACACGACCTCCTCAAAGCCACCATCAAACACCCGACCTGCCGTTTTCCATTCAGCTTACGTGACATGGCATTAAATTATCTCCTCAGTGTTGTGTCAAATCCATCTCAATTCCCTTGAGCATATTTGTTGTTGGTTGGTTAGTTGCCGAAATTCCCTACTGCTTATTCTTTCTGACCATGTGATCTTTTCAGTATAAAGTAAAGTCAGCTGCTGATTAAAGTTTGCAGCTTATTGGAAATGCCTTTGGTGGGGTGCGTGTGAAGTCTCTAAACTCCACAGAAGCATTAACTTCATGTAAGTGTTGAAAATACACGAGTCTTGCACCTTCATGCCTCTTGATTCTATTTACACTAGTCCATTAAGGAGTAAATATGCGAAGTAATGTATCAGGCAGAAAGTATTCACATAAAATATGAAAATAATAATAAATAATACAATTTAATTACTTCAGTTTGTTCAAAGCAAATAGACAAAAGATTCTTAAACTGTTCATTATCACTGCTGAATTCCTTATTATCATGGCATAGACTGCGTTCCAAATACTGGAAAATACAACTGGCTAGTTTGACTGCTTCAGCGTCTGAATGGATTGATACACTTGCAGAAGGGTGGTCATTGCGTTTATCCAGGATACGATTCTTTAAGCGAAGTATTCGATATTTTAAAACAAGAAGTTCATTACCACAAGTATGATGGATGTGTTCACAGACTTTGTATCTACAAAGGAAAAATAAAGTGGCAGTAATTCTCTTCACAGTAAGTAACGGTTAAACAATATAAAGCAAAAAATAATCAAATTTATGATTGAGAAGAAAACGATACTTTGCATCATAACGCTTAGTCATAGAACAAAGTTTCTCACTGAAGAAATTATTTCAGGAATTCAGTTATGCCTCACACCTCTTGCATCTTTAAATTCCAGGGCAAAATATATAGACAAACAGAAGGTGTGGCAATCGGATCACTGATATCCCCTATCGTAGTAGATATTTTCATAGATAGCTGGGATAATATCGCTGTTAATACATTTAATCCTACTCCAAAGATAATATGGTGGAGATATGTGGATGACACTTTCTCACACAGTGTTAAAAACAGAACATATCTCTCTCTAGCTTCTTTACACGCACATACAAACTCACAAGTTGATGGAATAAAATTCACATTTGAATCAGAAAATGAACAAGGAGAATTAGCTATGTTAGATTGTAAGATAAAAAGAATAAAAGAAGGCAAACTACACACTAGTGTTTATAGAAAACCAACGCATTCTAATAGATATTTAGACTTTAATTCGTCTCATCCTTTAACTGTTAAGGCAGGCTTAGTTAAGTGTCTAACAAACCGAGCAGAAGCACTAAGTAGTTCAAGAAAAGATCTAAGTGATGAAGTGAAACAGAGAGAAGAAGAGTTGATATCAAATAACTATCCCATAAAATTCATTAGAAATATGAAAAAAGGTCAAAAGTAAAAAAATAAATAAATATGAAACTAGTAATGATAATATAAATAAGACAGAACATCAGGCATCTACACTCGTTTCACCTTATAAGGAGGGAGGGGACATCTGAGACTCTTCCTATGTAGGATTCCTAATAAAGCAGGAATTAGGCTGGTGGCATTCAAACCTACAAATTCATTCAGGGACAAGTTCTGCATGCTTAAAGTCCCTGTCGGTGGACCCAATTAGACAAAATATTATAATTTACAAAATACCTTACACTGACTGTAAGTTAAGTCAACTACATACATAGGACAAACTAGTAGATCGGGAGTAATCAGATTGTCGGAACATAAGAATTTAGCTAAGGTAAGAATGGTTGACCCCGAGAAGATGAGTAATTTAGAAAAAAACTCAGCACTACATTGCACTGCTGAGCAAAACACACCTCCTTTGGTCGTTAGCCAGCCAGATATCACGTCTGTTAAGCCAGAGACGGCGTAAACTGGCAAATGCGAAGCTAGTCCCCTGTATTCGTGCTGAGATTTCGTCAGAGATCAACCCGTTGGCACTGACTGATGGTACTTCCCAAATAAGTGAAGAGGTCAACGTGCTCTACCACTTCACTCCCTATTTCTGAGCTAGGAGTCAGTGCAGCCCAGTCCTGTAACATCTTACATTTGGCGGGAGCGAATCGCATGCCAAACATTAGTAGATTACAGCTCAAGGTGTTCAGAAGACCGTATCTGCATTTTGTCAGCGTCCTCGCCTAGAAGGACTATACCGTCTGCATATTCTAAGTCAACGAGATTATTCCCTGGTAGCAAGTCAATCCCTGAGTCTCTGAAGTGAGTTAGGGTTAAGTCCATTAGTACATCTATGATGAAGTTGAATAGAAAAGGGGATAATGAGCATCCTTGACGGACAGCACTAATCGTCACCACTTCACTTGACATCTCGCCGTAAGCCCTCACCTGGCTGCATGAGTTCGAGTAGAGTGAGTGCCTTGATCAGTGCAATGTATTTTCTGGAGTATTAGTTGTGAGAAGAGGATTTACACTACGACTTATTCGTAGCAACTTTTATATCATACACACATACATATGTGAAGTGCTGATAATATAAGCAAAAATTCATTACATTAATATAAAATAATGATTTTGGAAGCATATGTGTAAAAAGAAAAACAAAAAATAAAACAAAACAAATGAAAACATTTTTCATACAATGTGAACTTACAATCCTATTTCAGAGCTTTTAGAAACACACTGTTCTAGGTGTTTTAATCGTCCTGTTTCAATTGACTCGATAACTGCTGATTCGAATTCCGTGAACAGACTTTTAGGCAGTTTATCACATGAGTCACAAACTCGTTCAAAAAGCTGATGAAATCACAAAAAGAATCAGTAGGATGAATATTCAAGCAGCATAAACACAGGTGTTTTTTGTGTACACCATCTTACTTTACTTTACTTCGGCTATCCCCTACGGGAGGATGAGCCGGCTTCATGAACATGAGTTCATGAAGTTTCATGGGAATCAGGTACGAGTGATGTCCCCAACATCGCTCGGCCTTTTGTTTGAGAGCGCAGCTCTAGCCTTTACACAACCAAGTGTGACCTACAAGGCAGTAGGAGTGGAGTAGGGAGTCCACTATCCATTGGCAGCCGGTGACCGGAGTCCGGTTCATACGCCTTTTTGAATGGGGCAAGGTATCCAGGGCATCCAATAAGCCCTTTGTCCATACGTCTGCCGGTGAGCTCCAGTGAGCTTCACACGCCAGTCGCTGGAGGTTTGGAATCAGGGTTTAGCCATCTCCCCTAGACTGTCATCCAATGGACAATCAACCCGGTGGAGAGCGCCGGGCATCCGCTTTTGCCCTCTCACTTCGGTGAAAACACCTCCGCCACGTGAAGGCAGTGAGTAGGACTTTCTCAGGAGAGGCTATGTAAGACGCCCGGTCATATGGGAGCATTTCAAGAGGTGTACGGAGGGGTGGCCAACCCGAAGCGAAAGGCACCCACCCCCGACCATCCTGAGGCTTTGGAGGCCAGTCATCACTGTGATATGAATGAAATTCATCATCAAGTGGCAAATTGTGAAAGAAAGCAAATGGAGAAAAAAAAAGTGTAGGTAGGTTTCACGATATCTAAGAAGATCTGGGAACATGAGATTACAATACGGAATTAGTACTTTGTTGTGCCAAACGAAAAACAGAATGAGTTTGAAATACGAAAGCATATTCTGGTTTTAGAAACAGGAGAACTTTATCAATTTAATTCGTTAGGAAAAAACTATACCGTAGCGGAAACAACATAGATAATGGAATAAATTCAACAGTTCCACAACTTAATTGATGACATATTTACTCTATGAATCTCTTTTTAAGATTTGCAGGAATTCGATATAAGACGAGAATTTCAGCACTGTGAAAGAGTATAATTCCGCCACAGAACAATGTTGTTGATTTTTTGCTTTTTTTATTTCCCTTACATTCCCAGTGAAACATAGGGCGCTTCAATCTAAAGCTCAGAAGTTTCCGTAGCAGTAGGGTTGCTAACCTCCCCCCGCCCCCCCCCCAACCTACCGTTTATAACAGTCTTATTACTGGCTTAGCGAGATAAAGGAGTGTGTCGGCGGCCGGAGATTGAATCCCGAACCGCCTGCGTCGTTGGTGAGCATTCCTATTTCTGTGCCACTGACGCGATAGAACAATGTTAGTGGATAAAAAAAACACACACACAATAACAAGGTAAATTTCATCACTAACTAAAATTAGTTAGGAAACCACTGAAAACCAGAAAGCACTGGATAGCCACTTCATTCTAGTTTCCAAGTCTTCCCGAGAACACCTAAATGACCCAACCAGAGATTGAAACCAGAACATGTCGGTTACGAGATGATCACGTAGCTATTCACAATATTAGTGGATCGTAATCGAATGGATCATGAGTCCCAACTCCCGCCAGCTTGTAAAATAGCTTCATCGCTAGTAAATGTCACTGGATATTAGTGGTCACCGTCCATCAAATATCAAAGACGACAAAAAAGATTAACCAAAACCAAAGGATTAAAACCATTACAAGTGCATTTCTCAGTGATATTACGTCCTCTTTGAGGATTGATAGAAGATTTGTTCCAAGAAGAGATTTCAGTTTTTCCGTAGATGACAAGTAGTGGAATGAGCATGTGTATTTTTAATAATAATGATATTATTATTATTATGCCATAGATTAAATTTAATCCTCAAAGAGGACGTATTATCACTGAGAAATGCACTTGTATTTGGCACGAGTTAGCTAAATGAACTTGTATTCCCAGCAAGTGATGGTTTACTCAGAGTTTGAAATGATAAGTCCTAGGTTCACGTCTCAGTGGGAATCACACCATTCACTGTAGAGACTGGTACATTTAGCTGACGAGTTCGAAAAAAGATGACATGATAATCTCCGATCCTACTGCTAATCAACATCAGACAAACAGTATGATGTTCATCATCACACATCGTTGAAGTATCCGTACTAATAGACGATAATTATTTAGCCTTTTCTTTCTCTTAAAAAAGTCATTAAACAGAAGAGTCTCAAAGTCGCCTAAATTCACTACTTTTGATCACTGCACAGTTAGGCCATGATGGGGGAAATGAAAAAATAGTGACTCCAGGTGCTTATACAAAGTGTGTGTGTGTGTGAGCTGTGATAATACATCATTAAAACAAATTTACGATAGCCACTTTGTGTGTGTGAATAATACGCTCTAATTATTTCAAGGGGGAATCTGAACAGCATTCTGGATAGTCGAGTTTCTAACTTCATATTCGGTTGGACGTTTCTATCTACGGACTACTGTCAGTAATAAAGTCTACAAATAACCCTAAGTGTATAACTTCATTCGTGCACATCGATTTTATTTGACACAGATTAAAGTTTTCTATAGTTTGGTTTGTTAGGATTAGTTATGTTTTTACGAGTTGATCACGGATTGATATCAGTTAGAGAACCATTGAAAATCAGCTGGGAGTACTGCCAGACAGCTGCTGTTTCATCCAACTAGTTTGGGGATCATCGGAAGTACGCACCCACTGGGATTCGAACTTAGAACCTTTCAGCTACAAGGCGAGTTCGTATACCATTCAGCCACTGGGAACTGATTCAATGGTTCATGAATTCTAACTTTTACCAACTCGTGATTTAGCGCGACCCCAACCATTGACGTTGGTGGGACATCCGTCCATACACGTGACATCTAATTGGACCTCACCGGAAGGTCCTGGGTTCGAATCCCAGTGGGTGCGTAATGCCGATGATTCCCGAACTAGGATTAAACAGCTGCTGTCTGGCAGTACTCCTTGGTTTTCAATGGTTCTCTAACTGATATCAATCCGTGATCAACTCGTAAAAACAGATTAAAGTGTAATATTATAAGGCTTAATTTACTAATAATAAGAATAAGAAACTTTACTTAAAAAGAAACACACGAAGTAGAACTGAACTGACATTACACACCTGGTAAATTAGATTGTGATCAATGTTTATTTCTTCATTGTTTTTTGAGCTAAGCTGATGTATTATAAAGATAAATATCCGACAAGGTATGCTAATGTCAATCACTTGCAGCTGACAGTTCACTTGAGATGATTGTTCCACTGCACCATTCACATTCTCATGAGGCCTTCCATTAGATGTTGGTGAGGATAAAGTTGATGGTGACAGCGACGTAAGAATAAGACAGTAATAGAGACGTTGACGTCTTGATTGACTGTTATAGAATTTTGAGAAAAAGAAGAAAACATAATAGCAATCACGATAACTGTGTGTTAACATAACTTATTGCCTGGAAAATATTGATATATGCGCAGTCAGCAGTATGAGAGTATTGCAGGGGAATTTCAAAATATCACAATAACCAACAGACACCTAGTGCATCGGTGGTTCCATGGTAGAATATTCGCCAACCACGCCTCACATAGTCTGGGATTCAATTCCAGACCCCCTAGTCGGTTCTAAGCCAGACAAAGAAAAAAAGGTTGAGAGTGAGTCTAGCAGTCCCACCACGTAAAAATAAACGTCATTGCTACCGAAACTTCAAAGCTTTAGCCTGAATCCCTATGTTCCACTCGCAACGCAAAGGAATAAAATATATAATGACAGACACCTATTCATAATAACAAACATAAAACTGACTGTGAACATTGACTATGATAGTTAGGAATTTTTATTGACAATAAACTGAGATTTGATTAAAAGCAGATCCCAACGAAACAAGGTGTTTGCGCACTTTTAACTGTCTTTTATACAGAATAGAACATCGATGAAATTTCAATAAAGACAACAATATGCCTTTCGAAACTAATAACTACTTTCTGAAGGATGCCAAAAAGCAGGCTATATTGTATTGTTACCAGTGAGCTGGAAATGTCAGCAAACAAGATCGCTTTAGCAATTGAAAACCCAGTACACCGACTGAATACTAGTATGAAAGCATTTATTGATGTTTCCCAGGTAGACAAAATATCATGTTTAAAGTAGAATTACCGCAGATGATGAAATTTCTAATTCAGTTGGAATAAGACGGATGCAAAGATTACTACAGTTGACTGACACAGTAAAAAAAACTAGAAGACTCCTATGGTCTCCATTTTGTGGGAACAAATCGCTACATTACAAACAACGAATCGAAAGTATGCTGTCTGGTTTGGAGAATCAAGACACTAAAATGCATGCGTGAGTGTTTAGTTCATCTGAAGGTATTCAGTTTTGAAGTAACACTTGTCAACTTTCTGCCTGCTTATCATCCTTTCTTTGTTCGCAAAGATTCACTTGAGCCACCTCTGGCGCCGTCGCGACGTTAGCCTGGCTGTCAAAGGTCGGGTATACAATGCTTCGGTGCGGGCTCCGCTGCTCTACGCCTGTGAAACCTGGCCTCTCCAAGCTGAGAATGTGGGGCGACTCTGCGTATTCGATCATCGCTGTCTCCGCAGGATTGCTTGCGTTCGATGGCATCATCGCGTGAGTAATTCTGAGGTTCGGCGGCGTGTGTTTGATCACAGTGGAGATCACCATTCACTGAGTGTCGTCATCTGGAAACACCGGCTCCGGTGGCTTGGACATGTGCTCCGAATGTCATCCCAGAGGCTCCCGTATGGGTCTCTGTTCGTTAGCCCTGGGACGGGATGGAAAAGGCGGAGAGGTGGTCAGTCCATGACGTGGCGTCGTGGGATGAAGGATTTTTGTGCTAGATTAGCATCGGTTGGTGTGTTACGACTCCCTGGTTGGGGTCCGAGAGATAGCTCCAATCGATGGCTCGAAATGTTATCGGATATGGCCAAGAATCGTCGGTGGCAGAGTGGTTAGGACTCTCGCCGACCATGCACATGGTCCAGGGTTCGAGCCCACCTGATATCTAAGGTCGGCCTGCAAAATTTGGGCTACTGGTATCACATGCTGAGAATTCCATACCTGTACCAAAAAATACGGTGTGGAATCAAGCGGTAATAAAAAAAATATTAATGGCTAATGTGTTGCCCTTCCCGATGATAGTTAACGAACACTGTTTGAACTTGTTAAGCATGAATGTCTTCCTTACAGATGAAGTTCTTTATCCGTTCTCTACTTATATATTTTTTTCTTTTCCTTCCTTTTTTTTTCTTTTGATCTGTGTTGTTTTATTTTTATTCTGTGGTGCATTCTTCTTGGTGCCATATTGTATGTTTTTTATGCGTTTAAATAAATAAAATATATAATAAAACTTGTAACAGAATTCAAAAATATAGTTCAAATGAAAGAAAGAAATATATTTCATTAGTTAACGACAATCCGACAGTCAGCAGGAAATGAGGAGACAGGCATAAAATGGACACACGCAAAAACTTGGAGAATCTGAACTTCACCGATGATATATATCTGATCTCTCACAAAATGGAAGATATCCAAGTGAAAAGCAACAAATTGGCAGAACAACCGTCCAGAGAAGATAGGACTTCACGTGAACATAGAGAAAACAGAGGTGGGTGATGAAGATCCCTGGTCAATAGCAACAGCAGCAACAACAGACAACAATCAGCATAAATGGGAGAAATCTGAAAGAAGCAACCTCTTTTACCTAGGGACCTGGGAAGAGCCGTTACAAATACAGGCGGACAGAACTGGGGAGGATATCAAGGCGAGGGACGAGAAAGCAAGGCAAGCTTTAATTACTCTCAAGTCTGTGAAAGAACAACAGCACTTAGTATGAAAAATAAGATCCGGATTTTCAACTACAGTGTGAAGTCAGCGCTACTATACTGATCAGAGACTTGACCAGAGCGTCATGAAGGCCACTTCCAACAAACTACAGATCTTCATCAACACCTTTCCTCGCTCACTACTACTCAAGATCAGATGGCCAACCAGAAAAGATCAGCGACAGGGTGGGATCTCTGGCAATGAACGAACCAAAGCAGCAGGGACAGACTGTTCGAAAAATATGCACAAAGAAATGGAGGTGGGTTGGATTGTGGCCATACTCTGAGAAAACCATCAAGTGAGTCACATCACACGCCAGGCCATTACTTCAGTGGAACCCGAACAGGAAGTGGTGATTCAGTAAGTCAGTGAGTGGGTGACATGGAGGAGGTCATGTGAAGAGGAGATGAAAGTATGTCGATATGTGTGGAGCCAGGTGAAACCGTTGGCAGAGAACGGAACGCTGTGTAGACGTTCGGCTGAAGCCATATGTCCCTCCAGGAAATAAAGGAGTCAATAATAATATTATTATAACATACTATGATAAGCAATCCTAAAAGTAAGCAGCTACTAAATAAAATTCATTACATGAAACAAAAGAGTATAAATTAAAACACAAATTTGAATTCACGTGAAAGATAAAAAGAATTTACAAAATTTACGCCTTACCCAAGTTCTCCTTTAACAAAGAATTCATCGTCAGAAATTGACAGTGTAAGCAAATTCAACACATCGATTGGACTGTACTGCAGAAGTATATGCAGAAGAGGATATTTAACATTTCGAAGAAATGCAGGAGGAGATTTAACGTTACTAAGGGATTCACTCAACATTAGATTAAAAATCTACAAATAACAAGAATAGAAGATTATGAAAAAAGACATTAGAACAGGAAGTATGAAAGATTAATTTTTAAAATGTTAACCAGAATAATAGCAAGGTATACAAGTGCAAAACTGTTCGAGCATAGTAAATGACATTGAAAGAGATTCTGCTTCAATGTTTAGATGAAACAATAGAATGATAACATTGTTTCCTTTGAGTGATTTCTTAATGACATTTAGAAAATACACTGAGTAGCTTCATCAATGATTCACATATCTATAAAATATGTCGACCATTGTGAGATGAACTTGAGGTATATAAATGATTGCTGTTCTAGGCTCTTTTTGACAGTTATGATGAATAGTATTACAGTTTGATCTACCTATGACCTATTTTCTCTTGACTCAGTCCGCTACGAACCAAGTTCTCCACTAGGGGAACTTTTATTTGTTTCACGATGAATTTACGCAATAGTTTCCCAGAGGTGATCAGCAGCATGATTTTACGCATATAATTAAGTTTCCCTTCTTTGGTAGTTTCTCAAGGTGACCACCTGTCTTCAGATCAACAGATAGGCTTACAGGCTAAACACCTGCAGTGGTGGCATGAGCATATCCACTGAGGTCTCCCTCTTTAGTGCCCTGTAGCTTCTCCAATTTTAGTCACTTTATGGCTTTCAAAACTTCTGCTTTTTTCAGCGTGTTGACGTTTACTGGTAGCTTCGTGTTTTTGCTGTGATATTTTTCTGGGAGGGCAATAAGTGGTGATCGATTCAAGAGTATTTTGAAGTGATAAGTGCGATTTTCATTCTCCGCCCCCACACCTTCTACTGACTCCATCTGTGTTGATCTTTTCTCAGACAGCGTTTCGGTTATTTGATATAGTGTTGTGAAAGCACTCTACTTATAGGCTGTTTTGTAGGATTTGTCAGTGCGTCGAAAAGCTTATTTTCTCCTCCTAGCACTCTTCTTCATTACTTTGTTCATCGCAGTGTAGATTACGCTTAGCTTCTCATTTCACTGTTCATCTCTATCAGCTTCCAGGTGTTTGTAGTCAGTCAATTATCTCCCTGGCACTCCTTCTTGTCCAAGATATCTCTAAGGGTTTCCTACTACATCGTTTTCAGAGAATTCCGATATTTTTCCAGATTTCTAATGTAATGTTGGTTAGTGTCTACAACTTTTTTCTGACGACAGCTGTGATGTCATTTGAAGCTTCTTTCTTCAGTTTTTGAGTGTGGAACCTAAACTGACGTTTATCTCCAGTTGCTTAGATGGATGAGATTGAACTTCACTTGATCACTTGCACTAGATAATGCTCCAAGGCGACATTTGTTCTTCTTCTCAATTATGCGTCCAGTGGGCTACGTTTCTCACTATCTTGGAATTCAGATGAAGTCTATCTGAAGTTTTGTGTGTCGATATCACTCTATGAGAGCATTTGATGCTGTCGGTGAAATCAAAATACCGGCACCAACCAGTGTCAGATACAAACCACTGCGCAGTCAACCTATCAAAACAACCATTATAAAAATGGAACGACAATTGTTACAAAAAGGAATAAACTACAACACTGAAGATGCTTCAAAAACTGGTTTCTTCGCTGCCCTTGAATCATCACTCAAATCATCCAAGTTAAGTGAGGAAACATAAGAAGAGATACACCAAACAGAAAAACAAGAGACAACTCAACTCTCGTTTGACAAAACGCTTTTGAACACATAATTTAGGTTTCTGTTCATGTATAGCTAAAGCTTCGGCTATGCATAAGTGAAGAAAACGTAAACTTTTGGATCGATTCGATTTTGCCATGTAGATAACTTTGAAAGATGAATCACGTGGGGCTAAATGACCAGACTCTAACAGGTGATCACAAATAGACGACTTTGCAGTTCTACGTTCGACTTTCATTAACCAAACCGGATAGTGTTCAGCTACACGTTTTCGGAGATTACGCTTACAACGTCCAATATAAACAGCTCCACAAGAGCAAGTAAAAGAGTAAATGCACATAGATGTGGACAAAAGCGGTAATCTATCCTTGACGCATTGTCTGATCATATTTCGGCTGGTAAAAACTAGTTGCAGGTCAGCTGCAGGAAAAGTGCGTTTAATACATTTAGATAAACGATTTTTAATCAATTCTGAAATGGTGTCACCTTTGAATGCAAGATTCATAAACAGCTTTTTCTTTGGTACTGTGACTTGTCTCGGGGCGGATTCTTTCTTGATGTTACGTTCAATGAACCTTGTGGGATAACCATTGTT
Organism: Trichobilharzia regenti; assembly: GCA_944472135.2. NCBI lineage: Eukaryota > Metazoa > Platyhelminthes > Trematoda > Strigeidida > Schistosomatidae > Trichobilharzia > Trichobilharzia regenti. Next base: position 147,961,801 of record OX235270.1, on the reverse strand, counting down.
AAGGAGATTTGATCGAAGGTTATCTAGTTCCCTATCGATTGTCTCTGCAGAGCAGATTTTACGAATTCTGGAGCATAAGGAATGAATAAGATTTCTCTTTCTCCCTAAAGGTACCCAACTGTTGAAGTTAGTGTACTGCCCAGTGAATGTTGGCTTTCGGTAAATCGACCTTAACAGCGTTCCATTCACTCTTCTATCTAGCTTAACATCAAGGAAGCGAAACGAAGAATCGGCCTCTTCTTCGATCGTGAAAAGCAAAGATGGATGAGAACCATTAAATATTCTAAGAAGTTCGGCAGTTGAAGTGTTTTCATCACATACAATGAAGGTATCATCAACATATCTTTTATACATAAACAGACTATCGATGGTTTCCTTTAGTGGGCCATTCTCTAAGCTTGCCATGAAAACGTCCGCTAAGAGCGGTCCTAAAGGAGACCCCATGGCGACTCCATCCCTTTGGTTGTAGATGACATCATTAAATCTAAATTGCACATTCAGTGTGCATCTCAATAGTAGTTGTTTAAGATAATCAGTTGGTAAGCCAATGTTCATGCTATTTGAATCAATATACTCGCATAGATAGCAGATAGTGTCTACTAGTGGTACATTTGTGAACAATGAACAAATATCTAACGAAATCATATGCTTACCAGTCACATTAATTTCATCAAAACAACTGACGAAGTCAAAAGTGTCGGAAAGACTATGTTTACATTGATTTAATCTAACTGGTTCCAGAATTTCCACAAGCCAGTTAGATTAAATCTATGTAAATCTATGATCTTGAGTAGTAATGAGCGAGGAAAGGTGTTGATGAAAGTCTGTAGTTTGTTGGAAGTGGCCTTCATGACGCTCTGGTCAAGTCTCTGATCTGTATAGTAGCACCAACTTCATATTGGTATTCCAGAATATCAGTGATTAATAGGCACTTAGACATAGATAAAATGTACCGATCCATAAGAGGACAATCTCATGCACAAAATGTCAACCTTCAGGTCAAGTAAACAATCAATACCAATAAAAATAGACTAGGTGGTGTGAAGACAGACGAGAGCAACCAATCACGTTTAAGGTCACCAGGAGAGATGACCAATAAACTCGTGGAGAAATCTAAAAGCTCCCTTCAAATTGAAGTATGCTCTGAAGATGTTGTCTAGAAGGGCAATCAAAGCTTCACAAGTTAACCATCCAGCTTGGTCGGAGAACACAAATACATGAAAATCATCCAATACCTGAGCTAAAAATCTTCTCCATTATATCTAATTGCTCGCAGCTTCAGCCTATGCAACCAAAGTGAATTATCGATTCTCCAGTTACTAATTCGGACAGTCCAGTTCTACTCCATCCACTCTCATAGATTCCTATTACTTCTATACTATATCTCCTGAATTCCTCGGCCATCTGAGCATTCTTGCTACCTAAAAACATGGTATAGACATTGCATGTTCCCGTGATTTCGTCGAAAAAAAGACTTATCGGCTGACTGGCTTCACGAAGACCTCCAGCCATCAGAGTCACCCGTTCTCTCATATCCCAACAGAGAATAAGTTTATTTTTCCTGACCTGCGAAATTTCAGCAGTAATGAGAGGGGTATAGGTTTTCTTTATCATGAATTATTACAAAACTTCTCAAACAAAAAAATAATAATAAAAAATAACAGAGAATGCCTAACAAATGACATGATACAACACAAGTTATACTCAATACATCCTACTAGTTGTGTAGAAATTATTCAGTTTATACCTTTAAAGGAATATCTTGATCCAGTGGGGCAGGTAGACGTTGGTGACAGAAAGATTCACCGGCAAATGCTGAACAAAGTAAGACAAGTAAACAATGTCCATACTTTGCTGTTCTGTTATCATCGTTTTTGACTGCGACATCTAACCAGAGATAAGAAAGAAACAATCTCCCGGCATAAAACAAAACATGCAAGAAGGCAAAATATCTAAATGGGAATTGTTTTATAATCATGAAATATGCAAAGTTTTTAGGCGTGAAAACTAAATTTATTGACAACACGTTAAACAAAAGCATCAGTATAAATTTTTTGATAGTTAAAAAAAAACAACAATTCAGGATACTAAATGTTGAATATTATAGAAGGCATGTTTTGCTGATTCCTCCTACAATAGAAGTTTTAAAAAGGTCTGGTTGGTTTTGAGAACGGAAACACACACCGATATACCTAACTTAGTGTGTCTCATCAACAATTAAGTTTTAAACCTTTGATTGCACACTAGTCCAATCAAAGTATCCAATACATTCCTACAGGAAGGTGGTCAATCGTGTGCCCGAATAGCTCAGTGGTGACGTCTCTAACTGCTGGTAGCACTGGGTGTGACGCGGGCTCGAGTCTCAGAAGAAGGGACATGAGTTCCTTCAAGCTGGTCGCAGATACGCCTTTCTGACTGGTGAGTGCACTGACTAACGCGAAACCTGGGTCAGGCAGGGCTTCCCGCCGATCGCCTACAATCATCTAACATCAAGTTGCAAACCATCAGTGGAATATAACCATACACTCAATATGGTAGTCCCCTGGAATACATCATATGCCGATGTGAAATGCAAGACACACTGAAAGCTCTTTACACTGTGAATCTAGTCTATCTTTCTCCATAGAAATTTATCAAGGGGACCAAATGTATGAAAGCTCTTTATCTAATAAAGAGCTTCCATCAATGAGTACGTGAGTTAAATTTCTGAAATATATCTTACCTGTTTCACCATTTAAACTATCTATACTTTTAAGCAAGAACATTGTAAGATCTCTAAAAGGTGTTTCAAAATCCATCAAAATATCCGTATACAGATGTAAGTAGGCATCCAATAAACTGTGTGTCCAACAAAGTTTCACAACCTGTACATTTGAATACATAAAAATGAAGAGATAATGTAAACAGCAACAAATTAAATTATAGTTCCAATATAATCTGTGCACTACTTAAATACACAGCTAGTAATGTTAGCTGAAGCTAACCAATAAGTGAAGTATAGCCAGTTTAAAACAAATATTACTTGAAGTGGAGAGCACTGTTAACTTTATCCAGAGTCAACTTTAAACGAACCTTCTTTAATGTTAATGATAACCTTTTGTAATGAATACACTCTTGTTATCGAAAGTTACGGTAGGCAACCATGAATAGAGCACATAGCCTGATCAGATGTTCCCTTTGTGTGAACTTGGTTGGTTTTGAAGGAACATGTCGGTATCGACCGACATCACATATGTAGTCAATTAAAATTATGGAGCACTGCTGTTAAGTATTTGTGTCGTCATAACGAATGACGACGCGTATAACTACATAGTTCATCTTTACAAACTCAAAAACAAATTTGCAAACGTAAGGAGGTTCCCGACATTAACTGAAACACGCCTCATTCAATTATTACACTATATTGGTTGGAGGATTTCATCATGAACTGACATCAATTAGAGAACCATTGGAAAACCGGTATCGGAGTACTGGACAGCTGTTTCCGCTGTCCTAATTTGGGACTTTTCATCAGTACACACCCACCATCAGGGTTCGAACCGGGACATTCTGGTTACTAGGTGAGCTCATAGACTGTTAAGCTGCTGGGACACAACCCAATGGCCACGAATTCCGACTTCTGCCAATTACCATATAGCACGACCACTTCGCAATATCTTTTCCGATGAGTTACTGCTTCACTTTCAACCTGCTGTAACCTACTGGTCACGGCCTCCCAATAGAACCCTGAATAGGGCCAGTCGCTAGGGGGCGTCAGATCAATTATCAAGTATCGGTTTGTAGGAATTTGGTTTGATGGGTTAGAGACAGAAATACAGACTAGGCGAAAAACAGATATGATAATGACTGATTGAGTTATTTGAACGAAAATTAAGACATAACTATATGAAGAACAGATACAATGAGGCTTACATAATTTAAGTCCAAACACGATGGGTGTAAACGAAGAAGACATATCTCCGTCCTGAGTCTTTTGTTAACCAAAGTATTACTGTCTGATGATTTAGTTTCATTTGTGTTTAGATCCATTATATCATCTTGATCTAAACACCAGTTAATAAAATGTTTGGTCATGTCAGGCGTAAGATAAATGAACTGTTGTCTGGGATTAATTTCGTGTGTAGACTGAGAAATTTCTGTGCGAAGTTGTCCATAAAGAGGCAGTGATTTTAAAATAGAAAATGTAGCAGCAAATAGGGCAGATGTCAAATTGGGAAACTGACGAACAGCTGGATATAACTCTGACCATATGAAGCCACTACAATACAAGATGACACAACACGCAAGTATTTAACATATGTATACATATAAAAATATCCAAGTCATATCATTAAAAGATTCCACGGGCGCGCGTCGAAGTATGGAAATTACACGATACCATATATGGCACGTATTTTATGTAATGAAAATAGTGTCAGACACGAACTAACTAACTAACTAACTAACCTTCTTTGCACTAGTAAACAAACAGTTCTCTCTGCCATTAAACCACCAAGCTTTACTGTTATTATTCCTATAATATTTATAATCCTCTAACTTTCTTTTGTTTATTTTCCTATGAGTGTAAACATCATTTAGCCTCTGTAATGATTGTTATTTTCTTTGTGTTCCCCTTACCATGGTATAATCAACAGAACATGAGATCCCATACTCTTTAATAACATGCTAAGATTTCCATACTGTATCGACAATACTGTTTGAAATAGACTCACTGTTATTATTATTATCAGAGTTATTATTCTCATTTTTTACTTTGCACAAGTTTTACTTTATGCCTACTGTAAAGGCGGGAAAATTCCCGTGGTTAATTTTATTTACATTTTGAGTAAATCAGATGCAATATTGTGGAAAATGTTGAGAATCCGATTCCGTATTATGAGAACTGTTCATCTTGGAATAAAGCAAATTATTATTATTTTAGAATCAAACTGACTAAATTTTACACGACAACTAGGTGAAAATTTCTACGAGGTGAGTTCGCTAGCCTCAAACTCAACCTTCTTGCTTTCCCAGACATACCGTGGACTAGTAAACTAACTGCGCGAGGTTTTGAAGCGAACTGACCGACAGGGAGTCAAACCCAGATCAATAGCGTGGCGGGAAAAAATATATCCTTCTATTTAACCACCAACGCTCTTCTTCAGCTCGCCTGCTTTACTAGTCAGTAAGTAATGCCAGGAAAGCGAAAAAGTTGAGTATGAGGCTAACAACTGATTGACTGACTGATTGAGTTTCTACGCGGAAATTTACACAAAAGTGCGGCGGCAGTTCCATTAGCTACACTTCGTGTAGCACATAGACGGAGACAAAAGAGGGAAGAGATTGAGGAGTATGTATGTAACAACAGAAGACAAGGCCCAGTCAACAGATCGTTTATTTAGCAAATCAACAGATATTTAGAGATTTTCATGTACATTATTATAGATTATTGTAAGCAAAAAAAACACAGTCTTCTGATTGGTGGTTGTTTCTCACTGAAAGTTAATCTTTCATCTCTTTGTGGCTGTTTCTTCAAGTTCAAATCATCTATCTGCAAATTGTATCCGCCTACGTGAAGTCTCCTGTGATTGGCTGTTGAGTCAGTCTTTGTTCTTATTTTTCTCATAACCAACATTAGGGGCATAAACATTGACGTAAATTACTGTCTGACAATTTTGGCTAGCAGCCAGCTCTCACATGTATATAATAAGCAAAAATGTGCAAGAGAAAGACCAGTAACATGGAAAACCCTGAGGATTTAATGTATCCAGGATACTACGAACCTAGTGACAAGTGATCAGGTACTGTATGTGTACATCAATAGAATGTAACCAGGGAAAGTCTAACAATATTATGCAAGTAAATGTTTTATTTTTTGATAGAGAAAGAAAGACCAGATTTGCAGCATAAAATGATATCATTCTATTTCACAGGTTCTCATCAGCTGCAAACTACCTGAACTTTTTTGGTAGGGATCAGGGGTGAATTTTATAAAAAAGATTTCATCACAATTAAATGTAGGGAGATGAAGGATTTAGATAAGTGCTGTTAAGTTTATGGACAACTAACATAGCGTTTCAAAAACAAATAAATATCATTTGTTTACCATGGACTGAGCTCATCAGTCTTACTTCCGGGATATGAGCTATTTGAAACTAAATTTAACAGGAAATCCTAAATATGAATGAATAATTTCATATCACAAGTAGCCTTCGCCGCCCAATGGATTACATTCTGGCATTAGAAACGATGAGATGTGTTCAAGTCTCAGTGAAAACACTATCACTCCACTTGGGTGGGGGTAAGTCCAGCTGATGAGTTCTCAGTTGGACGAGATAAATGTATTAGATTCTACTGCCAGACACCAGCGAAATGGTGCAGCAATAGTTGCATGTGTAGATAACAGGAATTTCAGAAAAGCGTTTTGCCGATATTATATGGTATTTTTCACGATAAGTACCGTCAAATCTTATGTAACAATAATGAATTTTAGTTTCAGTAGATTGATCTACGCTTCCCGATGAAATTCAGCTTATTTCTTTGTCAGTATACACGCTGACTGACTGGCCGGTTTTGACGTAGAACTCTGCAGAGATGTGCAGCAGTTCGAGTTGTCAAAATCCATTTAGCTCACAAAGCATGAGAAGAAAGTAAACTGGAAATTCAAAACAGAGATAATAAACAGAATTATGAGGCACCAAAAAAGTAATACAGAAAAACAATAAAGTTTTATTGGATATCATAAATCACAAGGAGTAGATACATCTGCGCCAATACCGAGAACAATTTTCAGCCATATCACCATTTGTCTCCAGCCATTGGCCATCCCGAGAACCCCAACCAGTCAGCATTTTTACATGTCCCGACGTGGATGGCTGACTTAAACTGACTGTTGTGGATTTGACCACCACTAGTTAACTCTTTTCCAATCTGACCCATTCTATGTCAGCTAACATTGCCCGTAATCGAGGAAGGCAATGGATGGCTAGGCAGGCATGCGTAGCGCATGTTCTTACCACCTCAGTCGATGTAACTTCACAGACTCGTCTATACATTTCCTCTCCTTACCTAGCAGTCGACCGATGTCTAACCTCAATGCTGCTTACCCTACCATGCCACACAACAAGGGAGATAGAACGCAGAAACTTATGATTAAACACAGCTAACCTTTTCATGTCTTGCACATCCTCTGTCTATGCCTCACAGTCATAAAGACGGACAAAGCAAGTCCTCCTTTGATCGAAAACCAGCCGGATACCGCGTCTACTAAGCTGGAGATGGCATAAGTTGGCTGAAAAATGCCGAACGAGCCTTCTGTATCTGTGCTGAAATTTTGTTAACGATCAATCCGTTGGCGTTGGCTGATGCAACTTCCCAAGTAAGTGAAATGGTCATCACGCTGTACCGTCTCGCTGCCTGTTTCTAACCTAGTATTCGATGTATTTCAGTCCTGTAGTATCACCTTACATTTGACAGCGTGTGCGAATCGCTCGCAGGTCAAACATTCGAAAATTGCAGCTCAAGGTGTTTAGAAGACTATGTATTTTGTCAGCATCTCCCTTACCTAGCAGAAAGGACTATATCATATGCATGTTCTCAGTCAACAGGATTATTCCAAGTCAATCCCTCAGTCGCTGAAATAGGCAGTTAAGGTTAAGTCCATTAGTACGTGTATGGTGAAATTAAACAGAAATGGGAATAGTGGTGGACATCCCTCACGGACACCACTAGAAGAAAGTACAAGAAAAGCATAATAGAAACAGTGAGCAGAGGTGTGAGACAAAGGAGTAATATTTCTTTATTACTCCTTTGTCTCACACCTCTGCTCACTGTTTCTATTATGCTTTTCTTGTACTTTCTTCTCTTGCTTCGCGTGCTACACGGAATGTGGCGACTTGAACTTCCGCATATTTGTGCAAAGTTCTATGTCGAAAACAGACAGACAGACAGACAGACTAGTTGTCACCACTTCAGATGACAACTCACCATAGGCTCTCATCTGGCTGTTTGGTTTCGAGTAAAGTGAGTGTCTTGATCAGTGCAATGTATTCGCTCGACATTCCCTTTACGGCCAAGCATGGCCAGAGTACCTGTCGGTAGAGGGAATCGAATTCTGCTCTCAAGTCAAGAAATATGACAACTGTTGGATGCCGGTAAGTATACCTATGTTCCAGAATCTGTCTAAGGGTTAAGATATTATCAATACACCCTCTTTCTGGTCTGAAGCCTGCCCTGCTCCCTCGTGTTTGTTCCTCTCGAGCACCGCTTAGTCCACGCATGTTTACTAAGCCTCAGTATATACAAAATTAGGTAGTGGATGCATAGATTACATGGTCAATCTCGACCAGGTGTTAAAACACTGTTACACTTACTGCAAAGCCAACAATAGTTTAACCGTTAAATATCTTGGCATTACGTTTACTAACGATTCATAAGAGAGGATTTTTCTTATGGAGTAATCTGTTAGAGAAAGGGATTCATGAGAATTTCATCATCTTGAAATCCCTATCTAAACAGAACGCATCAGTTAGAAAGTGAACACACAAAGCACCTATCATAAATGTCCTCAAGCACCAGGGCTAAGAAAAGTTTGCATAGTTTTGCCATTTCTGTCTAACTACGTCATTCAGCACATTCTGAGGAATATATGTGACAGTCACCTAGATCTGCTGGCTAGAGAATCACTATACGCTCATGCATGCAACACCGTCTTACTATATGTGTTAACCTTGGCGCAGTCACGACGTTAGTCTGGTCGTCATAGATCAGACTGACAACACATTGTACCCTGCAAAACGTGACTTCCACATGTTTTTTACTCACAGAGATTCCGCATGTTCAGTCAATGCTGTCTCTGCAAATCCACTGGCATACAGTGGCGTGCATGCATAGCTAATTCTGAAGTCTTGGGTATTGATGTCTAGGGAAAACGATTTCGATGGTTTGTAAATGTTTTATCTTTCACTGTTTTGGCAGGCATGAAACCAGTTGCAGAAACTAGAGACGTGGTCAGCCTATGCACCGGAGCTGTGAAATGAAGGAAGGCTGTGTTTAGTTGCTGTTTTGATGGTGAATACCAAATCCCTGGAACACGCCACTCAGAGGTTCCAGATGTCATCATAAATGACCAAGGGATTAATATCACTCGTGAAAAAAGCAGTAGTTTTATTGTTTTTCTAACTTCTACAAGTAATACGAATTAATGAACACTCTCCCAAACGTATTACAAAAGTATGCCTGTTGTTTTTTCCAACTACTTTATTTATCCTTTCCGCATAATTATTGTCTCCCACTTTTATCTCTTCTTTCCCAAACGATCTCCTTCATATCACCGTAGGGCGCCGACTTGTCACTTCCCGTTTGGATTCCACTCAAGAGCGTGGTGTGTGATGTCCTTCGACGGCCTCCTCAATGGATGACTGATCCATCTCCACTTTCTCCCATATACTTGTTAAGCGATCGGCTCTTGGGTGGTTTGTTCCATTGCAGAATTGATGAAGGTGTATCTCGCCTTTCCGATTTTGACTTTGACACCTTCATCCGTCCCTCTCGCTTGTAGTTGAAACGATGCTTCCCACAGAAGTGAAGGAGGCAACCTCTCTTAAATGTTTCCAGTTGGTGGTGATTGGTGCTGGTTGTTGTCACTGTTGATTGGTTATTTTCACCACCTCCGTCCTCTCTGTGTTCACCTGCAGTCCTGTCTTCGCTGCCTGTCTCTTCAGCCAGTTTGTTGGTTTTCGTTTGCAAGTCTTTGAGTTTGTGTGACATTAGAGAGATATAGTATCTGCGATATCCAGATGTTCCAAAGTCTTCTTATCGTTGGTCCAGGGTAATCCTGATTCCTCCTACTACTATTACTACTACTAATCATAATAGCATTAATAATAATAATAATAATAGCAATAGTGATGATAAAAAGTAATTATCATAGCAGTATAACATCAAGAATTTTATTTGCATGTAACTTAAACTAAATTCCACGAAGACAAAACACTTGACAAAAAGGGGAATGCATGAAGTTATAGGCGAAAAGGGTGGTTTGCCGGTATTATATAGTGTAGAATTAAACACTAAGCATTTGATTACACATCAAATCAAAGTACTCTAGGGTGAATATATATATATATATATATATATGTATATAACTTACGGCTGCTTAATCATACAGGCTATTCGAACTATGGATTCTATTACTGATGATACAGGTAACCAATTATAGTCTTCTTCATTCTCAGATAGTAATGCAGAAAGCACTTCACCTCGTAAAATACTTAAAATATGATTATGCATTGATAATATATTGGAATCTTGTTCATGCTTTTCAGGCGTAGACAAGGCATCAGCTTGTTTCACTACAGATAATGATTTCAATGCATCCTCCATATATCTAAGACCCAAATGAAGTTGTTTACATCGTAGGAGAAAAGTAACGCTCTGAAATTAGAACGAAAATTAAAGATTTTATTAAAATACTTTGAAGGTAATCCACTAATAGGAACCTTTCACACTTAGTGCAATAAACAATCTCTCTCTCTCTCTCTCTCTCTATATATATATATATATATATATATATATATACATAAACGAGTAAACTTTCACTTAACTACAGTTAAATTATAAGTATGCAGACAATAGATGAGATATAATGAATATTGAAGGAAAATAAAAAGAATTTCGAATCTGATGTCAAGTACTAACAACCCTCTGACGTTCCACATATTTGACCTCATAGTTACCAACCAAAACAGAGGTACTAATGTAACAACAGAAGACAAGGGTCAGGCAACAGATGTTTTTATTACGGAAATCAGCACGTATTTATATATATTTCATGTACATTATTATAGCTGATTCAAGCAGAAAAACACAGTCCTCTGATTGGTTGTTTCTTGCTCAAGGTGACTGGTTTCTCGGAAAGTTAAGCCATATATCTGCGAATCTTATTTGCCCACGTCAAGTCTGCTGTGATTAGATGTTGAATCAGCCTTGTTCATATTTTCTCACGGCTAATATTAGTAACCTAGACATTGACGTAAATTAATGTCTACCAATTGGCTAGCAGCCTGCTCTCACCACACTAATCTGTCTGTCTGTCTGTTTTCGACATAGAACTTTGCACAAATGTGCGGAAGTTCAAGTCGCCACATTCCGTGTAGCACGCGAAGCAAGAGAAGAAAGTACAAGAAAAGCATAATAGAAACAGTGAGCAGAGGTGTGAGACAAAGGAGTAATAAAGAAATACAAAACAGTTTCATTGAAGATCATAAGTCACAGGGAGTGGATGCATCTGCGCCACTGAGAACGGTTTTGAGCCATGTCACCAATTGTTTCCAACCATAGATTTTTACCGTCCCGAGGACCCCAGCCTGGAAGTCTACACCTTTCTACGTGGCTTAGACCAACTGTTGTGGATTTCATTGACTGATGCCAAGTTTTTGTTTGACCGCCGCTAGCTTTTTTCCAGTCTGACCCTATATCCGCTAACATAGCTCGTCGAGGGAGGCGATGGCTTGGCATACGTAACACATGTCCTAACCATCTCAGTCTTTGTAGCTTCACGGCTTCGTCGATTGATTTCCCCTGTTTACCTAGAACTCTACGCCTAACCTCCATGTTGCTCACCTTATTATGCCACTTTACACGGGAAATAGAGCGTAGGCACCTATGATCAAAGACAGCTAGTCTTTTCATGTCTTCCACTCTCAGTGGCCAGGTCTCACAACCATAAAGGAGGACGGAGCGGACTGATGAGCAGTACACCCGCCCTTTGGTCGATAGTCGAACATCTCGTCTACGCCAGAGTCGGCGTAAACTGGTAAATGCGAAACGAGCCCCCTGTATTTGTGCTGAGATTTCGTCAGAGATCAACCCGTTGGCGTTGGCTGATGGTACTTCCCAAATAAGTGAAGCGGTCAACGTGCTCTACCACTTCACTTCCTATTTTTAAACTAGGCGTCGATGTAGTCCAGTCCTGTAACATCATCTTGCATTTGGCGGGAGCGAATCGCATGCCAAACATTCGTAGATTGCGGCTCAAGGTGTTTAGAAGACTCTGCATTTCGTCAGCGTCTTCGCCTAGAAGGACTATATCGTCTGCGTATTCCAAGTCAACGAGATTATTCCCCGGTAGCAAGTCAATTCCTGAGTCGCTGATGTCACCTAGAGTTAAGTCCATTAACACATCTATGATGAAGTTGAATAGAAAAGGAGATAATGGGCATCCTTGACGGACACCACTGGTCGTCATCAGTTCAGATGACAGCTCGCCGTAAGCCCTCACCTGGCTGTATGAGTACGAATAGAGTGCCTTAATCAGTGCAATATATTTTCTTGGAATTCCCTTTACAGCCAAGCATCTCCAGAGAACTTCCCGATCGACAGAGTCGAATGCTGCCTTTAGGTCAAGAAAAACAATGACTGTTGGACGCCGGTAGGAATGTCTATGTTCTAGAATCTGTCGGAGGGTGAAGATATGATCAATACACCCTCTTCCTGCTCTAAAGCCTGCCTGGCTCTCTCGTGTTTGTGCTTCCCGAGCACCACTCAGTCTACGCATGATTATTGAGCCTAAGACTTTAGATACTATATTAGTCAAGCTAATCCCTCTGTGATTATCACCACATTAATATGTATATATATATATATCAGAAACGAGGAGTCCTGTTCATCGAATCAGCAGACGTTGATACACACAAGATAAAACTGAACTGAAACGAAAAAAACATCAAACGTTTTTCGATCCAGCGTTAAAACGGCTGAGGAGGCCGCTGGGTGACATCGCGCGCGTCAGGCCACTGCTCGAGTGGAACCCGAAAAAGAAGAGGCAAGTGGGACGTCAGTGGAAGGGTGACATGGAAGAGATCGTGTGAAGAGGAGTTGAAACAGTATGGACTAACATGGATACAGGTGAAAAGTACAGCAGAAGACAGCAGCAAGTGGAGACGTGCAGTTGAAGCCCTATTTCCACTAGGAACCCAAGGGAATACTAATAATCTAAATTAATTATCTCAATTTAACAGTTAACATAAAAAACGTACAATGGGCTTAACAAAGCACAGAGCAACTGTTTGTTGTACAATATTTTTACATTCTCGTACTGAAGACTAAATTGTTCAGTCATTGTTTCAGAAATCATATTGAAAACTGCACAGGAGCATTTCAACTACCAGGTGTAACAGTAGAGGACAATAGACTTGGTAACGGAATTGCTACTTGGAATTGCATATCTCTGTATAGGGAAATTGTGTACACCTTATCTCCAAATCGTCATTTGCACAGATCTTTTGTGTTGTACTAATTCTGCCCTTCCTTCGTATTGTGTTTCTTCTTTGTCTTCTTCTCTTCATGTCTCCCATGTTTTGCCGCAATACTGGTTCATTTCCTTTCTCTCTCTCTTTCTGACATCAAATCTATCTCTCCGCTACTTGATGTTTTTGTGCTGATGAACGTGTCTCCATATATTATTGATAAATCTTGTCAGTAGCACACGTTACACGAGCATTTTAGTGAACACTTATCAGTTGCGGTCATCATATCTGGAAAAAGTTGATTGGTTATGCATATCGTCTTTCAGATAGATAAATATTGAAATGACAGTTTTTATGCTCTATAAAACGTCCAGGTTGGAAACTTTGAAGTCGAGGAGATAAACTCCATGTGCTACTACCAGCTTCAATTTCCCAGTCAATTTTCTCCATTTAATTAAGTATTTATTCACCAATACATGTATAGCCCAATTCACTGGCAAGTTCTGAGACTGGAGAAACAAGGAAGGTTGGGCGTGGGAATAGAGACTCCAACCCTGAAAATCAAACCAGTCACTACACAAACTTCAGCGTACATGGAAAAATATGTACAATAAATTTACTCCCCACTGGAATCAGGGAGACCAAATAAAACCAGCTGATGAAAAATCTCGGGAGGACAGTCGGCCGTTGTATCTTCTTTCCATGAAAGCGAAAGTAATTGTGGGGACAGGGAACTATCGCACCATGTTTGATGCTGCCTTACAAGGCTGCTGAGACTGCAGAACAAATGAGAAGATATGGTAGAGAAGTGCTAGGAATCTGTGACAGCAGATAGAATAGATAGCATACTATCCAAAATTTTCAAGTATTGGTTCTGTAGGGATTTTGTTTGATCGCATGGAGGATTTCATCATGAGCTGACATCTGGGTGGGTGCGTACTGATGAAGAGTCCTAAACTAGGAAAACGGAGACAGTTGTCCAGTACTCCCAGGTTTTCCAGCTGTTCTGTAACTGATGTCAGCTCATGATGAAATCCTCCAAACTATCCAAAATGTTAACTGGAGAGTCATCAATCTTGATATGATATCACCAATAATTTGTCCTCAAAACGTCTTCAGTTAATATTGTTGTATTATTATTGTTCCCTTGGGTTCCTAGTGGAACATAGGGCTTCGACTGCACGTCCCCAATTGCTTCTGTCTTCTGCTGTACTTCTCACCATACTGTTTCAACTCCTCTTCACACGATCTCCTGCATGTCACCCTTGCACTGATGTCCCACTCGCCGCTTCCCTTTCGGCCTGGTACCACTCGAGCAATGGCCTGACACACGCGCGATGTCACCCAGCGGCGGCCTCCTCAGCGAGTGTCCAATCCATCTCAATACACTTTCTCATGCATATTTGTTTGTTGACGATTAGTTCTTGTTTTGTTTGTTCCCAGTTTCTTGTTGGTGATTCTTTCCAACCCGGCCATCTCATCTTCAGTATAGAGCCAGCGAAGACAGTTAGTTGTTGATGAAGGTCTGCAACAGGCTGTTGGAAATATTCTTTGTGACCCACGCGCCAGGTTTCTGATTCATATAGAAGAACTGACTTGACGTTTGTATTGAAGATTCGAGCGAATTTTGTTGTTGATGCTGAGTGGCAAAGATTTCCAGATTGGTTTCAGGTTGATGAACGTGTTTCTCGCCCCCCCCCACCCGATTCTCGCTCGATTTGACATCCTCGTCCGTTCCGACTTCCTGTAGTTGAGACAATGCCCCCTAGATAAGTGAATGAAGTAACCTCTTTCAAATCCCTCCCGTTGATGGTGATTGACGCTGGATGTTACTGTTGTTGGTTGGTTAATATCACTATTAATATTACTATACAATATTGTGTGATTCGTCAAATTAAAATCTTATCCATAATGGAGTTACACGCTACCACAGTGCCCAAGTTTTATACTTAAGTCACTAATCTACTTCGGTCACCTAGATGACAACTAAGAGCGCACTGAAGGAGTGTCCAGGCTCTTAAGTGGAACCCCAATACGAAGCAAAGAGTTAGGCGCCTTAGGACGACATGACACAGATAATGTCATGAGGAAATGACAGCAAGAGGGCAATGGTGGAGCCAGATAAAAAAAAACACCGCAGCGAACACACTGAAATGAATATGTACTCAAAATACTTACCTCATTCCACGTACGCAGTGCAATCAAATACAGTCCAGTGTCACCAAGTAACAGCAGCTGAGATCCATAAGCGGTAAGTGAATGCATACAAGCTCGCTCACCAGCAAAAGCCTACAAACAATAACCACAAAAAATAATAGGACGATAGTCTTTGCAAAGTTTTTTTGTTTAGAAATGTGATGGTAAGTTTGAAACCCCTCATATGATTACTAACCCGCTATGAACATTACCCAGAAAAGCTTAGCAATCATCTATAACGTATATGCTTGTGAATCGCACTCATTAAACAATGAGAAAAAGAAATACGGTGACTTTTAAGGTGGTCGAAACGGTGACGGTTGCATTTTTAGTCCATCAAACAAAGGCCCAACAAGTATTTATGATTTTTATTCTACAAAGTGCAGATTAGAGTCTATTCCTTCTTTTTCAATGGTAACTACGTATTAAAAGACTTGTGTCGATAGTGAGCAATTGATAAAGACTAATGCAACGAGATAAACCTAACTTTTCTGTTAACTAATCAAAAGAATGCATTAAAGTCACATAACTATAAAAAAAAACACTCGGTGAAACAAATTAACCACCACAGGAAAAGGAATCTACTACCATTTGAAAGGGTCTGTTACGTAATCAATGCTACAGAATACACTTTCAAAAATGTAATATAGAGATTGACAATGGAAATTCACAGTGTCATGTAAGCTGAAAAGAGGTAAGATGAATCCATCAGAAGAATTATATAAGTAATATAAACGCCACAAGACAAAAAGAAAAGCAAACACAAGAATTGAAGTTTTGAATGTAAGAAATATAGCATGGTCATATGTACACATCAGTCAGGTACAGTAGAAACAAACTGTGACTCAAAAGTTTACAAGATAAACAAAATAAAGTTTCATCCTATTTTACAGTCAACACATATTGAAAAACAATGTGTTGCATGCACTTAGGTAAAGATTTTATTTTTATTTTTGATTTACAGCTTGATTCGTTACTGTATTTTTGGTACAAGTATGGAATTTTCAGCATGGATATCGGTAGCCCACATTTTGTAGGCCGACCATAGATATCAGGTGTGCGTCGACAGGGGATCGAACCTCGGACCAAGTGCATGTTCAGTGAGTCTTAACCATTGTGCCACCGACGCACTACTAGCTGGCTGTTAAAATTTCGGGAAGTGGTGTAGAGTTCGGACTAATAATGACCTAGTGAATTGAAGTTGACCGCGTACACCATTGAAATAGTTCATAAAGAATGTAGGAAAGAATTCGACTTCAACTTAAAATCGAGTACGTGCATGTACTTGATCTACAGAAGTAGTTATAAGTAATATTGAATCGCATATCAATAATTCATTGTTTTTGTGTAAAATACTTCAATGCATATAGTGCAAAAAGGTATTTAAGAGACAAATGAGAACACTTACGAGAGCTTGACTAATTCTCGGATATTTAAATAAATCAGAATTATAATGGAGACGCATATTTGAAACATCAACCGTCTGGAAAAAAATATTAAGAAATAACCTTATAATATATATATATATATATGCGACAATATTCGCCAAGATGTTCTCCTAGTTATACAGGTATGACAAATGAAACAAAATATCATTCTGATTAGAAACAGCCTCTACTGGTATTTGAAAATAACTCACAATGCTTAATCGCTAAGGTGAGTTAATTTCAACCTCACGTGTCAATACTGCATACTGATCGGTTTATGAGATGAGGATTTTTTGTAGGCTGATTTGGTTCAAACTACTGTCAACCGTATCGAACAGTGAGTAGTGTCCCGTAGAGTAAGACTAAATCCAAGAAAATTAAGGACAGTAGCGTCAATTTATGAAGTATCTGGATGTTAGTCTCGTATGACGACTGTGTTTAGGTGGCCTTAGCCGTACCAGGATCGAGAAAGCACCGTTCATTAAATAACTCCTACTTCTGTTGCTACCAGTTTTATCCACTGCATTGTTTATCATTCTTTATCTATCCATTTCGTATTTGAGTGTTATTTCAAAGCGTAGTAAACTGATCCGATTCACATTTGTCAAAAGTTCTACACTGCTCTTTCTGACAACGGTCTGGGATTTCCCACCACTAGAATGATTCCGCTTTAAAATATGATATCCTCATTAACTGAGTTAGAAGTAGTTAAGTGTGCACCTCATATAAGCTCCAACTGCATTTACCGATTCATCTGTACTTGTAATAGCAATTCCACAATAAGGACTGAGCGGACAGCGTCTACTAGATTTTCTGAGCATACGAAACATAGCAAAGCGTTGTCAAGTATAATTGACAGACATTTGACTGACACAGGACATAGAGTGGAAATTAGTCATATACGAAGAAAACTGTAGTTATTTCGTTTACAAGAAGTCATTACTATCAAAAGATTTCAACCCGACTGCTGCATACACAGAAAGATAGAGTGATTAACCTCTCACTATCCTGGTAACTGTAACTGTTGCGTTTGTGTTTGGCTTTGT
Organism: Trichobilharzia regenti; assembly: GCA_944472135.2. NCBI lineage: Eukaryota > Metazoa > Platyhelminthes > Trematoda > Strigeidida > Schistosomatidae > Trichobilharzia > Trichobilharzia regenti. Next base: position 147,943,906 of record OX235270.1, on the reverse strand, counting down.
TGAGTAATACTGTACCTAATTTTCCTTTCTGATTAAATTTACTTACCTGTTTGTCTGTGTTATAATTTTCCTTTTACTTGGAATAAAGCTTAACTTATCTTGTCACTTTCACACTCTCAAACTTTTCATCATATTATGTATACATTCATTTTGTTGTCGATTATTGTATTCTTTCTCCAGGTCAATCCTTATTTCTTTGCAAAATTGGAACTCTGCTCCTCTTTCTTGTCTAATTGTAATATAAACAGTTAGACTTGTTATCACTGAATGATTTGTCTACTTAAATCATTTGGGAATTACATTTCTTACACTTTCAATCAATAGATTGACGTTGATGAGATTAGAGTATGATGTTCAAACCTTTTGTAACTTATATTTTAATATTGTTTAGATTGCAAAGGATGCGCTTTTCGATTACTACGTTACACTAACGTAGTTATATAAAACTCTTATTTCTGTGGAGTTTCTTACGAAAAAACTGCGAGACATCTTGTAATTATTTGCCTTTCGAACACTGAATCTGTGGATATAATCTTGTTGACAGATAGTACCTATAACTGTCTGTTTGATGTATTGTGACTGTTTATCATTATCTAATATCTATAACTGTATATATTGTTGGATTTACATGTTCAAGTTGGCTCAAGTCAGTGAGTCTATGATTTTGGAATCATTTTGGTTAACTGTGCTTAACTGTGACATTTTTATTGTTGTTGTCGCTTGTTGCCCTTTTTGCTGTGAATTATTTGCTGGTGTTGTTCTGACTGTTTTATTCCTTGTATTCCTTGATTTTCGGTTTTAAGGGGAACAACCCACAAGGTCACTTCTCTCTAAACTATATCTTAATGTAACAATCCCTTTCTCAGGCGTGAGGCTAGCAACCCCAACCTGTAAACAAAGTTGCTACAGAAACTTCAGCACAATGAATCCTCTTTGCACCAAAAAAAGTCTGTGTGGTGACATGGAACGTCCGCATATGTACGAGATTGGAAAAGCTGCCCAGATTGCAAACGAGATGAAAAGATACGGAATCCAAGTACTGGGAATATGTGAAAGCAGATGGAACGGGAATGGACTCACCAAATTGTCAACGGGTGAGTCAGTGATCTACTCCGGTCACCCAGAAGATAACCACACGCACACCGAGGGCGTGGCTATCATGATGTCACCAACGGCAACGAAAGCCCTGATGCAATGGGAGGCGATCTCGTCCAGGATAATGACCGCCAGATTCAACTCCAAAGGAAGGAAAGTGTCAATCATACAATGTTATGCACCCACAAACAACGCAGACCTCGAAAAGAAAGAAGAATTCTACAGACAATTACAGGCAACAATGGACAATACTCCAGCTGGCGACATTAAAATACTAATGGGAGACATGAACGCCAAACTGGGACCAGACAACACAGGAAGGGAACTCATCATGGGTAGAGAAGCTCTCGGAGAAATGAATGAAAATGGAGAACTCTTCGCCGACTTCTGCGCCTTCAACGAACTAGTGATTGGTGGCAGTGTATACAAGCACAAAGATATCCACAAGGCTACATGGGTGTCACCAGACGGGCAAACCAAAAACCAAATCGACTTCATCTCAATCTCAAGGAAGTGGAGGCGCAGCCTACTGGACACAAAAGCAAGAAGAGGAGCAGACGTTGGCTCAGACCACTATCTCGTACAAGGGACAATCCAAATCAAATTAAAAGCTTTCAGGGAAACAGGAGCTGCAGATAGACCACAAGCCAAGTTCAACACTCAAAAGCTGAAGGACCAGGCTACAAAGGACATCTTCATTGCAAGCATAAAGGACAAAGCCGAGATACAAATCAACACTAGCGAAGAGGTCAGCGTCGAAAAGCACTGGAACAACTTGAAAACGGTGTGGAGTCAAACCTGCATGGAAGTTCTAGGCAGAAAGAAGAGACAGGACAAACAGTGGCTCACTACGGACACTTGGAAACTAATAGGGAAGAGAAAGACAGTGAAACAAAAGATTATCCAGTGCACGACGAGCAACAAAAACAGGAGCTGAATGCAAGCTACAATACACTGAACAAAAGAGTGAAGAAGAGTGCCAGGGAAGACAAAAGAAAATATTATGAAACCATGGCAAACGAAGCAGAACAAGCTGCAGGCAAAGGAGACCTCGCCACACTCTACCAAACAACTAGGAACCTATCGGGCAAACGTTCGACACAGATTAAGCCAATAAAGGACGACAATGGAAAGTCAATCACCAAAGAGGTGGAGCGAAGAAAGCACTGGGCTGAACACTTCAAAAGACTTCTAAATCGTCCGCCACCTACAACGCGCCCAACAATACCAACAACGGAAGCAGAACTACCAGTGAACACTGACCCCCCGACGAAATCAGAAGTCCTGAATGCAATCAAGATGCTAAAAGCTGGAAAAACGGCAGGACCAGATGGAATCCCAGCAGAAGCTTTGAAAATAGACCCAGAGACAACAGCGGACTTGATGACGCCACTACTGGAGAAGGTGTGGAAAGAGGGCAAAGTACCCGAGGATTGGAAGAGAGGATACTTATTCAAACTTCCAAAGAAAGGAGACTTAAGTCAATGTAAAAACTGGCGTGGAATTATGCTTCTGTCCATTCCAAGCAAGATACTAAGTCGCATCATCCTGGAGAGAATCAAACAAGCCCTAGATGAAAAACTTCGTCCGGAACAGGCCGGATTCAGGAGAAACAAATCATGTATTGATCAAATCGCCACTCTACGGATCATCATTGAACAAAGCTTGGAATGGCAGTCACCTCTCTATCTCAACTTCATCGACTTTGAAAAGGCCTTCGACAGCGTCGATCGAGAGGTCATTTGGAAACTACTTCGCTACTACGGGGTCCCATCGACAATTATACATCTCATCCAACAGTTATACGACAATGCTGCATGCCAAGTAATCCACAACGGGAAACTTACGGAAGCCTTCGAAGTGAGGACGGGAGTGAGGCAAGGCTGTCTACTATCACCAATGATCTTCCTGATTGCAATTGATTGGATAATGCGACAGACAACGGCAACCAACGAGGGAACAGGCATAAAATGGACTGACACAAAAGACTTGGAGGATCTGGATTTCGCCGATGATATATGTCTGATTTCCCACAAACTGGAAGATATGCAAGTGAAAAGTAACAAGTTGGCAGAAGAAGCATCAAAGATAGGACTTCAAGTGAACATAGATAAAACAGAGGTGATGAAGATTCCTAGCCAACATCAACAGCAACAACAACAACAATCAGCATAAATGGGAAGAACCTGAAAGAAACAACCTCCTTCACCTACCTGGGAAGCATCGTCTCAACTACAGGCGGAACTGACGAGGATATCAAAGCCAGAATCGGAAAAGCAAGACAAGCTTTCATTACTCTCAAATCTGTGTGGAGGTCAACAGCACTCAGCATCAAAAATAAGATCCGGATTTTCAACTCCAATGTAAAGTCAGTGCTACTATACGGATCAGAGACTTGGCGAGTCATAAAGAGCATCTCAAACAAACTTCAGACCTTCATTAACAGCTGTCTTCGCTCAATACTCAAGATCAGATGGCCAGAAAAGATCAGCAACAGGGATCTCTGGGAGCGAACCAATCAGGAACCGATTGTGAAACAAATAGGCAGGAAGAAATGGAGATGGATTGGCCATACGCTGAGGAAACCATCAAGTGACATCACTAGACAAGCCATCGCTCGAGTGGAACCCGAAAGGGAGGCGGCGAGTTGGTCGTCCAAGGGTGACTTGGAGGAGGTCATGCGAGGAGGAGATGAAAGCATGTGGACAGACCTGGAGCGGGGTGAAAAAGTTGTCAGAAAACCGAAGGCAATGGAGGTGCGCAGCTGAAGCCCTATGTTCCTCTAGGAACTAAAGGATACAATAATAATAATAATATGACCACCACTTTTCTCTTGTCAAAGGTATTTCAGGTGGACTCTACTAATGGTATTTAACTCTTATTGAATTTTGTAACAACAGAAAGGAAAATTTATTTTTCATGTACGAACAAGCTAACTAACTTACTTCTAATATTTCACCGGTCGAACTGCTTAGTAAATAAAGTTGCTCGTTTTCATCAACAGCGATAACTTGATTGTAAGAAATCCACTGACAATAAAAATTTACGAAAATGCAAGGGTAATAAGAAATTAATAAGGTTATGGTGCAAATAACAGAATGCCAATTATAATGAAGATGTGTGCATATATGGGTTATATAACAAATGTCCATTTTTATCAACTTATTTGATATAGGAACTCATGTACCACCACCCCAAGTAGTTGGGTGGCGATCACTACACACGAACAACACCAGCATACCGATTCAAGACTTAAATAACGTGCAAATAAGAAAAATAGCCATTGAAATCTCGTTTCCAAAAAGAAAAAATTGAACTTACAAATGTAAAAAACCAAATTGCTCAATATCGGCAACTATACATAACATAACATAAGCCTACAATTTTCCACTGCCTGCCTGACTGAGTTAGATCACGTTGTCAAACTCCACAGAACACACACGTAAAGAAAAAATAAACTAAAAGGGACTATAATTAACGGAAGTGTACAGTAGAAAGAATAATTACGTGGTGAATAACGCGAATTTAATAGATCTAAGAGGTTACAAAGAGTCAGTGCTTCTGTGCCACTGTGCACCATATCACAGAGAGAGTCTCAAACCACCGGTTCTTTGCGTGTCGACGACTCCAACCAAACAGTCTACATCCCACTTCGTGGTTGACTCCAACCAAAGGTAAGGACTACACCGATTGACACCATGTTTTGATTTGACCATCCCTAATTGTTTCGACACCTCGTTCTATGTTAATTGACATCTCCCAACGAAGGTGATAACTATGTGTAATACGCGTCACAGTCATTTCAATCCGTGTAGTTTCGCAGCCTCACCGATATCGCTGCTCTTTAAATCCAACACTCTAAGCATAACCGCAATATCACTCACTACATTATGCCACGCAAGACAAGGCATCAATGGCAGAAGATAGTTAGCCTCTTCACATCTTCCACTTTTAACATCCATGTCTCATAGTGGTAAAGAAGCACGAAAAGAAGTGTTACACAGTACACACGTCCTTTGATAGATAAGCGAACATCACATTTGCATCGAGGAGGCTAGCAGTTGGCGCATGTCAAATGAACGTTTTGTATAATTTTGCTAGCAATCAGTCCATTACGGTAACTTCCTAAATAAATGCATTGGTTCGCATGCTCAACCATTACATTCCCTCTTTGAAATTGCACCCGGTGCAGACTAATCCAGCAGCATAGACATGAGAAAAGCACACGCCAAATATACCGATATTTCTGCTCAGTGTGTTCGGAAGACTATACATCTTGTCAGAGTCTTCACTTAGAAGTATAATAATCGCATACTCTAAATCACGGAAGTTGATTTCTTCTTGTTCAGTATCTGAAACAAACGGAGCATAAGTGTTGCGTGAACACAAACCCCAAGGGGGAGGGGACAATAGCCTGATACCTGTCACACGTGATCTGTTTGGAGTGGTTGAAGTCGAAGTCAGTTTATCAGTGTGACACCCATACACACCTGCTATTAATTGCACAGTTGAGTCGAGGTTTAAGTTATTAATTTAAGTTATTATTAACCAATGATTCACGAGCTCAAAAATCCAGTCTTCACAGTCAGCTCACTAATAGGCGTGAAACAATAGGAATATTTAACAATATATATTTCGTAACTGTTTGCTTTTCGTCATTTCGTTTTCGAATATAAGAAAGGAGATATTTGAGTAAAAATACGCTGCTGATCAAGTGATAATGCTACAACAATCACTCAATAGTCGTTCTGCATGATAAACTCAGCAAAGACTTTCTAGCTACTGAAGATTTTCACTGTGCTTCTCCTTTGATTCATTTCTTTGTTCTATCTTATCACATTTGGTCTATTGAATCAATTCACTACAAGTATTTGACCAACTCTTCAATACTGTTCACTGTTTCCACAATTCTTACTGTCATTGATCAAACATTGTCGGATGAATTTCTGACACCTCTGTTTGACCTGAAAAATTACCTACCCTAGAGAATTGTTGCCAGAGCCATCATCATCATCATTCTGTCTGTCTGTCTGTTTTCGACATAGAACTTTGCACCGATGTACGACAATTCGAGTCGCCACACTCCGTGTAGCACACAAATCAAGAGAAGAAAGTACAAGAAATGTATGATAGGGACAGTAAACAGAGGTCTTAGACAAAGGAATAGTAATAACGAAGAACGATCAAGTTTCATCTGATATCATAAGGCACAAGGAGTGAATACATCTGCGCCATTGAGAACCATTTTGAGCCATATTACCAATTGTTTCCAACCATTGGTTTTTACCGTCCCGAGGACCCCAACCAGGAAGCCAGTCTACACCTTCCTACGTGGCTTAGACGAACTGTTGTAGATTTCATTGACTGGTGCCATGTTTTGGGTTGACCACCACCAGCTCTTTTCCAGCCTGACCAGTCCTATGTCAGTTAACATTGCCTGTCGAGGAAGGCGATGACTAGTCACACCTAACACATGTCCTAACTATCTCAGTCTTTGTAGCTTCACAGACTCATCGATCGATTTCCCCTCCCACCTTACCTAGCACTCGACCGAAGCCTAACCTCAATATTGCTCACCTTATTTTGCCACTTCACACGGGAGATAGAACGCAGGCACCTATGGTCAAAGACAGCTAACCTTATCATGTCTTCCATTCTCAATGATAGGGTCTATCTCGCAGTCATAAAGGAGGACGGAGCGGACTGATGAGCAGTACATCCGCCCTTTGGTCGATAGTCGGATATCTCGTCTACGACAGAGACGGCGTAAACTGGCATAAGCGAAACGAGCCCCCTGTATCCGTACTGGGATTTCGTCAGAGATCGCCCCGTTGGCACTGGCTGACGGTAATTCCCAAATAAATGAAGCGGTCAACGTGCTCTACCACTTCACTCCCTATTTCTAAACTAGGAGTTAAATGCAGTCCAGTCCTGTAACTTGATCTTACATTTGGTGGGAGTGAATCGCATGCCAAACATTCAAAGATTGCAGCTCATCATCATTTGCATCTTCCGCATTATTACACCATAGTGTAAAGAAGAGTACGCAGAGTATTCGGCTAACAAGTTGTAGAGAAAATTTATGAATTCACTAAGTTATTGCTTTGCTTTCACACATTTTCTACTATTTGCGTATTTTTATTTTATAATTCGCAGTAGAAAAAAAAACAGTTCGTTTTTCTAACATTGAAAAAAAGGCTTCACAGTTACCTTGAGATTGAGGAAATTTTGCTCAAAACTAAAGGAATACAACAATTTGAAGTCGAGTTGATTCTCATCATTTTTGCTAGCAGTTGTACGTAAAAGAGTAGAACTGTCTGGAAAATTAGGTTCTGTCATTTGTAAAGAATCCACTGAAGTATTATTTGATCCAGAAACTCTAGACACTTGCATAATTTGAATTCCTGATCCCCGTCCAAAAGCAATAAATGCTTTGTCTACAGAATCAGCACACCAATACCAATTCATGTAAGGGAGAAGTGCAGGTGGCCCCTAAAAATTTAATGAATTCAAGACTGGTTTAAGATTAGCTTAATACATTGTATTTAATAAGAAAATGTATACAAAATACAAAAATCCAGCATTATTCCAATAAATATTTAACATATTCACTCACATACGCGTAAAATGACCAGAAGTCAATTAACTGTCCAACAAACCTGGTTAGCTACGTTTAATCATCATCACCACCATTATAACTTGTAACTTTGACTATAAGGCTGAATAACTGACTGGTTTCAATATAGAACTTTGCGTGGAAGCACAGCAGTCCAAGTCACCACACTTCAAGTAGCAGACACACACAGGAAGACGAAAAAGTAACATGGAAAAACATAAGGAGTTAATGGATAGAGCAGATAATAAAGAGTGGACATGTCTCCGCTACTGAGAACGATTTCGACTAATATTGTAACAACAGAAGACAAGGCCCAGTCAACAGATCGTTTATTTAGCAAATCAACAGATATTTAGAGATTTTCATGTACATTATTATAGATTATTGTAAGCAAAAAAAAAACAGTCTTCTGATTGGTGGTTGTTTCTCACTGAAAGTTAATCTTTCATCTCTTTGTGGCTGTTTCTTCAAGTTCAAATCATCTATCTGCAAATTGTATCCGCCTACGTGAAGTCTCCTGTGATTGGTTGTTGAGTCAGTCTTTGTTCTTATTTTTCTCATAACCAATATTAGGGGCATAAACATTGACGTAAATTACTGTCTAACAATTTTGGCTAGCAGCCAGCTCTCACCACAATATCGCCAGATCTCTCCAGCCATTGGTTCTCTTAGAATCTCAGCGATCCCACCAGGCAATCTACACTTCCATAGGTGTGTTATGGACGAAAGTACGAATCGAAAACAATGTAAGATACTGGCTGCACTATTGATTAGCTGCAATATAGCATCTTGACTACACGTAATATACCCAGTTACCAAAGACATCAGGACACTTAGAGTCTGTGCGTGTGAACAGCACATAGAAGGAGAGTGAACTGGAGTCCAAGTCTACCCAGATGCATACCCGTTAAAAAAAACTTAAAAACACTTAAAGCATTTGCAGGCGGACTAGACATTTATGGTGGTTAGTATTAACTTGACTCAGTTTGATCTAGTAATTTCAGACCAAGCTTTATTTTAGTGCCATCCAATGTACACCACAACTGGTTAAAGTGAAATATATAGGTGTTGCACAGTAATTCGGTGAGCATTTACCACTAGAAAACTGACCTTTAATGGTTGCCAGTAGGCAACTTGTATGCGAGGACGCAATTGCACAATAATGAACTTGTTAAAAGATGCCATAGCTAGAAGAGCAGACGAATACAAGACTGAAAGTTTGGCTGCTTTATGCTGATTGTCCAACTGTTTCGGATCACGATGTCCATCACTTCGCACAGCATTTAATCCAAGAGCCTCCATAGCACATATTTCGACGCGACTGAAGCAAAACAGATACAAACAATCGGTTCAGTCTATACAAAAATACGTCCTATTCAATTGTAAAAGTATTTTTAAACACTTGCGAAAACAAAAAGATATTATTTTAATTAGACGAATCTATTCTAACGGCCAGATGATTTACCTACCCACCAAACTTCAGCTACCAATAGATCCCATCAATAAATCATTGTGAACCTGATGAAGACAAATTTTTTTTATTCTTTTACGTTTCCAGTGGAACATAGGGCTTCAAGACAGAGGCTTGAAGTTTCGGTAGCAGTGGTGTTGTTTTTACAGGATGGGCGTTGCTAGCCTCATGCCCCACCTTCCCTCTTTACCAGTCTTATTACTGGCACAGCGAGGTAAAGGAGGAGTGCATCGGCCAGCGATCGAATCCCAAACTAACTGCATGGTTGCCGAGCATTCTATCGCAGTGCCACCGATGCACTGATGAAGATATGTTTTAACCTAATTCTTAATTTATATATTTTTGTACTGTATAGGTTGTAAGCAGGTGAAAAACAATGAGCTAAACATGTGAGTTCATACTACTCCGCAATTTTCGTTACGCTGGTCTTGTCTATTGGCGGCAAGTAAAAAAAACAGCCAGACAATTTGTCCATTAATTCGAAATTGTTAAATATTACCGACTACATTTTTTCTGTGAGGTGGGAGATAAATTCAAGAGAGGAAAAAATAATCCACTGAAATCACACATGTCTCGCATACTTTATCCCTCTGACGTGTAATCAACTAGTGGAATGTTGAATCAATAATCTGTTTGTTGAAAACTTACCTTCCAGAAAAGAAGCACATGGATTCAACCTTCATACCGACTAATCCTTTCCTAGAAAGGGGGAAAATAAAACGATATTAGAAACAAAGTAGACGCATATTTAGGACATATGAGCGGGATTACGCAATTCTAGAATCAGGTATAACTGACAGAATGACGGCTTGTTTATTCTCTAAACACTGTTCACTTAGATTGTCAGGTAAAATATCCTGAGCAGCATGATCATCTGCCAGTAGTCCTTTTAAGATAACTTCATGATGAGTATGGTGAACAAATCTGTTGAGCGAGTTCATGCAGATCGAATGCTATCAAAAATGAATGAATATGTTTCAAGACATTATAGAATACAGTGAAACAGAAAAACCTATGAAGAGGAATCACCATGTGTACGGAGATAGTCATTCAGTGAAATAAATGTGAACGGAGTATAATCGAGTAATCTTCCAACAGACTTTATTACCCCATTCCCACTACTGACTTTCACCAGTTTATAAACAGCTACAAATCATGTTAGCTAGGTAAATCCACATGTATTATCTTCAGGTATCGAGTTAGTTCAGACTCGCACCTTTGATTAGAAGTGCAATAGTGACCAACGACAGAAACTCAAAGCACATTCCATGTGCGTCGGTGGCACAGTGGTTAGGACTCTCGCCGACCATGCACATGGTCCGGAGTTCGAGCCCACGCCGGCGCACACTTGATATCTATGGTCGGCCTGCAAAATTTGGGCCACCGATATCCATGCTGAAAATTCCATACTTGTACCGAAAATACAGTGTGGAATCAAGCTGTAAATCAAAAATAAAAAAAAAATAAAAAAAATTCATTGTATTACTGTCGGAAGAATCAGTAACTATTCGAGTACAACGACTATAAGCCAAACAACTATGCTGAATGAGGCTTTTAACTACAAACAAGCTCTAAGGACATCTGAAACCATAAATGTCAACATTAATTGAATTAATAAGTAATTTATTCGAACATACATCGATAAAACAACAGAGATTTGTAAATCACGGGATAAGAGTAGAAAATATTTAGTGTTTCCTAAGCTTCGACATTATATCGTGGAGGTTTCGACATATAGCGTGGCGATGTTTTGAGCACTAAATCCACGCAATTTATAAGAAATGGAAATATTACAAATCCTTATGATGAAACATCTAATTCAATTTTAGATTTTCCAGTCGATTGATTGGACTGAAGTGCTCGGTCTCATCCACCGAATAACTTCTAAATTACATGTCAAGACATCGTCGAAGCATCTGCACAAGAAGCCGACATGTCAACCTGAGACTGAGCACTTCGGTCCACTCAATCGACGGGAAAATACAAAATTAAATTAAGTAATTCATAAGACCATTTGCACAAGATGTGGCTCTCCTGGCTCAAGTGGTCTAGTGGATGACGCTTTGGCGTTTAAACTACGGGCACTGGGTTCGAGCCTCGGTGGGAACATCATCACCCACTGTGGAATGCAAGTACATCCGAATGACCAGTCCCAAAAAGGACGAAATACACATCCTGGATTCCCCTTCTAGTCACCATCCACCAATTAACTTATGATGAGAAGTCCACGACCAAATAGCGAATTTTACAGGAAACCGAACAATTCCTTGAAAAATTCATTATGTGAATTAAAATCCACCCAACAGTGGAACTGAATGAGTGAGAATGTTCAATGAATCAGGTTAGCAGAATACAATTTATGCAGTGGTTAATTAATATGATGAATTGACTGTCTGATGAAAATGCGAAAAGGAATACATATATTTAGAAATTAACAAAGAAATAAAACACAGACAATTCAGAAAAGCTTTTCGCAGTAAAACTACATCTTGACCTACGTGAACTTGAGTTGAAATACCGATCCACCAGTGTCGACACAAGCAGCCAGTGAAGAAACAGTGGTAAAAGAACAAAGACTGACAGAATGGTCAACGCCGTGTGCATCATTGATGACGCATAAAAGGCGTCCGTAACTACTTGTATAGGTTAAAGAAATGGAACTTCGCTTTTTTGGGGCCATCGAAATTTCTTGTTGCAAAGAACTTTGACTAGAGTTGATGTCATCATGCTGTGCTGTTCCTGTGCTGTCAGACTCATCATCTGGATCATGAAGACGGCCTTTTATTGTATCTTGTTCAGATTCGTCACATAAGAGTGAAGCAGGAATTTGCCAAACTGCAATTCTACCACTGCGGTAAACAGACATTAACAAAGTGCCAGTCGGGTTTTGACTTATAACAGTTATTGGACCTTGACCTTCACCAGCTTTTGCTTCAGGAGAATTTGTCGGACTTATGTTACCAAAACAAAGTCTCAAAACTTGGTGTAAATCTATGTAATTCAAGAAAAGCAATCTTAAATGTAATGCGACTGATATAAGAAAGGCGGTACTGAGAATGCATCACGTGTCCATCTTTTGAATAATAACATTGAATGTGTATTTATGCAAGCGATAATTAAATATATCTGAGTATAAAGGCGATACATATTCTCAGTTAGTCTGGCATCACATCTAGTCTGTTGTATAAACAGTAGTGAAGGGTGTTGATAACCTGCACACAAAAATTAGTAAATCACAGTGAATTCCTATAGCTCTGTCAAAAGTGATCGGTACAAGGAGACTGATTCTGGTAGGCTGCCTAAAAGACAAGGAGAAAGGTTTACCTCCGGAATGTGACAACTTAAATAATCATTGTTCTCTCCTTTTACAGTTTCCCCTGTCAAGTATTACAAAGTGTAAATGGAGACTATATAAAACATTTGAAGTGGAAAATCTTAAATGACTGACCATTCATTGTATTATTCAACATTTCTACCAAAAAGCGGTTGCTTGATTAGAGTACACCCATTTTTCGTTATTTACAGTGGCAGTAAATGATGAATATCTAGACTAACATTATCAGACATATTTCTGTGCATCAATTCATTTGTCGCTTTCGTAAACTATAAGTACAGAAGCATTAGCACAATTATTGGGTGGGAGATAAAAGTTTGTAGCATATTAGATCAATATGTTACCGGGCCTTAGATCACACAGCTACTTCACACTTTGACAGCTATCATGAGTTTCCTGTCGATATGATTAATTCAACCACTGTTTTAAAATCCACAACAGAAAGCAAGTTTACGAATATGATATGATATTCAAAGAAAATTACTGACAGAGAGGTAAACCGAACCTAGCGGTAGTACCTGGCCGCTCGAACTTCATTAAGTAAGACTTCGGGTGCGTACATACATACAAATGACAGAAACAAACTATATCTTGTTGTCTTAATATCACTCGAGTACTGATCGTTAAAGCATTTATGCGTGAATATATATATATATATATATATATATATATATGATGAAATGAACTTTGTTAAGTATGCGGACGATCTAACTATTTCAATGTCTGTTGGCTCCTAACTAAACAGTACAAAGATGAACAGCTTTCTATCAGGAGTCAACAAATGATCTTCGTCTAATGGCCTTACACTAAATCCTTCCAAATGTCACACCGTTAATTTCAGTTTCCGATGTAAAAGAGAGTCAAACGAAGCTGTTGGTTCCTATGATCGTGGCGAAATTGATGATAGTGATATGAAAAAATCGAGTGTGAAGTTAAATATCTTGGATTGATTCTTTCTTCTGACCTCTCCTGTTCTTCACATGTCTTAGGGATTTCTGAAACAATATTTCGTCTGACCTCTTAAATTGAGAAGTTAAGGCGCTCAGGCATAACCCAACCCCTCTTCTTACAGTTTGCCAACTCGTGTATCTTACCTATTCTTCCTCACTGTTTACCCTTATTCTTTCCTGGATTGCTTAAAAAAGACTATGTCATACTTCGTAGAACTTTGAAGACTGACTGTCAGTAGGGCAAGTGGAATTTAATCACGCCATAAGCGTTGACATTGTCATTGAAAGGCACTTGATGTCAAGCAACGAATTCTAGACTTCCGGGTTGGGGTCCTCGAGACGCTAAAAACCAGTGGTTGGAAACACTTGGTGACATGGCTCAAAATCGTTCTCAATGGCTGGCTGGCGCAGATGCATCCACTCCTTGTGACTTATGATTTCCAATGAAACTGTTTTGTTCTTCGTTATTACTCCTCCTTTGTCTCACACCTCTGTTTAATGTCTCTATTATGCTTTTCTTGTACTTTCTTCTCTTGATTTGTGTGCTACATGGAGTGTGGCGACTGAAACTGTCGCACATCGGTGCAAAGTTCTATGTCGAAAACAGACAGACAGACAGTTCATCCGAACTGCAGTCTGTTGGGGCGTAAGGGGAGACTACGAAAAGGCAACGACGAGTAGCTCCGTCTTTCCTTCTTTTAACGGACCCATTCAGACGGACCGCGCACATACGACTATCTACTGGGATCCACCCAAGAAGTGATTTTTCCGCCCTAACACTCGGTGCTATCCCTACACCTGCGAGCCCTCGACAGCTGGCTAAGGGGTCTCCTGACTCCTTTAAATTGAATTTTGCAGATTCACCTTGTTGACCGGATGAGGTTAAGTGAATGACCCCACACTCGGGTTTTGTATGCGTGTATCCGAAACAAAACATACATCCGTGGCTCGAGATGCCAGCGTTCTTGCTAGTGATGCCTGTTTTCCGATTTGGCAGAGGGTCCTGACGTTAAATGCTCCTATATGAAGTTGGCAAAGTGGCTTTAAAAGGCTATCTGAGATGTTTCTATGGCTCTCACAGAGTGAAGTGAAGATGACTCATTAGCCTGCAGAATAGTACTAAGTGTAGTAGCGAAGCAAGATGAGGAAGGTGATGTGAGTGAAGGGGAATGATGCTCAGAAAGGCTTCGTGTGCTTTTGGAAGTGTGTGGGCGATTGTTACCTCCCGGCTGCCCACACCGTGGAAGTTGATCAATTCTTCGGGTACCTGAGACAGAAAGAGGGTTAGTGTCGCGTGACCACAGAGACCTGGGGACAACTGCTTGAGGCCGGTCACACACGGCCTGTATGAACTGGTTTCTGGGTTTGGTTCCGTATTAGTAAACTTACCGCCGGTTACGGACCACCGTAGGGTAAGTCGGAATGTACAATTTTTGGGGTCGACGTTTTCTAACCCCCTCCCTCCGGAGTGGAGAGACAGCATAACTAGCATTCTGGTCATTTGAGGTAAACACCTCACTGCTGTTACACTCCTGTTCCCCAACAGTACGACTTCGCCCTCAGACCCCAGCATAGTGTAAGAAATATTCTTACGCTGAGCCGATAACTGCTTTTAGTTTAATCGCTAATCTAACAACCTTCCTGGCATGGTAGGACCTGCAGCAACATTTGTTTCAGCCAGTGTTGGGTCATCGCGATGTGCAGGCCCGACCACCACGCCAAGGTAGCAGCTATCGGTCGGGCTTGACAAAGGAGCACAGAGAAGAACTTAAAAAACTCATAAATGATGAGAGACTGATAATCACAAAGCCTGATAAAGGATCAGGAGTAGTCCTCCTTGATGGAAGTGACTATATTAAAAACATGAGTGATATATTTAACGCCACACAGAAGTTCCAAGAACTTGTGGAGAAGAAAGACTTCAATAACAAAATAGAGAATGAATTAACCAGACGTTTGAAGAAACTAAAGGAGGAGCAGATATTTTCTGAAAGTATATATGAAGAAATCAGACCAACGGGCACGTATACGCGAAGACTGTATGGCCTACCTAAAGTGCGTTAACCAGGGGTACCGTTAAGACCAATACCTGATAAGCCGAATTCGCCCTACCATGCTCTAGCTGGATAGTTATCAAATATTCTCAAACCTTTGCATGAGAAGATAGTGAAATATAGCGTCAAAGATGTATTTAAATTCGTAGACAAAATCAAAAATATTAATATCAAGGACAAAACCATGACATCTCTAGACATAACATCTTTATTCACAAATGTACCTCTAGTAAAAAAAAGTTAACTAAATATGTGAAGAAGTGGATAACCAGTCGATAAACATCGGCGTCCGTACTGAATTCCTAAAAGAATTGTTAAGGTGTACCATGAATGTAAACGTCAAATTTGACGGCATGCTTTACAGGCAAGTGAACGGAGGTGATGGACTCCCCGTTGAGTCCCATTTTGGCTGATTTCTTTCTAAGTAAGCTAGAAAATGGACCTTTGAACAACCTTATCAGTAAGTTCTCATTTTATTGCCCGTATATGCATGACATCTTCATTCTTTGTGATAATGATTCGGATAGGAGAACAATAATTACTGAATTCAATGAAGTACATTCTACTATGATTTTCACGTGCGAAGAGGAATCCCAAAACATAATTGCCTTCTTCGATGTCTTCCTAACAAGAAGACCAGATGGTAGCATAAAAAGAAATTTTCACAGAAAAAGTACATGGACAGGATATTATACGCAATTTCACAGCTTCGTTTCTCTCCAGTACAAAAGAAATTTAGTAGACCCTCAGCCACAGGGTTAGCGCTATATGATCAGAAGAGGTAATTGAAGATGAACTAAGGATTGTATGTGATACCTTGATTGAAAATAGCTATCCTGACAAATCTGTCAAGAAACCCATGACAACGAAAGCGGAAAAGGACTACTAACTATCCGTACACAAGAAGCATCTTTAAATACGACTGCAATTCAAGGGAGATAAAGCAAGTGAAATAATTACGAAGAAATTAAGAAAATCAGTTCAGAGAACTTTTAATGCTGGCGAACTACACGTCTTATTCTCTACACGACCGATGATGATTCCTCAACTGAAAGATGAAGTACCTAGACTAGCCATCTCAAATTGTATCTACCAATTCAACTGCACTTGTGGTGGAGTGAGTTATATCGGCCGTTGCTTTAGGAACTTGATTTTTCGTGCTAGAGAACATCTCCTAGTATGGCTAAGTAAAGATGTAGTGAAAACCATCAAGAGTTCGACATTAGACCAAGTGGTCCAAACCGGCCGACCACAAAGCCAGTCAGCATTGAAGAATCGTTCCCTATCATCCTCTACCGGGTGCCAAAAAAATTGTAGAAAACATCAAAGTACCGTATGCTCCAAACATCAGAGGCTATCGAGATTCGCTTGAAACAACCAGTGCTTTGTACACAGTAGAAGCAAGTCCAGCTAGCCACCACTAGTGCCCTGGCCTTCAGTAGAGATTATAAATTCATGAATTTGTATCATTATCTTTCCTAATTTCTCTGACATTCAGTGTGTGTTGTTATGTTGATGCTATCGAACTGTAGTCCATTGACATTACTATTAATATTGATTCGATGTTATTTAAACAAAAACATAAATTTTGTTAAAAACAATTATTCATTCATTCACTATTATGGATGGATATATAACTGTAGATCCTGATGATGAAGTTATCCAGAAGAGTACTCTTTGTTCAGTGTCCATTCTTTTGAATATATATATATATATATATATATATATATATATATATATCACTAAAAATCACTCAACAACTATGATCACAACCGAAAAACTATAGACTCACTGAAAATAAACACGACCCCTTTGCTAGTGCCAATCGCCAAATACTTACGAAACGACTAAAAGAAGAATATATAAATTAGAATACCAAAATCTTTATGACCTGAGAATTTGACATGAAGAACGAACATTATTTAAAATTACCCATGAACTTTCATTATAAAAATAACATCCCTAATCAATATAATTTCGTGAATCAAGGAAATAATGCTGTTCAAAATCTAAAGTAGACAATCACGACAACTTTAAAAAGCAATGTGACACATGAGTGAAACTGTGGAACGCTAAAAGTGACTTATGCATCTAATCATCAAAGACATAAAAAATTCTGCGTACTAATACTAATACTCTGAAAACTTGCAATTAATAGTGCCCTCTGAGCTGAAAACTCACTTAACACTAGTACGATATCTCGAAGTGTCAGGGGTTAGGTATTCAAACTATGAGATACCCATCGCGACCAGCTTCATACCCATCAGTCCATTCACAGCGAATTTGAATAGGAATATTGACTTGGTAATTCTAACAGACTCCAGTGGTTGCCGTCAGTTAAAATAAACACTCTTCACAAGCTCATATGAGTCTAGAAAAGTTTCAGTCAAGTTTCTTGACAAGTACAATAAAAACTTTTCTGTACTCCCTTCACATCCAAACATTTCTACAGTAAGTCATCGTCGACTGAATCAATTGCTGTCATTAGGTCTGTCTGTATGACTGGCTGAATACCCAATTACGTCAGCATTATGACACTTACTAGTTAATGTCCTGAGTGACGGTAAGCAGAAAAGTCGGTCACAAGGAAAGCGGTTTAAAAGTAACTTCATACGGAACCACTTACCTGATAGAAAATACTTTGAAAACAGTAAAAGCATAATGTTTCCTGTGTTGTGAACTTTTCTTATAATACGTATCTAATCATATTCATATCTCTACCGCTATTAACACTCTTTTTCCCTTTACACGTTTAAGCCATTCCGGCTTCATTGTAAAATGAATAAAGCCTAAATTCTTGGTTCATTCGTCTTTTCAAGATTCAAGCATCACTCATCGTTCTAAGACTCAGTCACCTTCGTAACAATTTATTCATTTTACAATATTCATGGAACGATTTTTCCGACCTGATTGGTTCGACTTAGAACCTAACGCAGTTGGAGCTGCCAAGAAGTGGGATCACTGGTTTGCGACTTTTTCCTACTTCATTGAATCAATGGGATCCGAAAATCCTTCGAAACTACATATTCTCTTCAATCATATTTCTACTTCTGTGTACGAATGCATTTCTGAATGCAAAACATACGAAGAAGCTATCGACACTCTCAAGAGTCTCTACAAGCAGCCTTGCAACGAAGTGTTTGCTCGACACTTGTTAGCAACGTGTAAACAAGAATCTGGCAAAAATCTGGATCAGTTTGTTCGTCGACTCTAGTGGATACCGGAAGCAGTGAGAGCTACATCTCTTCCTCAGTTGTTCGTAAGTATAACTGGAAAGTCCATAAGTCTCGAAACAGAATCACAATGGCGAGTACGAATCTTACTAGTCATACTGAAGGACATTGTTTTCTATCCATCTGCTATAAAAACCAACTTATGATCTATTCAAATTTTCCATTCTTCATAATTTATGTGCAGACGTCCTTCTTGGACATGATTTTTTAAAACTTCACAAACACATTGAGATTCCTTTTGGGGGATCAAAGCCGCCTTTTTCTCTCTGTGGTCTACCTTGTGTTCGCGTCGACCTGCCTACTCTGTTTGAAAATCTTTCAAAAGACTGTAAACCGATCGCGATAAAATCCCGGCGTTATTCTCGTGAAGATGAAAGTTTTATTTCCACCGAAGTCAACCGGTTACTGCAAGAAGGTGTTATTGAACCTTCTAATTCTCCTTGGCGAGCTCAAGTTCTTGTTACGTCAAACGAACGCCATAAAAAGAGGATGGTAGTTGATTATAGTCAGACAATCAATCGATTCACTTTTCTGGATGCTTACCCATTACCTAGGATTGACGAAATGATAGAAAAAATCGCACAATATGACATATTCAGCACTCTTGATCTGAAGAATGCTTATCATCAAATTGCCCTAAGGAACGAAGATAAACCATATACTGCTTTCGAGGCTTGTGGGAAACTTTACCAATTTTGCCGAATTCCTTTTGGTGTTACCAATGGCGTAGCTTGTTTTCAACGCATTATCGATGAATTGATCAGTAAAGAACAACTCACAAGCACGTTTGCCTACATTGACAATGTCACTATCTGCGGCAAAACTCAGGAGGAACACGACAAAAATCTAAACAAGTTTATGGTAGCAGCACGCAATTATGGAATAACCCTTAATGATTCCAAAAGTGTGATCTCAAGCAGAAGCATACAATTACTCGGTTATGAAGTTTCAAAGGGGTTATTAAACCAGATCCCGATCGGCTAAAACCTCTTCGTGATCTAGAACCACCCACAGATATCAAATCTCAACAACGGGCCGTTGGATTATTTGCTTATTATTCACAGTGGATCCCTCGCTTCTCAGATAAAATCCACCCATTGGTAAATAATCGGATTTTCCCTCTTGATATCGAAACTCGAAATGCTTTTGACAAACTGAAAGACGACTTAGAACGTGCAGTCGTTGTGGTAGTTGATCCGAAAGCACCCCTTGTTGTTGAAACAGATGCTTCAGATGTCTCAATTGCAGCTACATTAAACCAGAATGGTAAACCTGTCGCCTTCTTTTCTCGAAGTGAGAAACATCATTCATCGGTTGAGAAAGAAGCCTATGCCGTGGTTGAAGCAATTCGTAAGTGGAAGCATTACCTTCTCGGAAATCACTTCAAACTTGTCACTGATCAACGTTCAGTAGCATTCATGTTTGACAAGATTCATAAAGGCAAAATCAAGAACGATAAAATAATGCGTTGGAGAATTGAGCTATCCCCTTATCAATATGACATCATTTATCGTCCTGGAAGGGATAATCAAGCTGCTGATACATTTTCCCGTAGTTTCTGCGGTTCCTTGCAGTCAGTGTGCGACTTGAAATTTCTCCATGACTCTATGTGCCATCCTGGAGTTGTCCGAATGATGCATTTTGTACGCTCGAGAAACCTTCCATTCTCCCTTGACGAGGTGCGCAATGTAACCAGTAAATGCGTGACATGCTGTGAGTTAAAGCCTCAATTTTACAATCCCTCTAATTTCAAACTCATAAAAGCAACCCAACCTTTTGAAAGGTTAAGCATCGACTTTAAAGGACCTCTACCGTCAGCTAGCCGCAATCACTATCTGCTCACGCTGATCGATGAATATTCTCGATTCCCCTTTGCATTCGCCTGCCCCGACATGTCGTCTCAAACGGTAATGAATTGCCTTTGCCAACTGTTTTCGATTTTCGGTATGCCTTCTTACATACATACCGACAGAGGCGCTGCTTTCATGTCTACCGAATTACGGGCATTTCTTCTGGAGAAAGGCGTAGCAACCAGTCGTACTACCTCATACAATCCTCAAGCCAATGGGCAGGTCGAGCGCCTCAATGGAACACTTTGGCGTGCCATCACTCTAGCATTAAGATCACGGGGCCTACCAACGGCACAATGGGAGTCTGTTCTACTCGACGCCTTGCATTCCATCAGATCTTTGCTCTGTACTGCAACGAACGCCACGCCACACGAACGACTGTTTACCTATAACCGAAGATCGACATCTGGGACAACTCTTCCTACTTGGCTCACTGTACCAGGACCAGTACTTCTCCGGCGGAGTGTTCGTCAGTCCAAATTCGATCCCCTGGTTGAAGAGGTGGAGCTATTGAATTGTAACCCGCAATTCGCTCACGTTCGCTTCGGTAATGGACGTGAAGATACAGTTGCTCTTCATCATCTGGCACCCAAAGGCGAAGATATAGATCAAGTTGAAAATTCAATACCGGAGGGCGACGCAATTCCTGAGCAACAAGTAAATGGGGATGCGACCACTGATCCTAATATTCTTCGTGAAGAAAATACAACTGAAACGAACAACGGGCGTATTCTTTTGGAAAAACAACAACGTGTACGGCCTTACAATTTGCGTACCAGAGAAGCGTGACATAATGGCTCATTCCTTTTCAAGCCGCAGTGAATGTTGTGAACTTTTCTTATAATACGTATCTAGTCATATTCATATCTCTACCGCTATTAACACTCTTTTTTCCTTTATATGTTTAAGCCATTCCGGCTTCATTGTAAAATGAATAAAGCCTAAATTCTTGGTTCATTCGTCTTTTCAAGATTCAAGCATCACTCATCGTTCTAAGACTCAGTCTCCTTCGTAACATCCCGACTGAAATATATAAAGTAGGCACTTAGCTACGCATTACCTGTGGGCGAAATGAAATAGCACAGTCCAAAAACCTGAGACCGAATTTACTTAAGATAAATCACCTATTTATACCTGTAACCTGAAAAACATCTACAGCTAGAACTTTTACTTTTAACATGTATCGTGTTTGAAAACCTTTTGATATTGAAAACAGAGAACTTACTATACATGAGGGGTCTCCAACAGTGCCTTTCAGTACAGCGTTCCTAAGCTGACTGGATACAGATGACAGGAGAACCTTTCGAATAAACACTGAAGTGCTAGATTGTTTGGATGACTGAACAGATTGTAGAGAGGCTGGAGAGCATGTCCTCAGAGTAGCACTCTCATCTAAAAAGTTTATAAGTGCAAGTATGATGGCATACCGATAGTAGCTTGAAGTAAGTCCGCCTCAATATCGGAATCAATCCTGTCTTCCTCGGATATAAAAGAGCCCTCCAAACTAGAAAGATCAGGAGAGCTTATCGAGGTAAGACTTTTCGTAAAATCACTCATTTTCAAAAATCATTAGGTAACGTTGTAAGCCTGTTTAGAAAGAAATGGACAGCTGCACCTACAAAACAGAAAAAGAAACACTGAATAAGAAAGGCAAAGATAATCTGCAAATTAAGAATTGTTTTTTAACGAGAAAGTACACACCTGAGGTGCTAGTTAAAATGCAGGATTATGGTTCCTTCATTTGTGTCAAGTTCATTGAAAGAGTTAGACATCTGATCTATTACATTTGCATGCTCAACAATTACAACAATATAGGGGGACAAGTAAGGCAATACCAACAATTATGCAGTGTATACATCAGTTTAGAACGCGTTAAGACGTTGTACGATGTTAGACATCCAAATTTGAGAATGGGAAAACTGAACACGAAAAAAGATGGATAGAGGATGTGTTCATCATTGAATTCAAGTGGAAAAGTATACGTCCCCGACATAGTGACACGATATAGTACAGCTGAAGAACCATTGTGGCTCTCGTCACTATCGATTTCTACTTTGATAGTACCTTTCGTTATGTGTGACCTTCGAAGCTCGTTGTCGTCTGATGATTAGCTCTAACATTTCCAGTCAAAGTTCCCTACTGATTTCAATGAAGTATGGGCTATTCGACACGTGGACATTACTATACTTTAAATTGAAAGATCTTTAAACTCGATACCTCTTGACCATTACATTCAATAATGATCTGATGTTCACCTTCTGCATGTGATTCATACACATAAGACTTGTTTCATTATTAACTTTAGCTTTTACATTTACGTCGAATGGGCTTCCTAGTACAATAATATCATTTACGCGTAAATGCAAAGAATTAAGAGCGGAAGTACCGTTGGCATTATCTTGACACTCTATATCTACATTACTTCCTACTTCAACTGAAAGGCTTACGCTAATATAACTTGGATCTTGTTTATCCACCGTGAACCGATTTGGTTTATTGGGTAAAGTCCCATATGAAACCTGATCCACCGACATGTACACGCCTAGGATCATCTATTTTTTTTCTCAAAGACGTGAATCCAAAAAGGAGCATTAACAATATACCTTACAGCTTGAAATACACTAACCATATATCCACTATTCTTTGTAGTATAAGCTTCATACTATTGTGCTGGTTATCATTGGAGAAAACTTCACAAATAAGCATGACCGAAAGGATAGGATGACCATGAAAACAAACCTGTATCTGTAGTATGCAACCTTAATTCAAACTAATCTACAACATTTGTATATGGCGAATTCATTAGAAAAATGTGTCTAGCCTTTATGAAGGTTAGGATCCATTGCTATAACTTAGTTGGCTGTACCGTTCTAAGGATAACTATAGATCGAAGAACAGAGTGACATTTAAAGAAGAAAACAGCACATACTAACCAATCAACCAAAACGAGCATACTGGAACACGAGAGGAAGAACACGGAGTTCGGAAGTGAGCAGTACTGTTTTATTATAACAGAGTAAGTTTAAAGTTTAGTCATTTATGTTCGGTCCCTTTACATTTTCCGATAGTTGGTCGACTTATATTCATATGGCCCGTATCTACAACAGGAAAAATACAGTTATACGGCAATTATAAAGAGTACATATCACTTTGGCAAGTGTTACAACTATCCTACCTTAAAAAGAAGGCACTGTCGCTGTTCCGGTACGCCGAATCGGACAAATCAGTCATCCATCTGCTAGAACATCACACAGCAGTATGAGAGGTCAACGTGATTGAGTGATGCATGGGCTTCAACTCGTTATAGTGCACCACCAGGACCTCTTCCAGCCGGCGGGGATGCCGGATATTCAGACCAGAGGACAACGTTTAGTCCACAGTTATGGCATTGCTAACAATTTTAATCTTTTTATAGAATGTAAAGCAGACTCAAGTTAGGAAGAGTTTCATATGCTGTATGTGTCACCAAAAGACTAAAGGCGTCGTGTTCCAAATGGAATTTATTAGTCTCACAATTATTATGAAACTGTAGCACAGAATAGCTCCGGTTCTAACTTTGCTACCGGTAATTTTTGGCAGAACCAATTCATTATCACTAATTTTAACACAAGAGCTCGTTTCAAGCGGAAATACCATTAATCCCAACTCATTTTTGAAATCAGCTTACAACAAGAGGGTAAACGTTAGAAACACACCTACCGCGATGAATCCCTTTCCAATCCTAATCTACGAAGCGAGCGAAACATTTGCTGTTTACACACATTGGTAAAAAATATCTTGCTCACCGTCATCACCTACTGTTCCTGTTTAAAGCCAAGTATTCCCGCACACCCGCATCACGCTCTCGACCATCTCTGCCTAAAACAGTAGACCGATTACAGGAAAATTGTTAACACAGTGAATCAAGAACATCCAGTTAATTATTGGAGCTTCATCACTCCTTTTAGTCTTGCGGTGGATGCCCACGAGAATTCGAACGGGATTTTGTAATTGCTGATGGTAAAAAATAAATCGGCTGGGTGAGTTGAATACTTCTGTCACTATATGCCTACAGTTTAGTTGGGCGTAGCGCCTTAATATCTTTCCAGGCTTTTAGATGTAAATTAGAATCCAATTTGAATGAATTGTTACAGCTAATCACTTGCTTAAATCCAATCGTCAACTCAAATTCATCACCTAAATCAAAAAGGTTGGTTGAAACGTCCAGATCTGTCATTTAGACAATCATAAAAGAAGTACGTGGTATCAAAAACAGCTTGTCAAACCATATAACTAATTCCACTAAACATAACAGTAAACGGCTAAATAAGATTTTTTGATTAATCACAGTGTTATACAGTAATATTAACTGATGAAGTTTCGTTACTATTACTGTATAACACTGTGATTTATCAAAATGAAATCTTATCTCTAATGGAGTTATACTCTACCACAGTGCCTGAGTTTTATACTTATATCAGTAAACGACTAGACTTAACTACAGCGTACCGAAGAAACGATCAACTGAATGACCTTTAACAATCAAGGCGTCGCTTAGATAGAAAACTATGTTGCCTGAGACAAAATAATTACAATGATTACAATCTCTTATACTTACTATTTTTTTATTACAGCTTGATTCCACACTGTATTTTTGGTACAAGTATGGAATTTTCAGCATGGATATCGGTAGCCCGAATTTCACAGGCCGACCATAGATACCAGGTGTGCGTCGGCAGGGGATCGGACCCCGAACCATGTGAATGGTCGGCGAGAGTCCTAACCACTGTGCCACCGACTGTACCCCTGTCCGTCAATGTGGCTGGCGGTACTCCAAACATCTTTTCTCAGTGATATCATAGAAATGATTGCTGTGAATGTTTCTGCAGAGCCGTTCACTACCACGTGCTTTACTATTCGTCATGGTCGCTATATCTTAGTCTTGTTCAATACATGTATTTCGCTGTCACAGGAAAATGTCGAAGGGATATATAACGACCTAAGCTCATACGCAACCCTTAACACGACCTCTAGCGCAAATTTACCGAATACGAATGCAGGCATATCACAATTGGCTAAGCGCTGGATAAGTCACATTAATTTTCACTCATTTACCTCATTATCCGACTGCTAAACACAGCTTGGTAGCCAATAATGTGTACAGATACACGGTTCATTGGTGTTGTAGAGCAGCGTAGTATACAGTTCTTTGGAAGAACACATGTGCTGAAATAAGTAAAGACTATCAATGAATGTCTTATTGGGAGACATTCGAGGGATTTACTCCGCAGCTACATTTCAACCCCAACTTCAGTTGTGATGTAAACATTATAACACTAGTCAATGTTTTATTCTCTCTATTTGCAGGAAGACATCCGGGAGTCAACTGTCTGGACCAGGAGATACAAGAATTAAAGAACCTAATCTGAAAATCTGAAATCTAAACATTGAGGAGGACCAGTAAAACTGTTATACTCAGAAACTGTACTCCCACACTTTTTAAAAGTCAATTTTGTGGGATAAACGCTCTCCTGCACGGCTTTCTGCTTTCATTACCTGTGTGTCTGCTGGTTTCCAAAAATAACGCCAATATCCATCAGCTGATCAAATGACCTACGTCCGTCTACAGGCTGCCTACAGGCTGCCGTATAAAACCTTTTTAATTACGCGCCTTCATTATATACTCATCTGATTGGCTGATCAAGGTCATTGCATCTGTTGACTAGGGTCAGACGACTAGGTCGCTATTTTTAAAAAATCTAGCACTTCCCAGTAAAATGAATTGATTTATTCATAATTAACGTGCATAATTTGTAGAAAACTTAATATGAACCGTGAAATGAAAGCGGCAGCCTGTAGACGGCCGTAGGTCATTTGATCAGCTGATGAATATTGGCGTTATTTTTGGAAATGACGTCAAGGTTATGTCATTTTTCGTTGTTTTACACACTTTTTTACATATATTCCAGTTAAAAGTTGATGAAATACGGCGTATTTAGCAGAAATAGGCAATGGTGGTGTCCTTATCCGGCCGTAGCTTACAGGCAGTTTGCAGTTTTTTGGAAAAACGTACTTTTCCGTTCAAAATACGTCGAATTACTTGAAGAAACATGTTATAATGATCCTTTCGTGAATTTTCTTTGCATTTTAATGGATTACACATGGACATGACGAGGTGGGATAGCTCGTTTCGGTAATTATATCATTTACTTCCTTGTTTAATTTTCGTAATGCTGACAAGGCTACTCCATATGTATTTCTTTAGGAAAAATCTTCAGAAATACTTAGAAATTATAAACGCAAAGTAATTCCTTTTTTTATGGCATAAACTTGATGTTTGCAGGCAGATGCAATATGGATTTTATATTATTGAAAACTGTGGACTTACATAATTATATACAATTCAAGTAATTATTTCGTCATTTTAAACATATTTAATGGTTAGTTATTGTGTTAACACTGATAACAATGTCTATATCTGTATATATCTTATGTCCTTTTTCAGATAATATCTACTTTCGGGAATTTCATGGATTTCGTTGATAAAGAAAAAGATACCTGCACTGTTGTCGATTTTGTATGACATGTTAATTCATTAATAAATGTATTCCTCGTTAATCGTTTGTTTATTCTACTTGATAAGACCGAATATTAGCCCTTGCGTAATATGTGAGGTATAGAGTATATGAGGCTATCTTTGAAATACTAAGTAGTAGCAGATATTTGGAAAAGCCTATTGGTAAAAGATTATGTTGTGGTCAAATAAAGTAAATATGTCTAAACCGTAGAAGAGCTCTTGCGATTATAAAGCGTTTCGAGTTATCTATCGTCATAGCAGAATACGTAAACTGATTCCCGATTCATAGTCACAAAGTGAGAATAAATTTACCTGTGATAGTTTGCTTGTGATTTCTGCATTTCGCAATGTAACATAAGGAGAGACTATACCTATGCTGTTAGATGTATAACTCAGTGCAACTACGGTTATCGTAATAATTAAAAACAGAATGCCTAGGGCTCTCACCCACGGAACACGATGCGTTGCTATCTGCTCCTATAACCACGTAAACAAAAGTTTTCCAGACACCGCATTTACTCCTAACAGTTTACCCTCAACTCCTAACTTCGCACGAGTTACTTATGTTACTGGAACACAATCGCATTACAACAGAAGGAAGACAGATTCATTGAAAAATTGTTTATTAAACAAAAATCAGATTTCAAATGTACAGATAATTCAGATGAGTAGTCCTTTGTTACCGTCAGTAAGTTCCATCTGAGAACACGGCACATATATGTTTTTCCATAAGTCTGAAAAGGTTTAAGAAAGGCATAATTAACTTGGGTATTACATGCATGATCTGAATAAAAATTTTTTCCTGATAAGCATTTACAAGTAATCACTTTACAAACAATATATATATGTACATATAAGTAGCCCAATAGTTTTCACTAAACTTAAGGGACTTTGCAACCTATCGCTGGTCGATATCCAGTAGGTCCATTGAAGCATCGTGAAATGATAAAATTATCTAACAACAAGTTATGCAGTAGTTTTCAAAGCTTGTACAAATATTTTAGCAAAAATAACAACCACTTTATGACAAATAATAGGTATTGACAGCAATAATAATGACATTCATGTTCATAGTGACTATAAAAACAATAATAGGTATTATCATCGCAACGAATTCATCATTAACTTAGATAGACAACTAATAATTATACAATCATGTCAAATAAATGTATCACTTAATCTTAAGAAGCATGTGTTTACTTACTTTCACTGTATTCTATCAATAATGATGTGCTCAACAAGCTTATTCCAAATGAATTCAAGATTAATTCTGAAAGTGAGTGAAGATCCAGCTTGTGTCAAATAAAAACATGTAACTTACATGTATTACACTGCTTACTGAGACATCTGATACCTGCTTTCCGATCTTCGTGACAAGAACACAGTTTATCTAGGTTTACCTACATATACATGAGTATATGTATATGCTGCATGAACCATGCCATTTTGATCATGATTAGCCAGACCACTGTGTATATCATACTTATTTAAGGATCTCTGAAAATAATGGTCAAGCAATAATTGAAGTTGCGTGAAGTTATTACCTCTTCAGAACATTGTTTGCATTCTTCACACCCCTAAGAAGTCCTTAGATCTTAATTTGGCATGAATTCGTTGAATTCAGCAAATAAATCCACCGGTATTTCATTTCCCTCCTGAGCTGTAATAGTTTGTGTTGTCAGTTATCTCTCAAATTTGATAAAACGATCCCGGAAATTCAGAACTTAACCAAGCAGCAAAATGATGTTTGAAATTACCTCAACTAGAATGACAAACTGGCCAATCACGAGCGAGCTAATCGCTTGTTTATCTCATTCGCGGTCACTCAAAATTACGGCCGTCTACAGGCTGCCAATGAAAGCGGCAAGATAAGAACCCCGTTAACGTGACCCCCGATAGTAATTCAACCAATCAGACTAATGTCGATCAATCTGTCTCACCCTCATGTCTGTTCTGTTCAGACACCCAGAATATGTCACCTTCCATGTGGTTATCTCCACGCACTCATGAGCTGAACAACCAAGCATCTGAACTTCGTTTTCTCAGAATGCTCAGAAAACACCTCCTTTGATGTGGTTGGATGCTCACTAACAAAATACCCTGTTCGGTAGCGTCACTCAAAAGGCTCATACCTACTATCATCTGCCTCTACTGATACCAATTCTTTAAGCTTTGTCAAAAGGAGTTATAACTTTCCTAAGTGCTCTGTAACCAAAGAAGTTAACTTAGATAGCCGTTGCAATACACGGACTGATTTGCTATTTGTGCGTCGGTGGCACTGTGGTTAGGACTCTCGCCGACCATGCACATGTTGCGGGGTTCGAGCCCGCCCCGACGCACACCTGATATCTATGGTTGGCCTGCAAAATTTTGGCTACCGATATCCATGCTGAAAATTCCATACTTGTACCGTAAGTACAGTATGGAATCAAGCTGTAAATAAAAAATTAAAAAAATTAATTGTAGGAATAAAGCTGTTATTATTAATCACTCAACATCAGATCCGGACCCTCACTGTCTTGGTCGATCTGTTAGGCAGAAAGCTCACGGCCAAGCATCCAAGCAATTTGACAGGCCGTCGCGTTATGTTCGCTACTATAACCCATAAGACACCCCACTGTAAAAATCTCCATCGGTCACAAATGATACGTAGACGCAAGCCTAATGTAAGTGTATGGCTCGCCGTCTGCGTACGCGATGGTGACGCGAAGGCAGAATACTCGTCAGATACTCAGGTTATCCGGGGTTGAGTCACCGCCGACGCACACCTGAACCTCACTTATCAGGTAAGAAGCCTGGCAAAGAGTGGGATTTGGACGTGAGACTAGCAAACGCACCCCGAAAAATAAAACCACTGCTACCAAAACTTCAAAGCTCTATGCTAGAGCTGTATGTTCCGCTCGGAAGGCAAACGAATAAAATAAATACAGAAGTCATCTACGCAACACACATCCACACAAGCGAATAAGCTAGAAAATGAAGACATTCTTCCATTAATACATGATGTCTACTGACTGACTACGATACACTTCAGCTTTGTGGGAGGATTATTCAACGAATTTCCGTGGAAAAGATAAAGTGTTAAATAATAATAATAATTGCTTTATTCCAAAAACAGTACTCATGATACAGCAAGGAATTTTCAGCATTCAGTACAATATTGCATCTAATTTACCCAAAAACGACAAAAAAATTAAAAATACACAATACATAATAGTAATAAAACGATTGTTGTAGCAGCTACGTAGCAAAATACTGTGTGCCATACGGAGAAAAATATGTATAAAGTACAAAATTGTAGTAATAATAGTAATACCAACTAATATAAAATAGCAGAGTAACGATTTAAACGATAGAAAGTGTAACACCATAAAATACAGAAAGATGAACGATAAAAGGGTCGATTCACTGTGCTAATTACATAGTAACTTGTAAGTTTCACGTCTAACAGAGTCTTCGTCACATAAAGTACGGGCTAAATAGGGTATTGTAGAATTTCTATACTTAGTAGTACGAGCATATATCTTTTTATATTGACTTCTCGTCCTACCTGATGAGATACAAGGGGACAGGTGTGAATAAAGGGGGTGCAGAGGGTCTGACATTATAGCCTTTGCCCATTTCGTACAGGAATTTATATGCCTCTCGACTATAGTATTAGCGAGCTCATGCAGTGGCAGACCACAAGCTCTACTCACAGCATTTAATACTCTTCGTAATATGATATAATCTTTTTTGAGAAGCCCAGGAAAGATTAATGGAGAGAAATAGAATACAATAGGTAAAATACAGGAGTTTAAAAATTTCAAAACTAAAGGTTGGTTGATACCTGATTGTCTTAACTTTTTAATGTAGAAGGTAAGACGAAACATTTTCTTAGAGATAGATAAGATATGGGATGACCATGAAAGGTCAGAGGAAAAAACTAGTCCAAGGTATTTAATACTTGATTTGGTTTCAATTTCCGTGCCATCTATGCTACAGGGATCATGAGAGTTAACTAGTTCAAGTATAATACGATCGTTTTCATTGTGCACGATAGTGCTAACATTAAAAAATACACTACTAAAAGCATGTGGAATATCAGATTCCTATTGTACCTGCAAACGATTGCGTTTATCCTCATCTAAAAAATTCTGTCCCATAATGTTCGAATTCAGTAGCACTGTGGGTGCAAGCCGCTCTGTCAGTAGCCAGCAACTTTTGGGAGATTGGGAGGTTTTGAAAATATACGCAATAAACGAAAGGACTCGGTCCTAATTCGTGTCAAGCATACCTCGCCTAGATTACTAGCTCGCTGGTTTTCTTTCCTGTCGCAAGCCCGGATAAAGAGGAATGGTTGGTGCGTGTTGCTAGCAGCTCCACCCCGCAAAACTCAACAAAATCGCTATAGAAACTTCAACGCGCATACATATTGAAAATTCTGAAAAAATATAAACAATAGCTTTACTTTTCGCTAGAATCGGGGAAGCGAAATGACGCAGGCTGGTGAAGGCCTTCGGGAAGCCAGTCAGACGATGTGCCTTCTTTCGATGGGTGCCTGGAATGTTTGTACAATGTATGAAACTGGAAAGGCTGTCCAGATAGCCGCTGAAATGAGAAGGTACAGAATAGAGGTGTTGGGAATCTGCGAAAGCGGATGGAACGGAACTGGAAGGTGCCAACTACCAACTGGAGAGACGATAATCTTTTCAGGCCACTCAGGGGACAACCACGAGCACGCCGAGGGAGTGGCTATCATTATGTCACCAACAGTAGCCAAAGCTCTCATGCAGTGGGAACAAATCTCCTCCAGGATAATCACAGCTGTGTTCAACTGAAAAGGAAGGAAGCTTACAATCATCCAAGGCTATGCGCCTACAAACGTCTCAGAACAACAAAAGAAGGAGGATTTCTACAGACAACTACAAACAGTAATGGACAACGTCCCAAATGGCGATATCAAAATCTTGATGGGTGATATGAATGCGAAGCTGGGAGGAGACAATACAGGAAGAGAACTCACCATGGGTCGAGAGGCCCTCGGTGAAATGAACGACAATGGTGAACTCTTCTCAGACTTCTGCGCCTTCAATGATTTGGTGATTGGTGGTACTGTGTTCAAACACAAGGATATACACAAGGTGACATGGATTTCACCAGATGGAAGCACCAGAAACCAGATAGACTTCATCTCAATCTCAAGGAAGTGGAGACGGAGCCTACTGGACACAAGGCCAAGGAGAGGAGCAGATGTCGGTTCAGACCACTATGTGGTACAAGGGGCTTTCAATGTGAGACTAAAAGCCCCGAGAATTTCTGTGGATAGGCCGCAATGCAAGTTCAACACTCAAAATCTGTTGGACACCACCATAAAGGACACTTTTACTGCAACTGTAAAAGCAAAGCAGGAAACACTACGTAACATCACTGAAGAATCATAATAATAATATATTTCTTCCTATTTATGCAGGAACATACCAATTGTACAGGCATGGATAAGTTATTATATAAATTACACAATTTGATGTATGATGAATTTACAGTTTGGTTGTTCTCTCTGACATGAGAGTCAGTCGGAACAGTCTGCTATAAAGTCTGTTTGTAGCACATAAAGAGATATAGAAATATTGTCTTCGCATTAAAAAAAACCCAGACATCAGATGAATGTAATACGGATATCTGGGAAAAAAAGCTTGAAGTCAATTCTCTTATATAACTTTGTTGTGAGCAACACCCTTGGCTTAAAGTTTATTGATGTATTATGTTGAGATCAGTGATATATTTATTCCATTTTTCAGCAGTCTTATCGTAGTTTTATAACAGGAAAGAAATTTGATCGTGGAGGCGAAAACTAGATAAGGTCATGTGAAGTTGTTTTACTGCATCAAATGGTGTCGAGGTCGATTCCAGAATTCTCCATTTGCTCCATTTGTGTCTGCATGGCGGACTGTATTCGTAAGTTCAGAAAAATGTTGAAAACTGTTTGAAAACCAGTTGCTTCTTCATTTCAGATCATGAATACTCATTTACAGCATGTTCGCCAGCGTCTTCAAATGGTAGAATTGGATCGTTCATGGAATTTGAGTGGTTATGAGATAGATGGTTTGGAATTAATCCTCATTTCAGTTTAGATGCAGGGTTGTTCGACCTCGACCAGAAGATGAATAGGAGTAGCAGAGTACCAAAAAGAGAAAGTATGTGAACATTAAAAGGATAATAATGTATATATGTAAATGTTTATGTCAATTGTATAAAACATTAGTAAAAAATTACTTTTAATTATAGTTGTCTTTTCACGTATTTATGCGAAGTCTTAGAGTTTATTTAGTGTCATAATGTGTATTAATGAGTCTGAGCGTTTTAGTGTTCTAATGACTGATGCGTTTTAGAAGTAATTAATGGGTTCTGGTAGGGATAGTCTTTGGAATAAAACAGTTTATATAGCAAGCGTTTGAAGGTTACAATAAGGTGACAGGTCCTATTTCTAAGGGTAAACTAATCCTGTATGTTCCGTACTAGTCTTTATGCATCCATGCTGCTAGTTTATTTAGTTTTTAGATTGCTAAGGGTGTTGAAGTGCGTTTTTTAGGTGCTGTAGTAGATTAGTAGTTGATTCGTTTTAGGAGTAAATAGTTTATTAATATAATCAGTAGAGTGAAACAGTCTGTATAGAGAGCGTTTGAAGCTTGTAACCGAAGAGCAAGTTCTGACATCTAGGGGCAGGCTATTCCATATTTTAGAATACATGACTGTGAAGAAGTTTTCACGGAGTGTTGACTTAAAAGAATGAGTTGTCACTGTGGAAGTTTGGTTACGCAGATCGTAAGAACCTTCCTGTGCGAATTGTATGTCCCTGTTACCTGAGAATGATATTTTGTGAAGGACCTTAAAGAAGAATATTAGGTTTATAATAAGTCGCCTTGTCCAAAGTGGGTCAAGTTTTAGGATCATGCACCGTGAGATGTAGTCTTTCTTACAATCATAGCCAAGTAGTTTTGAGGTAAAATATCGTTGGATACTTTCCATCCTTAGCTTGTCACGTGTGCGAGTGCTGCTTATAATAAATGGACAGTATTCTAGTAGTGGTCTGACACATGTTTTGTACAGAATTAGCTTGGCTTCATTGTCGTGAAAGTTCCTGAGTATGCATCCTAAGAGCATCCTCGATTTTCTAGTCTGTGATGCTACTTGCTCAGAGAATGTCAAGTCACTAGAGTACCTCAGGCCTAGGTCAACGACACTTCGGAGTCTGGTTAGGTTAGCAGATTGAAGCGTTAATTTCAGGTCAATTGAGGGTGCGCCGAAGCAGATCCAGCCACATTTGTTCAGATTGAATTGGAGATTCCATAGGGACGACCAAGCAGTCATTTTATCTAATTCCTTCTGCACTACATTCTCGAAGTTCCCTAAGTCATCACTTTGGAATGTATAAGCTACTTTTAGGTCATCTGCAAAGATGAATGGTTTCCCGTGCGTGAAGCAAGCGCATATGTCATTGATGTATAGCGTAAATAGGAGGGGTCCAATGACACTACCTTGTACTACACCAGAAGTGATAGGGCTAGGTTTGGAGGTTGCAGACCCGAGTTTAACTATTTGGGACCTATTGTTAAGGAATGATTTAAGCCATCCTAATAATGGGTCACGTATTCCTAAGGAGTTCAGCTTATTTGTTAGCAGTAAATGGTCAACACGGTCAAATGCCTTAGAAATGTCAAAGTAGATGACAAGTACTAGTTGCCGTCTGTCACGACTGCTGGTTACAAAATTGAAGAAGTCTAGGTGACATGTTAAACATGATCTGGATTTCAGGAATCCATGTTGGTTCGGACTTATAATATTGCGGCTAAGCATATGTTTGATTAAGTTATCTTTGACTAGTCTCTCCATAATTCTAGATGCTATAGGTGTGATATTGATCGGCCGGTAGTTACTGACTTCAGTTTTCGAGCCAGATTTGTGTTTAGGCATAATGAATGTAGTCTTCCATATGTCAGGGTAAGTTTGAGTTTCTAGGGACATTGTGAATATTTTAAGCAGCAGTAGAGGAATGTCAGGGCCACCATATTTATAGAAGTAAGATGATATACCGTCGGTACCGAAACCTTTTGAACTTTTGAGGGTTCTTATAGTTTGGTTAATATTAGCGTAAGTGAATTGAACAGTGCTAATTTGGTTTGGTGTGAGTGGAGATGGAGTTTGTGCCATATTAGTAATAGGGTGTATATCGAGTAGCTGGACTGAGGGCTTAATGTAGTTACCTGCAAACGTTTTGTTGAATAGTTCACATATGTCTGCAGAGTTAGTGCATAGCCTACCTTTGTCTATGAGGAGAGAAATGCTGTGGTTTTTGCGATTCATTCGCTTCCTTAAGATTTCTGTGAGTGCATACACTCTAGCAGGACTGGCTACTGCGATGCGTTCTTCCTTTCTCATACGGAAATCTCGAGCTTGTGAGATGGAGCTAAGGGTGTTAAGTATTAGACCTAGAGTGCCAAAGTCGTGGTGTTTGAAGTAACTTGTTGAGAGTTTCTTCAGTTTCGTACGATCCTTTGGTTTTATGAATGACTTTCTGTGTGGGGAAACCTTTAGTGTTTGGAGTGGAATGACAGCATCTAAGCATGTGTTAGAGTTATGGTAGAAGATGGTTAGGGCTCTCGAGAGGTCATCAGTAGTGAAGTATTCATCCCATTTGGAGGATCTTAGCATTGATTCTACCAAGGCCCAGTTTGCCTTACTATAGTTCCTATATATTACTTGTTGTGAAGTGGAGGTATGAGATGCATTGCTACTCAGCGGAATTGGCAGTGCACACATTACTGTTTTGTGGTCGCTCCCTGGAAACTCAGAACCTACTAGCGTTGAAAGGGGGCTTATATTGTGGCAGAAGATTAAGTCTAGTACGTTATTACCTCTTGTGTGACAGTTTGTTTCCAGCCAAGTATATCCAGTGTGCCTAAGAACTTATCAAATTTAGTTGGGCCTGTGGGTATATCCCAGTTGATCATGCATGGAAGACCACTGGAACTCTTTAAAGGTGATTTTTAATGAAACGTGTTCAACGATTCTAGGAAGAAAGAAGAGACAAGACAAGGAATGTCCCTCAACGGACACATGGAAGCTAATAGAGGAGAGGAGAATGGTGAAAGAGAAAATGATTCAATGCAAAGACGGACAGGAAAGGAGACGCTGAGTTCAACTTGCACAGCACTGGACAAAGAAGGGAAGAAGAGTGATAGAAAGGACAAAAGACAATTCTACGATAATCTGGCCAATGAGGCTGAGAAGGCAGCAGGCAAAAGGGACCTGAGGACACTATATCAGATAACCAAGTCTCTATCCGGGAAGAGATCAACACAAGTGAAACCTTTAAAAGACAGCCAAGGGAACCCAATTATCAAGGAAGAAAGACAGATTAAACAATGGGCGGATCACTTCAAAGGACTCTCAAACCGACCACCACCTGCAACCCATCCAGAAATACCAACAACAGCATGTACACAACTACAAGGTGACACCAATCCTCCAACGAGAGCTGAAGTCTTGAATGCAATCAAGTTTCTGAAAGCTGGAAAATCAGCCGGACCAGATGGAAAAACCTCTGAAGCACTGAAAGCAGACCCAGAGACTACAGCAGACATGCTGACTCACTCCATTATTGCAAAAGGTCTGGAAGGAGGGAAAGGTGCCTACTGACTGGAGGAAAGGTTACATTGTGAAACTACCAAAGAAGGGCGGCTTAGGATTCCACAAGTACAAGTACAAATCCTGAGTCGCATCATCCGGGAGAGAATAAAAGACGCACTGGATAGAGAACACCGCCACCCACTGGAACAAGCTGGATTCAGGAAAGACAGATCATGTTCTGACCAAATTGCAACTCTACGCATCATCACAAGACAAAGCATGGAATGGCAATCAAACCTCTATCTCAACTTTATAGACTTTGAGAAGGCGTTTGACAGCGTTGATCGCTAAGTATTTTGGAAATTACTCGAGTACTATGGCGTACCCTAAATATTCATCAACCTTATTCAACAGCTATCTGTACGACAACGATGGCACATGTGAAGTGATCCACAAGGGAAAACTCGGCGAGGCGTTTGGAGTAAACACAGGAGTTAGACAAGGGTGCTTATTATCACCAATGATATTCCTAATTGTGGTCGACTGGAATATGCGTCAGACAGCGACTGGGAAACGAGAAGACAGGAATATCCTGGACCGACGTGAAGAACCTAGAAGACCTGGATTTCGCTTGTAGATGATTTATGTTTGATGTCACACAAAATCGAAGACTTACAAGCGAAAACCGACAAACTGGTCGAAGAAGCAGCTGGCGAAGACAGGATTTCAGGCGAAGATAGACAAGACGGAGGTTAAGAAAATAACCAACCAACAACAACAACAGCAACATCCAGCGTCAATCACCATCAACGGGAGGGATTTGAAAGAGGTTACTTCATTCACTTATCTAGGGAGCATTGTCTCAACTACAGGAAGTCGGAACGGACGAGGATGTCAAATCGAGCGAGAATCGAGAAGCCGAGAAACACATTCATCAACCTGAAACCAATCTGGAGAAATGCAGGGGAAAGTGGGGATGGATTGGACACTCGGTGAGGAGACCGCTAGGTGATATCTCGCGTCAAACCCTCAAGTGGAACCCGAAAAGGAAGCGGCGAGTGGGACGTCAGTGCAGTTTTGACATATTCTTATTTTTGTACATGAGGGACGCCAGTTTACAGTCATCATCAGTTCGATAAATTACACACACGATTAGTAAGCATAGTTAGTAAAGATAATATAATAATTTACATATTTTTTCCTAGCTATGTAGGAAACACCAATTGTATAGGCATGCATATTGTTTAAATTACATGATCTACGGTTGCTGTCATTTTGTCTTTAGTTTGTGGGAAAAATCTGATAACTAGCGATTCAATAGACCACATCAGGAGATATAGAGATATTGACTTCGCATTAACTAAAAAAACCCAAGTATTCGTTGGATGGATTACGGATATTTGAGAAAATAAATAAAGCTTGAAGTCGATTCCCTAATATAACAATAAAATGAATCTTATAATAATATACTGTCTTTTAATGCACATGACAGTTGGCAGGCATCATCAATATGGTAATAATGTACACATGGAATAGGCATGTTTAAAATCTTTCACTGACACAAGATATATATATATATACATACTAGGCAGGATGATGAAATAATGATAGTAAACACACTTTGCATAAGTTA
This sequence comes from Trichobilharzia regenti, assembly GCA_944472135.2. NCBI lineage: Eukaryota > Metazoa > Platyhelminthes > Trematoda > Strigeidida > Schistosomatidae > Trichobilharzia > Trichobilharzia regenti. The sequence goes on along the minus strand of OX235270.1, from coordinate 147,905,505 downwards.
AAACAGTTTATATGATATAATCCTAGGCACCATAGTTGTTTGAGTTTGTCGAAAATACGCATAACAGCTGAGTGTTGCGTTACATCTGGTCAATATGGTGGGCTACTCACAAAAGTGTAAGAATTCCTTAGAAAACGTTAGTTAGTTTACCGTAAAGGATGTTTTAAGTAACATAATCTACAGAAGGCTCACCACACCAGTTAGAATACAGTTAGACATGCAGAGAAGTACTGTTGATTCAGGAACCGGTGAATTTTTTACTCTTTTCGATCTGGAACCAGAATGACCGCGAACCAATCCATACATAATGTCGAATATGGCTTGCAGAAGCAGATTATTACCATTGAATGAATCAGTATGATCTGAGATGCAGCTGTCAGCATATTTTCGTATTTCATAGATATCCAGATTTATTGGCGCTGTACAGGCAGTGATTTGGATTTTGACATATTCCTCAGAAAGTCGCTGTGATCGTGGGAAGTTTATACATGCTCTAAATGCATTACTTTGTTGGCTCCTACCCCCACTGAGTGTTTACAACAGCAGCTGTGGATTTATGTATTTTTTCGCCACTGTGGATAAAATATCGCCGCATTCTTTTTGGAAAGGAGACCAGTTGGTGGATTATAAAAGATGTCCAAGTAAGTTTTATCTTTTCAAGTGGTGTTGTGGTAAGTTTCGACCTTGTTTTCCATATTTCATTCGTATGTTGGTTATGGTTCGCCTTTCGTATCAGGTAGACATATGTCGATTGACTGTTGATTGAATGGGTGTTATTGCCATGATTGCCGCTTTTTTGTCTGGAATTGTAAATAGAGGCAAAACAAACAACAGGTGTAGTCTCTGAGCTCATACATTAAATGGGCCTATGATTTCTGAATGTCTTACATGAGAATTAGCACAGGTATCACTTGCAAACTCACTTAGCTTCTCACTAAGTGCCCTTACAAAGGAGGCCAATGTGCTCGCTGGTCGCATCTTCTCAGGTAGTTTGTTCCATATTTGGGCATACTTAATCAAGAAAAACTTTTGTCTGGTGGCTGTTTTACATGATTCTATAGCCACTGTACCTTTAGTGTGTCTAAGGTTATATCCAGTGTCTCCTGAGAACCGAGTATAATAAGCAGGCGTATACACTATGTGGTTAAGAAGCTTATAGAAGAATACCAGATTTAGTCGCAGTCGCCTTAACAATAATGTTTCTACTCCTAGCATTTCACATCTGGTAGAGTAGTTTGTGCCGTTATCGGTTCCGAGTACTTTTCACGTGAAGTACCTCTGTACCCCTTCTACTTTCAGTTTGTCTTCTATGCGTGTACTACTAAATATGAATGAGCAGTAATCTAGGAGTGGGCGCACACAAACCTTGTACAGTAGTATTCTAGATTCGTTTCTTTAGAATTTCTCGAGTAGGAAACCAGTAAGCCTTCGTGATTTCGACACTTGATTCGAGATATGCTCTGAAAATGATAGGTTTTGTGAATATTTCGGTCCTGGGTTTAGTACAGATTTGAGTCTGGGGATTTTGTGGCCCTGAATTGCTAGGTCGAGTTCAAGGTTGGAACAGCCTATGCAGAGCAATCCACACTTTTCCACATTAAACTCGAGTCTCCAGGTGTCACACCATCTATCCATTTTTAATAATTCGTCATGTATGGAGTTGGTTCAGTGTTAATATCTTTTTATAATATGTACAGACAGGTTACTTTGGAAAGCTGCTACCTTGACGTGGTGGTCGGGCTTGAACACCGCAATGACCTATTCAAGCTATACTGGCTGAGATTTATGTCTCTTGAGGTTCTACCATGCCAGGCAGGTTGTTTGGATAGCGGTTAAACAAAAAGCAGCTACCTCATCCAATACCATGATCCAAACAAATTCACAAAATTTCATGCCGGATCGGCCGTGGCCCGGATTAACAACGATCGCGCTTCCTGCTGCCGTGTCACAAGGCAGGAGTGATAAGTATGCTACTGAGGCACACCAAACAAAGAACAAACAAAAACAGGCCGCGTGTGACCGGCCTCAAGCAGTTGTCCCCTGGGCTCTGTGGTCACGCAACCAACTTCCACGGTGTGGGCAGCCGGGAAGTAACAAACGCCCTCACAATCCGAAATGCACACAAAACCTCTCTAATCCTCACTTATCTTTGTCTTCATCTTCATCTCTATCACCTTGCCTTCCTCCCACTGATGCAACTTCTCTACTTGATGACATGGCTAAAAATCGTTGTCAATGGCGCAGATGTATTCAGTCTCTGTAATCTTTCATATTCCTTTCTACCATTACCTATTCTGTTTCACTCTTATACTTGTCAAACTCTATTGATTCTCTTCACTCATCTTCTTGTCTACCTCTGTGTGCTATTTGGAACGTGGCAACTCGAACTGCTGCACTTCGGTGTCAAGTTCTATGTTGAATCCAGACAGACAGAGACAGACTTTGGAATGTCAAGTTGTCAGCCACGTCTCGTAAACCGTTAATGCCCAGCTCTTCCTACGCTGGGCCTCACTCTGTTCCTCGAAGCTTCTCAGAAACGCTGAGTACGAACGGACGCAAAAACCAAAACACAGATTGGCGACTCGAGAATTCTTTATTCTAACACCAACATATAGCCAACTTTACAACTAGGGTCTATGAACAAATATTACAATAATAAATGACAGTTTTGTCCTGACTTCTTTCTGAACAGCGACCGATGAGACGATGACTGGCTGATTGATGCCTCCGCGAAAATTGGGGAGGTTGGGTTTGAGCAAACAACCATGAATTGATCGTTCACTCTTGAACTACATTGACACAAGTGTTTACTATATATAAGAATGTCATGATAATTTAGTACACTATGTCCTGCCAGCCGACCTCACCTTCGGTTCATACTACCTACATTGAACCCTAACTATAGTGTTCCGCTGAATCTTTCTCCACTATTCGCAAAAACTATTCTTTTTGCTCTTTAAGTTTTTGACTTCTTATAAAGTAATCTGTTCATTAGAATGCATGCACACATATATAATATGTTCGTAAAGATGTACGTGGAGACCTATTGGAAGCACTCATTAAGAAAGCTAGGGAGATGGAATATGGGGTACGAACATGTCTGGTACCAAGCAATATATTTGCGGTAGCCATAATAATCATAGTCTCAGAGCCTAACATCAAAAAAGGAGGGAGGGTGGTGCTAGCTGATCAGTAGATATGGTGGTGGTCACTAAGGTGAATCGCCCCATTCTGCAGGAACAGCAATATGCAATTTCACGGCTCGAGATTTTTCTGAGGGCCTAGATCTTTATCTTGAAAAAGATAATGATGAACGCCTGGACAGATCGTGCTTCTTCCTTTAAACGTATACCATTAGCTCAGCCTATTGTTGAGATGCGACCATGTGGGCTCTGAACAGATTTATGGGGCATCTTATAAATTACTTTGCTGTCCGTTGTACGATCTTTAAATACCACTTCAAAATGTCTTATCTCATTTATTTGCTAATAACGTCTTAACTTGATCCTCATTATACTCCATCAAACCTAACATCTTATAGCTCTATATGAATTCGATTCGACTTATTCTATTCCTATTCTCTGTAGAGCACGGTTGTGCACCAAATAGACAAGGTAGGGAATAAAAACATCTGGCTTGAAAGTAATTGTATTAAAGCCAAAAGTGGACATCATGATAGTACGAAGAATATTGGTATCATTATACATTGCAAATGAACGTTGTCGGCCTAGGGATTATATGGTTTCCCACTCTATTTCCTATATAAATGCATTTATTAATGATATATTGCACTTACTTAACTTATTACTTTAATGATTCACCTTAGCACCCTTACTTTTCTAAAATAGCTTTCGATCCCTTATAAACGTTGTACCTACCTCGATATTGGTTGGTTATCGTATGCCTACAACCACGAGATGAAAACGAAACGAAGTCAGTTTACCCGCGCAACCTGGATGACAGCTGTACAATTCAATAACTATACGGTTTGGTTCAGACGATGAGTGTATTTATATATATATCAAACATTTAACTGTTGAAACATAATTAACTTGTAGACAATCTACGATTTGAGATTATATCATCGTTGATCGTGCCTGTAAAAATGGCATGCATTTTCATGTAAATTTGCATGTTTATATGAAAATATAAATTACAATAATTATTGTTCGTCGTTGGTACGTTGGTTAGGCCTCTCGCCGATCATGAACATGGTCCGAGGTTCGACTCCCTGCTGACGCACACCTGATATCTATAGTCGGCCTACAAAATGTGGGTTACCGATATCCATGCTGAAAATTCCATACTTGTACCAAAAATACAGTGTGGAACCAAGGTGTAATAAAAAAATTGAGGAACATGGCTAAGTTTAGACGATTGTCCATAAGTAGAATGAGCCAGTGACCCTTTTGTGTCTTTCGTAATTATGGGCTTTAGTGTTTCGTGTCTATCATTTGGTTTGGGTTTTTCCATATTAGTCGGCTTGTGTAATTTGGGCTGCTGGTGACTACTAAGATTTCCTAATAAACTGAATTTCTGTTGAATAGTCTCAACAGTTATTTTGGTGTTCCTAACGGAAATAGGACGTTTGTCATATCGCCTCGTGTTTACGCCAACCTGGGTGGCCACATGTGATTGCTGCTTCACAGTAGCCGGGCTAAGAGGCTGTGTGGTGTTTGACTTCCGGAGAGATTCAAGGTGTAGAACTGGATTCAGCTTAGACTTTTTCGAGGTTTTGGCATTTGTGCCAGTGTGCAAGGGATGCACACCAATACTATGACTTGCTGACATTTCTGTCTGCGATTTCAGTATTTAGAGCTAAGTCTTCAGCGGTTGCTTGACTACTGTTAGTTTGTGTATGCTATAGTATCTGGTGCTCCTGGTCATCAAGCAATACAACGAGGGAAGTATTAACGTCGGTTGTCTTATTGGGGTTATCTTCATTTGGTTTACCTGCACGGCATCGTCTTTGGTAAGAAGTCAAATCAGGTACAATACCGATATTGCTGTAGGGTGCTGAGGAGGCAAGAATTTTACAAAACTTCAAAAATTTCTTAGCTAGGTCAACAAAATTAAATTTGAAAAGTACAGGACATGGGTGATGTCAATGCAGCTGAAGATTGAACGATCAATTCTTGGTTGTTTGCTTAAAATCAACTTCCCCAATTTTCGCGGAGGCATCAATACGACAGTCATCGTCTCATCGGTCGCTGTTCAGAAAGAAGAGTGAAACATCGTCAGAAGTTAAACAATGATTTATTATTGTAATATTTGTTTTCAGACCTTAGTTCACTTATTCTTTTAATATGTTGGTGTAACAATAAAGAAATATCAAGCGGCCAATCGGTGTTTTGGTTTTTTCGTCCGTTATAACTAAGCGTTTCCGAAATCTTCGAAGAACAGCGTGGGCCCGAGCGTAGCGAGAGCTGGGCATTAACGGTTTATGAGACGTGATTGACAGTTTCTGACGATGGAAACAGATCTGGCGGATTCAGACAGTTGGTGAAAGTTTGGATAGCCACCGTTCATCTTTCCTGGTGCCGGTCAAGTCCTCTTTGAACAAGCAATATCTGGAACGTTTTTGGAATTGGGTCAAGTTCAACAATGCCTGGGTCAAAGAAGGGACAGAGCGTCTTGGATACAAACAGGAAAGTAAGTCATGGTGACTTGTTTGTTAATTGTAACGATGTGTCTGATGTTAAGCATGACATGGCTGATGTTACTGTTTCGCCGTTCAGGGATGATAGGAACATCAAACTCCCTAAATTAGAACCACGGTGTTTTGATGGAAACTCGGCCGATTATTTACAGTTTGTAAAGGAGTTTGAGATCATGCTGAGTAGTTTTTTATTAATTGATGAATTGAAATTGATGTATTTGATGAGATATTGCACTGGAGATGCTGCAAGAGCTATACAGTGCTGTAAGTTCATGCCCCCTAATGAGGGATACGCTGAGGCTATGAGCATATTACGTCAAAGGTTTGGAAGACCTTCGATGATTGTAGGGAAATTATTCGAGGCTGTTAAGGGTAATGGTGGTCAATTACAGGATGACTCCCAGGCACTCACTGAGTTTTTAGATAATTTGCTAATTTACAAGAATGGAATGATTTCGATGAATCGCATGAGTGACCTCAACTCGAGTTTTATCCTAGAGGTAATAGCAAGACGCCTACCTACTCGACTGCAAAGGAAGTGGGTGAAGATAAGCTCCCGTATGGAGGATGAGGGTATCGAGCCAAAGTTTGATGATATCCTGAAACTGGTAAATACTAGTGTCAATCAATCGATGAGCAAGTTCGCCAGTCTATTACATCTCACCCCTAGAATAGAGCAGTCTGAGATCAAAATGCAATCATTGATGACGAGTAGGCCTCAGAGAGGTGGATATCGAGAAGGCTCCATGATGTATAGTAATGCATATAGACCTAGTGAGTGTAACAGGATTCGTAGTATATCCTCAACAGATAAGTTGCAAGATGCAAGACAAACACGGTCTTGTTTTACACGTGTGCAAGAAGTGCATACAGAAGGGAACTGTGAACCAGTGAGCAAGTTCAGTGATAAGCTAAGTGTAAACTCCAGGTCTGACTCCGAATTGTGTGACGATAACGGTGTTGTGAAGAAGTCTGTAGTTGCAACTGGTGAGCCATTGTTGAATAGAGTGTCACAGAATAGAGTTACTGCTTCAGAGTGGATTTCTGACTCCACAAGTTTACAAGGTATAACTAGTCAGAGTGAAGATATAAAACCTTTAATGATTTGTGAGGAGGAACCAAAATTGTCTACTTCTGTTATTAAAGAGTTTGAAAATGATGAAGTTGACGGTAAAGTGAATATTTTTGGTAATGATCATGATAGTGCAGATTTGTCCTCGGTTGATCATGATGAAATGGGGGGAATGCCTACTACCGCTAAGTTAAATAAAGGTTCTGTACAACTACAACGTGAAGTAGAAATAAATGCAGATGCAGTTGCAGAAGGCATGCATACTTGTCAAACCGTCAGTGTAATTGATCAGAGTGAAGCCCACCTATCATCAGATGCTAGTCCTAAATCTGAGCTGATAGTAAAAGACAGCAGTTGTGGTGATCTTGCAGGTAGACAAATTTCTGAAAGTCGAGCAACAACAGCTTTTGATCCACTGCTAAGTTCATCAACTGATATCAATCAGTCGTCGTTGGTGCTGTCATCCACAATGAAACAGACACCCATCAACTCAAGTATCTTGTGCAATGACTATGATAGTATCAGTTCGTTTGAAAGGACGAATATCAATGGTCAGTTTAGTGAGGATAAGCCAAGTGTAAACGAAAGAGTAATTGTTTAATTGACTTGCATGAATAAAGGCATTTCTAGTTTCAAGTTACTACTTGAATGCTATTATCTTTGGTGTAAATTACTCTGTTTCTACACTTGGTTGATGAGATATGTCGTGTGTTTGTTGGTCATCTATATTCTACGATAAAATGACATGAGCGTGTTACCGTTCAGATTTGAGGATATAGCTGATAGGAGGAAGTCAGCAAATGAACTCTGCGACGATTTTCCAACCTAGGGCGTCAACCTGAGAAGGGTTGTAGGCGTACTGCTATAAGTCCCACAGTTCTTCAAGGGTAGTTTGTCATGCTGGAATCCACAACATTTGATGTAGTGATTGTACATATGATTGTGTTAAATAGTTGTGTGAGTTCCAATTATCGTAATTGTTGGTTAATCTTGGTTGTGTCCGGACATTCCACAAATTACAATCGTCAACCTGTGAAGAGTTGTTGGCGTACTGGTGTAAGTCCTGCGATTCTTCAAAGGAATTCCACCAAGACATGATCCGCGAGTTTGTGTGTACTGTTTGTATATATGTGTGGTGTGTCATATCAATTGGTGTTTGTTGGATTCATTGTGTTTACTTGTTGTTTTCGTATCTTGTTGTTATTGCGTAATTTTGTTAAAATTTTCGTCGTGATTACTTCTGAAGTTGTTTCGAGTCTTCTACATCCATGAATGAATTGATTGATGTTAGAGACAGCAGATGGGTCGTATACGCCGGGTAGGATAGGCTATTGCTGAGAATGAAATGCACACGGAGATAATTGTTAGCTGCGGTCCGACACGCCGGGGAGAGAGAGTGTAAACGACTGAGGCTTGCATGCGTCACCGTTACTAGAATTGAGGCAGAATGAGTGACAAGCGATTTCAGTGGTAATTGGTAGTGAGTAGATAAGAGGATGTGCGTAGAGTATCATGAGTTGGTGCTATGGTCACGTTGCATTCTGCAAGAGTCATTCTAGTAAGTGGCGATTGTGTTGCAAGATGTCAAGAGGAGGCCTCTATCTGGAGGCGCAGGTCGTCAGCGATGTGTGAGATTGTGCTGTGGGTATGCTTGTGGTGTGTTGGCTTTTCTGTTTGTTTTTCCATTTCAGCTCTGTCCGTGTGACCCAGGTTCTCGCAATGGCATCCAAGTCAACGTGTATTGGTCGTCAAGGAAAAAAGGGTTGGATCCCGTTTTTGCCGGGGAGTGTCAATGGAGTTGATGATTGAACGATCAATTCTTGGTTGTTTGCTTAAAATCAACTTCCCCAATTTTCGCGGAGGCATCAATACGACAGTCATCGTCTCATCGGTCGCTGTTCAGAAAGAAGAGTGAAACATCGTCAGAAGTAAAACAATGATTTATTATTGTAATATTTGTTTTCAGACCTTAGTTCACTTATTCTTTTAATATGTTGGTGTAACAATAAAGAAATATCAAACGGCCAATCGGTGTTTTGGTTTTTTCGTCCGTTATAACTAAGCGTTTCTGAAATCTTCGAAGAACAGCGTGGGCCCGAGCGTAGCGAGAGCTGGGCATTAACGGTTTATGAGACGTGATTGACAGGTGATTTGCAGATTTCTAACAAAGACACAGAACCCGCAGTCAGAAACTGAAGTGTTGCAAGTCTGTGGACAGATTGCCTTAAGTTTGACAATAGGGGAATTGTCTGGTATGTTATATCCTAAGACATTATATGAGGACATGACCCTCTTTACATCCTCTGCAATCAAAATGTCTAGGAGGCGCTCAGATTTGAGAAATGAGTCTAAGCAAATTTCTTGTGATGGATCACAAAGTTGGAGGAAAGGAGTGATACTTTCAAACTTATCCTGCAGGTCTGTTATGGATTTCTGAAGGATCTTTAGATCACTAGTGTTACGGGCTACGTTATCGATTAGTTCTTCCATTAAGTTTGGTACTATAACTCTCGGTGTATCAATTGATCTTAGTACAAATTCATCGTCAGGACTAATGTTTCTAGTGACCGGCTGACTATTTGATGCTAGTCTCTTAACAGTACTAACTCGTTTAATAACTTTGACCATTATGGAGGTGAAGATTATTAAAATGTCTCAAAAACTGATAAGTGTGTGAAATGTTGTTACATTATCTAAATCGATAAAACAACAATAAACAGGTATGAATGTATAAAATACAAACTAAAAATAGACCACTATCAAACGAGTTAACTCTGATAATTATAAGCCACAAAACTAAGAACTTCTCTATAGTTCTTTTGTGATAGATTGCTCTTTATTAACGCGAATTTGACTGGATCGAAACAGTATTCTGGAGGTGATAAATTTGGATATTTAGCTACTGGAGGTGCAACCAATATCGGTTATAATTGTATAGTAGTCAAATATAGACCACGATATTCCAGAATGAGAAAAATTATTTCCACGTTATATGGAGAGATTGTAACTTCCAAAGTACAGAGTCGAAATCAGAACTGAGGTCGAGAAACGTGCAGAGGACGTATTTGGCACCTTTATCTAATGATGAGACGATACTGTTGTGTAAGACGGCAGCAGCGTTTAAAGTGCTCCCACCGTCTATGGGCAAATTGTTTGGGCTCTTCAAATCTTTTAAGGGAGGGTTCGAGTTTAAGAGGTTTTAGAGGGTTGATGGAATTCTCTCACACAGCCTCTAAATTATTCTCGCGTACCAACAACAAAGCAAAAGCCAATATTTGATCGTCCAAACTAAGTGATATATTTTGGGACCAAAACAAGCCTTCAGAAGAACGCTTAGCTAACTAGTGATCATGCACGTGACACGACGGGGTACCAAATGGCGGGGATGCTTGACCGGAAGCCTTCAGGTAAACAAGTCGGCTTAAACAGTGGTGGTCAGCATCCAATGGTGAGTGATTGCTGTGGTCAATAATTTTGGGGAATTATTTACCGCTACAAGGTACTAGTTTTTCCATAAGCTTTAGAACCGGGAAAGTGATGGCAATGGGTTTGAACTTTACGTTCTTGCTATTTTCAGGTTTAAATACAGGGGCTAGTTTCATGTCTTTCCGTGGGACGGATACAGCGTTTTTGGAGAGAGAAGCATTTAAGATGTTAGTTAGAGAAGAACATGAAGCGTCTGAACATTGTTTTAGAACATATGCAGGTATAACGTCAGGGCCAGGGCTACATGAGTACTTAGGTGTTTTGAGACATTTTAAAACATCGAGAGTATTAAAGTCATGATTAGTAACTTTAGAAGTAGTTATAGTAGAGGGAGAGCGTATAAAAGGCAGATTAAGAGCATTAACATCACAAGAGGGAAAAACATTACATCGCTTACTATTGCCAGTAATTTCATTGAAAAGTTTCCACATGCTGTTAGGAGATTTGCATGATAAAAGTGTATGGTTATAGATAGCACTAAGATTTTTGATTTCAGATTTGATTTGAGCATTAATCTTTTTAAGTCCTAACTTGTCTTTGCATTTATTTAACGTTTCCTTTTACCTGCAAAGTTGTTTGAGACGAGGAGACGAAAAGCGGTCGAAGCGCTTGAATAGTATTTGTTTGGGACAGCATATATCAAGGTAGAACTTAAGATAATCCGTTACATTGGCAATTGTGTCATCTAATGTACTTTCACAGAATAAAACCCAGTTAGTATTTGTTAACTTGCACGTTAACATGCAGATGGAGCGACAGTTCGTGTTTATTATGACAGGGACCGTAGTTTAGTGTATTGGTGAAGGTTTAAGAGCTCTCTGCCAACACTACGATGTTAGCTCCTTGATTTCTTTGGAATATGAAAGTCATTTTTAGCAAATGATTAACGAAGCTACGAGAGTAAATGATCGCGTTAGAAATGTTGAATAATACAATGAATGGTCAGTCATTTAAGATTTTCCACTTCAACTGTTTTAAATAGTCTCAATTTACACTTTTTTCTTTATTAATAATAATAATTGCTTTATTCCAAAAACAGTACTCATGATACAGCAAGGAATTTTCAGCATTCAGTACAATATTGCATCTAATTTACCCAAAAACGACAAAAAAATTAAAAATACACAATACATAATAGTAATAAAACGATTGTTGTAGCAGCTACGTAGCAAAATACTGTGTGCCATACGGAGAAAAATATGTATAAAGTACAAAACTGTAGTAATAATAGTAATACCAACTAATATAAAATAGCAGAGTAACGATTTAAACGATAGAAAGTGTAACACCATAAAATACAGAAAGATGAACGATAAAAGGGTCGATTCACTGTGCTAATTACATAGTAACTTGTAAGTTTCACGTCTAACAGAGTCTTCGTCACATAAAGTACGGGCTAAATAGGGTATTGTAGAATTTCTATACTTAGTAGTACGAGCATATATCTTTTTATATTGACTTCTCGTCCTACCTGATGAGATACAAGGGGACAGGTGTGAATAAAGGGGGTGCAGAGGGTCTGACATTATAGCCTTTGCCCATTTCGTACAGGAATTTATATGCCTCTCGACTATAGTATTAGCGAGCTCATGCAGTGGCAGACCACAAGCTCTACTCACAGCATTTAATACTCTTCGTAATATGATATAATCTTTTTTGAGAAGCCCAGGAAAGATTAATGGAGAGAAATAGAATACAATAGGTAAAATACAGGAGTTTAAAAATTTCAAAACTAAAGGTTGGTTGATACCTGATTGTCTTAACTTTTTAATGTAGAAGGTAAGACGAAACATTTTCTTAGAGATAGATAAGATATGGGATGACCATGAAAGGTCAGAGGAAAGAACTAATCCAAGGTATTTAATGCTTGACTTGGTTTCAATTTCCGTGCCATCTATGCTACAGGGATCATGCGAGCTAACTAGTTCATGTCAGTCACGTCGATGCTTGAAAGTAAAGTCAAGCACCTGACATTTGGAAGGATTTAATATAAGACCATTTGACTTGGACCAGTTGTTGATGTCCAACAGAAAGCTATTAAGTTTGGAGCTGTCAGACTCGGAAGTGATAGGCAGTGATACAGTCAGATCATCTGCATATATGACGAAGTTAGTTTCGTTTGAATGAGGCAGGTCATGTAGGAAGAAAGAAAAAAGAAAAGGAGTGTCAATGAAGTTGAAGATTGAACGATCAATTCTTGGTTGTTTGCTTAAAATCAACTTCCCCAATTTTCGCGGAGGCATCAATACGACAGTCATCGTCTCATCGGTCGCTGTTCAGAAAGAAGAGTGAAACATCGTCAGAAGTTAAACAATGATTTATTATTGTAATATTTGTTCACAGACCTTAGTTCAATTATTCTTTTAATATGTTGGTGTAACAATAAAGAAATATCAAGCGGCCAATCGGTGTTTTGGTTTTTTCGTCCGTTATAACTAAGCGTTTCCGAAATCTTCGAAGAACAGCGTGGGCCCGAGCGTAGCGAGAGCTGGGCATTAACGGTTTATGAGATGTGATTTACAAGGAGAGAGGACAGCACCTTGAGGAACACCGGATTTTGTAAGCGAGGTAGAAGAAGATTTGCCGTTATATACAGTGTACTGCATTCAATCAGATAAATAGGAATGCAACCAACTCTTAGCCCAGGATCCTGTTTGTGTCAATGATAGCTTATTTAACAAAAGGCCCCTAGGTACAGAGTCAAAAGCAGATGTGTAGTCTAAGAAAGCACTACGAACATATTTAGCACCTTTGTCTAAACAAGAGACAACATTGTGATATAAGACAACCGCAGCATCCAAGGTACTTCTACCATGTTTTTATGCAAATTGTTTAGGATCATTAAAAGGTTTCAAAGCGGGTTCAAAACGAAGTAAAAGTAATTTTTCCATCAATTTTAAAAAGGGGGAAGTAATTGCAATAGGCCGAAATTTAATATCAGAACCAGAAGATGGTTTTGGTATGGGGATAATTTTAATGTTTTTCCATGCAAAAGGTAGAACGTTACCGGAAAAAGAGGCATTAAAAATGTTAGTAAGAGGACAACACAAAATATCAGCACAATTCCTGAGGACAATGGCAGGTATGCCGTCAGGACCAAGGCTTTGAGAAGGCTTAAGAGACCGGAGACATTTAAGCACATCAAAGGTATTAAAACCACTAAAGTTATTGTCAATATGATTTGTATCAATTGGAACGGTATCAACAGAAGAGCGTATGAAAGATTTGTTAAGAGTGTCAACACTAAGAGATGGAACAGAAATACATCGCTTACCGTTAGTAATTTCTTTGAAAAGTTTCCACAAATTAGAAGGGGTTTTACATGACAAAAATCTTTGATTATATAAAACACTTAGTCTTTTTATTTCCAGTTTTATCAGCATGTTTAACTTTTTTACACCAGGCTTATCATTAGTTTTGAACAACAGTTCTTTATTTCGACGTAGCTTTTTGAGATATGGCGAAGATAAGCGATCAAATCGAATGAAAAATGTTTCTTTAGGACAACATATTTCGAAACAGAATTTAAGATAATCGGTAGTGTTTGTGATATTTTCATCTAATGTTTGTTCTGTAAATAAGTCCCAGTTAGTGCCTTTCAACATGCATCTGAGCTTGTCTATGTTGTCTTTTGAGTAGCATCTCCGTTGAACTTTACTGTAGAGGTGAGAGAGGACACCTTTGTGTGATTTGGAATATATTTAGGCAGTACACGTATGATGCAGTGGTCAGAATTAAGTAGAGGAGCACGTTTGCGAGTTTCATATATGCCAGCATCATTGATAAATACTAGGTCCAGTGTTTTACCAAGACGGGTGGCAAAGTTGACAATATTGTCATGACCAAGTGATATAAGGAAGGAGTGATCGCATGAATTAAAATCACCAGTTACTATTGATAAAGAGTTCTCGAAGCAAGCTGCAGCAAAAGCGGTGAATTCATCAGCGAACATAGATAAATCCGATATGGTACAGCCAGGAGAGACATAAACATTAGAAATATAAATGAATTTGTATTTAGACAGGTGTTTCGGGCGACATCTCACAGTGATGCAATCAATGAAGTCATTCGAGAATTTGAAACAAACTTTGTTCGAAATGGACCATTTTGAGTGAATAAAAGTTGCAACACCTCCGCCACACTTTTTCTTGGAACAAATACGGTCTTGTCGAAAAACATTGAAATTGTTTAGAGACACAATATTGTCATCGTATGAGTCATGGAGCCAGGTTTCTTGCAGAGTGACAATACCAGTATTGTGGCAGGTGCTAGAAGACAACAGAGACTGAAAATCCAGAATTTTGTTAGGCAGGGACCGGCAGTTGGTACTAATGATAACTGGAACAGTGGTGTGATGTATGGGTGTAGATTTTAAGGCACGCTGCCAACCTCCATGGTGCTTTTTCTTGAGTTTATTGCAAATATGAAAGTTTTTGGGTTTAAAACGTTTTATAAAATCCCGGGAGTAGATAATACGATTAGAATGCATAATGTGATATGTAAATACCAATGAAATACGAGTAAATAGATGCAAAATGTACATGGAATGTGGTAGCCCAAAAATATTCAAACAGGCCGCCAAGGTCATTCGATGTATTCGATCCTCATTATATTCCATTAAACCTAACATTTTGTAGCTTTTTATGAATTCGATTCGACTTATTCTATTCCTATTCTCCGTAGGGTACGTTTGTGCACCAAATGCACAAAAAGTCATTAAATAAAAAAAAGCGGCATGAGGAGAAAATGTATTAAAACCAAAAGTGGACATCATGATAGTACGAGATATACGTGTAGCATTATACATTGCAAATGAACGTTGTCAGCCTAGGGAGTTTCCTTTATTAATGCATTTATTAGTGATACTTGCACTTACCCATTTCATTACACTTTATTGATTCACCTTAGCATTCTTACTTTTCTAAAACAGATTTCAATCCCTTGTAAACGTTGTACCTACCTCGATATTGGTTGGTTATCGTATGCTGACAACCACGGGATGAAAACGAAACGAAGTCGATTTTCCCGCTCAACCTGGAGGACAGCTGTACAATTCAATAACTATACGGTTTGGTTCAGACAATGAGTGTATTTATATATATATCAAATATTTGACTGTCGAAATATTATTAACTTGTAGACAATCTGCGATTTGATATTATATCATACTTGATCATGCCTGTAAAAATGGCACGCATTTTCATGTAAATTTATATGTTCATATGAGAATATACATTATTATTATTATTATTACACCAAATTAAGACTTTCGAGTAGACTGTCAAATTTCACTAGATTTGACCTTAAATCGGTGATGTGTTTTTGAGATGAGTCGATATGTGATTTAGTGATGCGGCGCAGGTTCTTTAAAGTTGGAGGTAGTTTTGTCAATCTGATGAGCTTCAGGAATTGGTGTGGAAAACAGCCTGTCTCTAGACACTCTTCGTAGAATTTAATCTTGCAGGCTTCTATCGCTATTCTGCAACGTAACGTCATTAATTGATTCAGTGATGTGATTGATTTCTTAGGGAGACGTCGTTTCAAAAATTTCATACAACCGGTTTCTTTTATTAGTTCGAAGAGAGGAAGAACGAACATGTTTGCAGGATAATACGAGCTCGTTTTATTTCGTGCATACTCATCGACTGCATACATACCAAACAAAATCAAATTATAAGTTTCAAAAAAGGAATCCACTGTGATTTACTAATTTTGTGTGCAGGTTATCAACACCCTCCACTACTGTTTATACAACAGACTAGATGCGATGCCAGACTAACTGAGAATATGTATCGCCTTTATACTCAGATATAATTAATTATCGCTTGCATAAATACACATTCAATGTAATTATTCAAAAGATGGACACGTGGTGTGAGCCACGTCTCATAAACGTTAATGCCCCGCTCTCGCTACGCTCGGGCCCACGCTGTTCCTTGAAGTTTTCAGAAACGCTTAGTTATAACGGACGAAAAAACCAAAACACCGATTGGCCGTTTGATATTTCTTTATTGTTACACCAACATATAAAAATAATAAGAACTAAGGTCTGTGAACAAATATTACAATAATAAATCATTGTTTTACTTCTGACGATGTTTCACTCTTCTTTCTGAACAGCGACCGATGAGACGATGACTGTCGTATTGATGCCTCCGCGAAAATTGGGGAAGTTGATTTTGAGCAAACAACCAAGAATTGATCGTTCAATCTTCAACTCCATTGACACTCCCCGGCAAAAAAGGGATCCAACCCTTTTTTCCTTCACGACCAATGCACGTTGACTTGGATGCCATTGCGAGAACCTGGGTCACACGGACAGAGCTGAAATGGAAAACAAACAGAAAAGCCAACACACCACAAGCATACCCACAGCACAATCTCACACATCGCTGACGACCTGCGCCTCCAGACAGAGACCTCCTCTTGACATCTTGCAACACAATCGCCACTTGCTAGAATGACTCTTGCAGAATGCAACGTGACCATAGCACCACCTCATGATACTCTACGCACATCCTCTTATCTACTCACTACCAATTACCACTGAAATCGCTTGTCACTCATTCTGCCTCAGTTCTAGTAGCGGTGACGCATGCGAGCCTCAGTCGTTTACACTCTTTCTCCCCGGCGTGTCGGACCGCAGCTAACAATTATCTCCGTGTGCATTTCATTCTCAGCAATAGCCTAGCCTCCCCGGCGTATACGACCCATCTGCTGTCCTTAACATCAATCAATTCATTCACGGATGTAGAAGACTAGGAACAACTTCAGAAGTAATCACGACGAAAATTTTAACAAAATTATGCAATAACAACAAGATACGAAAACAACGAGTAAACACAATGAATCCAAAAACACCAATTGATATGACACACCACACGTATATACAAACAGTACACACAAACTCGCGATCATGTCTTGATGGAATTCCTTTGAAGAATTGCAGGACTTACACCAGTACGCCTACAACCCTTCACAGGTTGACGATTGTAAGTTGTGGAATGTCCGGACACAAACAGAATTACCAACAGCTAGATGACAGATGATATCAATTCAGTATATACAATATGAACATATGTACAAAATCACACACCGAGCACATTGGACTGCTCATTGATGCGCTACCCTTTGAAGAATTGTAGGACTTACAGCAGTACGCCTACAACCCTTCTCAGGTTGACGCTCTAGGTTGGAAAATCATCTAGTGTTTCATCCTCCGACTCTCTACTCTCAGCACCTTCCAGGAGACACAGTTTTCTGATATCTCGCACCAACATGCCACAACTAGTTCTCACCTCAACCGTCCTCACCAATCCATCACCACTACAGATCAGCCTTACTACCACTCCCAAAGGCCACCTACCTGTGGCACATTTATCTGCTACTAATACTATGTCACCAACCTTTAAGTTTCGGCACAACTTTTTCCACTTGTCCCTGGTTTGCAGTGTTAGAACATACTCCTTTAACCATCTTTTCCAAAATATATCTTTCATGTGCCTGGCTTGTTTCCATCTTTTAATCGTAGGTATTCCTTCCCCGCTTGCGTCCTCTATGCCAGGGTTGCCTCTCAATAACAATAATTTATTTGGGGTTAACACATCAAAATCCTTGACGTCGTCCCTCACAGGTGATAACGGCCGGTCATTTAATATTCGTTCAGCTTCACAAAAAAATGTCTCCAGCGTTTCGTCATTCAAACTCTGGTTTTTAATTATGGAGCTTAAAATACGCTTGATAATTCCTATAAGTCTTTCCCATAGCCCACCTCTATGGCTGGCATGTGGTGGGTTGAAGTGCCACTCGATGTTCCTTTTCAGTAACTCTTCCTGAACTCTCGTTTGAGGACCTTCGAAGTATTCTTTAAGCTCGGCGTGACAGCCAACAAAATTAGTCCCTCTGTCGCTGAACATCATCTTCGGTACACCCCGGCGATTTATAAATCTATGTAATGCTAGCACGAATGAATCAGTAGTTAGCGTATGAACCATCTCAATATGCACAGCTCTCATTTTCAAACAGGTGAATAAACAGCCATATCTTTTACATAGGGTTCTGCCTCTCTTCACTACAAAAGGTCCGAACAAATCCACCCCAACGTACTCAAATGGATAATTCCCTTCAGAAGCTTGCCACGCTGGAGTGGTGCCATCATCTGCTGTACTGGACGAGCATTTCGGAGTTTACATTCCATGCACTTATCAATTATTTTACGGACAGCAGTACCTCCCTTCACTATCCAGAACTTACATCGAATACTTGATAGTACTTGCGAAGTACCCAAATGACCTTCAAGAACATGGTAGTGTCTTATAATGAGATCAGTGACTGGATGGTAGCAAGGTAATAAAGCCGGATGACGGGTCTCATATGACGATTCTAACATTTGTAGACGTCCACCAACTCTAGCGATCCCTTCGGAAACTATCGGAGATAATCTATCTAACCGCACCTTGAAATCTGCGAAATCGGGACTATCCTCCTTGGTAATCTCACCCCACGCTTCCCACTGAGCAGCCCTCAAAATCGCTAACTCTGCATTTCTAATATCTTCGACTCTCAAAGGCCCCACATTCATATTTTCGTATCCCGCAAGATGCATGACCTTTAAATACGTAACATATCGTGTCAACCACGCAACCGCTTTCAGTAGTTTGTACCAAGAAGAATAATATTTAAAAAGTGGATGTAAACCTGAATGTCTTTCTTGAGTAGATGTTAAACTGACACTTGTCTTCAACTCCAAGGCACACTCGTTTATCGGTGGTTCATCTTCTCTACGAGGCCACATACTATCAGCCCTTAGCAAGAACTCTGGACCTTTCCACCACTTATTTTTAACCACATTCATATCAATAACTCCTCGCGATGCTAGATCAGCTGGATTTTTTCCAGACGGTACGTACCTCCACTGCTCAACAGTTGTTAGTTCACGAATTTGAGATACTCTGTTAGCTACAAAACATGCATATCTTGCTGACTCGTTGCGTATATAATATATCACAGACATCGAATCAGTCCAAAACGTTACGGGATGCTTGGGGTAATCCAACTCTTTACACACCGTTGTGAATAACTGCGCAGCTAGTAAGGCGGCATTAAGTTCTAATCTCGGAATCGAAACCGTCTTTAGAGGTGCAACTCTAGATTTACCCATCACCAGGCTAACATCTATATCATTCCTTAAGGTGGTTCTGATGTATACGGCTGCACCAAATCCAACCTCAGAGGCATCAGAAAAAACATGGAAGTCAATTATATCATGATTTCTCGACGGCTTAAGTGGACGTGAGACGGAATGTAGATTCAGCATTCTTAAACTGTTAACCCACCCCTTCCACTCTTCTCTCTGCCTCTCACTTAATGGTTCATCCCACTGTAACCCTTTCCTGCATGTCTCTTGAAATAACCTCCTAGCCGGAAGTAGATAAGGTGCTACTAATCCAAGTGGGTCAAACACGGACGACAACACAGAGAGCACACCTCTCCGAGTAACTGGCTTATCAATATCACCAACACTAAATCCAAAGGTATCAGAGTTCACATCCCATCGCATACCTAATGTGCGTTCAACTGGTAGAGTATCAACAGGCAAATCTCGTACGGTAGGTGCTCTGTCTTCTGGATCTATATGCTTCAAAACGTCTAGGCTGTTCGAGACCCACTTAGTTAGACGAAAGCCGGCCTTAGCTAACACTTCAGTGATGCTTGTTGCAAATCTAACTGCAGACTTATCATCATCGAAGGAGGCTAAACAATCATCCACGTAGAAGCAACAATCTATGACGTCCAGCAAATCATTAGAACCAAATGTGGACACTGCCTTTCGTAGAGCAAAATTAGCACAAAATGGGGAGGATGTGGCACCAAATGGATGCACTGTCATCCTATATTCTGACACCTTACCACAAGGACCGTCATCAAACCACAAAAACCTCAAGTGATCTCTGTCACTCTCTGGCACCTTCACCTGTAGGAACATTTCCTCAATATCCGCCGCGACAGCAACTGTAAACTTTCTGAATCTCAATAGCAGTCCCACTAATGAGCTCACGCAATCTGGGCCACTATACAGATTATCATTTAAAGAGACTCCTTCGTGTTTCGCAGAACAATCAAACACCACACGGAGTTTACCTGGCTTCCTCGGGTTAAAGACGGGATGATGGGGCAAATACCACTTCCCTGGCTCACTCTGATCAACTAGTCTTTCAACGTAACCCTTCATTATATGTTTATCGACGACTTCCTTATATTTGGACCAGAGTTCTGCATCTGACAGGAATTTCTTCTGTAAACCCATTAGTCTCTTAAGAGCAACTTTCCTATTACAAACCAACTGTCTATCTTTGAATCTCCATGGTAGGCCAACGCTGAAACGCCCGTTTTCGTATTTACAAGAGTCCTCGGCTATTTTAACTGCTTTTAAGTCTTCTACAGAACGACCCTTCCCTGGGACACCGCAGTCACAAAACTCCTTGTCATACATATTTTTAATCATAGTTTCTAGTTTGTCCCCATCGTTTGTAACTAATGATGATATGTGGACTATGGGTATAGGTCCTCTCACTGTCCATCCCAGTGGTGTTTTTGTCGCAAACAGATCATCTCTACCTCCAAATCTCTCTTCTAATACCTTGTGAGCTTCTGGCACACTACATCCAATGAGTACTCTCACTCTTCCATCTTGCAATGTTGGAAGAGGTATGTCACACAGGTATGGCTTACCGACAACCGTTTCACGACTAGGTACTATAGCTTCGCCAAGTTTCATACTGGAGGTAGTGTAAGCAGTATCCACTTCCACGGTCTCCCCAGTAGCCAAGGATTCTAACTGAAATGACACTCGCTCACATACTACTGTTTTCGCAGAATTGAAAGTATTTACAACCAAGGGTTGCTTTGGGCCTTTAATACCCAAGCAACCAGCCAGTTCAGCATCTATCAATGTAACGTCTGAACCATTATCCAACAATGCATAAGTCTCTACTGAAGATTTCGGTCCTTTCACCTTAACTGGTAATACCCCTAAGAAAACTTGTGGGATGTCAAGGGGTCTAGAGATACTATTACAATTAACCGAATTCCCAGGTTCGTTCACTGTTCTCAGAAGTGGGTGCATATCCGTTAAACCACTACTTCTTTTATTTGTCGCCTTACAATTCCACTTTGTATGCCCAATCTTTAAACAACTGAAACACAGCCGCTTCTGCTTTGCCATTTTTAACCTTTCTACGGGTGACATAGCGATAAAGCGATTACAATCACTCAATTGATGCATGTTATGGCAGACAATACACTCATCCTTTCTCGTTGTGTCTTGAGACTTCACCACAAATGCCTTCCTTATATTCACTGGTTCCTTAGGTTCTACCTTAGAATGCAAAATGCTGGCGAATTTGCCCATCGCCTGGTTGACACTGTCCTTCACCAGTCTAAGAATATCATCAAACCTTGGCTCGATACCCTCCTCCTCTATACGAGAGCTTATTTTTACCCATTTCCTTTGAAGCCGAGTAGGTAGGTGTCAATGGAGTTGAAGATTGAACGATCATTTCATGGTTGTTTGCTCAAAATCAACTTCCCCAATTTTCGCGGAGGCATCAATACGACAGTCATCGTCTCATCGGTCGCTGTTCAGAAAGAAGAGTGAAACATCGTCAGAAGTTAAACAATGATTTATTATTGTAATATTTGTTCACAGACCTTAGTTCAATTATTCTTTTAATATGTTGGTGTAACAATAAAGAAATATCAAGCGGCCAATCGGTGTTTTGGTTTTTTCGTCCGTTATAACTAAGCGTTTCTGAAATCTTCGAAGAACAGCGTGGGCCCGAGCGTAGCGAGAGCTGGGCATTAACGGTTTATGAGACGTGATTGACAGTTTCTGACGATAGAAACAGATCTGGCGGATTCAAACAGTTGGTGAAAGTTTGGATAGCCACCGTTCATCTTTCCTGGTGCCGGTCAAGTCCTCTTTGAACAAGCAATATCTGGAACATTTTCGGAATTTGCTCAAGTTCAACAATGCCTGGGTCAAAGAAGGGACAGAGCGTCTTGGATACAAACAGGAAAGTAAGTCATGGTGACTTGTTTGTTAATTGTAACGATGTGTCTGATGTTAAGCATGACATGGCTGATGTTACTGTTTCGCCGTTCAGGGATGATAGGAACATCAAACTCCCTAAATTAGAACCACGGTGTTTTGATGGAAACTCGGCCGATTATTTACAGTTTGTAAAGGAGTTTGAGATCATGCTGAGTAGTTTTTTATTAATTGATGAATTGAAATTGATGTATTTGATGAGATATTGCACTGGAGATGCTGCAAGAGCTATACAGTGCTGTAAGCTCATGCCCCCTAATGAGGGATACGCTGAGGCTATGAGCATATTACGTCAAAGGTTTGGAAGACCTTCGATGATTGTAGGGAAATTATTCGAGGCTGTTAAGGGTAATGGTGGTCAATTACAGGATGACTCCCAGGCACTCACTGAGTTTTTAGATAATTTGCTAATTTACAAGAATGGAATGATTTCGATGAATCGCATGAGTGACCTCAACTCGAGTTTTATACTAGAAGTAATAGCAAGACGCCTACCTACTCGACTGCAAAGGAAGTGGGTGAAGATAAGCTCCCGTATGGAGGATGAGGGTATCGAGCCAAAGTTTGATGATATCCTGAAACTGGTAAATACTAGTGTCAATCAATCGATGAGCAAGTTCGCCAGTCTATTACATCTCACCCCTAGAATAGAGCAGTCTGAGATCAAAATGCAATCATTGATGACGAGTAGGCCTCAGAGAGGTGGATATCGAGAAGGCTCCATGATATATAGTAATGCATATAGACCTAGTGAGTGTAACAGGTTTCGTAGTATATCCTCAACAGATAAGTTGCAAGATGCAAGACAAACACGGTCTTGTTTTACACGTGTGCAAGAAGTGCATACAGAAGTGAACTGTGAACCAGTGAGCAAGTTCAGTGATAAGCTAAATGTAAACTCCAGGCATGACTCCGAATTGTGTGACGATAACGGTGTTGTGAAGAAGTCTGTAGTTGCAACTGGTAAGCCATTGTTGAATAGAGTGTCACAGAATAGAGTTACTGCTTCAGAGTGGATTTCTGACTCCACAAGTTTACAAAGTATAACTAGTCAGAGTGAAGATATAAAACCTTTAATGATTTGTGAGGAGGAACCAAAATTGTCTACTTCTGTTATTAAAGAGTTTGAAAATGATGAAGTTGACGGTAAAGTGAATATTCGTGATAATGATCATGATACTTCACAGTTGTCTTTGGTTGATCATTATGAGATGAGGGATATGCCTACTACTGCTAAGTTAAATAAAGGTTCTTTACAACTACAACGTGAAGTAGAATTGAACGCAGGTGCAGTTCCAGAAGGTGTGCATACTTGTGAGACAGTCAGTGTAATTGATCAGCGTGTAGCCCACCTATCATCAGATGATAGTGCTAAACCCGAACTAGTAGTGAAAGACAGCAGTGGTGGTAATCTTGCAGTTGAACAACTATCTGAAAGCCGAAAAAGAACAGCTTCTGATCCACCGCTAATTTCATCACCTTGTGTCACTCAGTCATCGTTGGTGTTTTCATCCACAATGAAACAGATGCCCATCAACTCAAGTATCTTCTGCAATGACTATGATAGTATTGGTGCGTTTGAAAAGACGAAAGATATTGCTCAGTTTAGTGAGAATAAGCCAAGTGTAAACGAGAGAGTAATTGTTAAATTGACTTGCATGAATAAAGGCATTTCTAGTTTCAAGTTACTAATTGAATGCTATTATCTTTGGTGTAAATTACTCTGTTTCTACACTTGGTTGATGAGATATGTCGTGTGTTTGTTGGTCATCTATATTCTACGATACAATGACATGGGCGTGTTGCCGTTCAGATTTGAGGATATAGCTCATAGAAGGAAGTCAGCCAATGAACTCTGCAACGATTTTCCAACCTAGGGCGTCAACCTGAGAAGGGTTGTAGGCGTACTGGTGTAAGTCCTACAGTTCTTCAAAGGGTAGCGCATCAGTGAGCAGTCCAATGTGCTTGGTGTATGATCTTGTGCATATGTTCATATTGTATATACTGAATTGATATCACCTGTCATCTAGCTGTTGGTAATTCTGTTTGTGTCCGGACGACTTCCACTTGGATCATCAACCTGAGAAGGAATGTAGGCGTACTGCTGTAAGTCCTACAGTTCTTCAAGGGTAGTTTGTCATGCCGGAATCCACAACATTTGATGTAGTGATTGTACATATGTTTGTGTTAAATAGTTGTGTGAGTTCCAATTATCGTAATTGTTGGTTAATCTTGTTTGTGTTCGGACATTCCACAAATTACAATCGTCAACGTGAGAAGGGTTGTAGGCGTACTGGTGTAAGTCCTGCAATTCTTCAAAGGAATTCCACCAAGACATGATCGGCGAGGTTGTTCGTACAATTTGTATATGCGTGTGGTGTGTCATATCAATTGGTGTTTTTGGATTCATTGTGTTTACTTGTTGTTTTCGTATCTTGTTGTTATTGCGTAATTTTGTTAAAATTTTCGTCGTGATTACTTCTGAAGTTGTTTCGAGTCTTCTACATCCATGAATGAATTGATTGATGTTAAGGACAGCAGATGGGTCGTATACGCCGGGGAGGCTAGGCTATTGCTGAGAATGAAATGCACACGGAGATAATTGTTAGCTGCGGTCCGACACGCCGGGGAGAAAGAGTGTAAACGACTGAGGCTCGCATGCGTCACCGCTACTAGAACTGAGGCAGAATGAGTGACAAGCGATTTCAGTGGTAATTGGTAGTGAGTAGATAAGAGGATGTGCGTAGAGTATCATGAGTTGGTGCTATGGTCACGTTGCATTCTGCAAGAGTCATTCTAGTAAGTGGCGATTGTGTTGCAAGATGTCAAGAGGAGGCCTCTATCTGGAGGCGCAGGTCGTCAGCGATGTGTGAGATTGTGCTGTGGGTATGCTTGTGGTGTGTTGGCTTTTCTGTTTGTTTTCCATTTCAGCTCTGCCCGTGTGACCCAGGTTCTCGCAATGGCATCCAAGTCAACGTGTATTGGTCGTCAAGGAAAAAAGGGTTGGATCCCGTTTTTGCCGGGGAGTGTCAATGGAGTTGATGATTGAACGATCAATTCATGGTTGTTTGCTCAAAATCAACTTCCCCAATTTTCGCGGAGGCATCAATACGACAGTCATCGCCTCATCAGTCGCTGTTCAGAAAGAAGAGTGAAACATCGTCAGAAGTAAAACAATGATTTATTATTGTAATATTTGTTCACAGACCTTAGTTCAATTATTCTTTTAATATGTTGGTGTAACAATAAAGAAATATCAAACGGCCAATCGGTGTTTTGGTTTTTTCGTCCGTTACAACTAAGCGTTTCTGAAATCTTCGAAGAACAGCGTGGGCCCGAGCGTAGCGAGAGCTGGGCATTAACGTTTTATGAGACTTGATTGACAGTAGGCGTCTTGCAATTACCTCTGGGACTGAGGTGGATTTGAGGTCACTCGTGCAATTAATAGAAATCAAGGTATTCTTATATGTCATAAGATTATCCAGAAACTCAGTGAGTGCCTGGGAGTCATCCTGTAATTGACCACCATTACCCTTAACAGCCTCGAATAATTTCCCTACAATCATCGAAGGTCTTCCAAACCTTTGACGTAATATGCTCATAGCCTCAGCGTATCCCTCATTAGGGGGCATGAGCTTACAGCACTGTATAGCTCTTGCAGCATCTCCAGTGCAATATCTCATCAAATACATCAATTTCAATTCATCAATTAATAAAAAACTACTCAGCATGATCTCAAACTCCTTTACAAACTGTAAATAATCGGCCGAGTTTCCATCAAAACACCGTGGTTCTAATTTAGGGAGTTTGATGTTCCTATCATCCCTGAACGGCGAAACAGTAACATCAGCCATGTCATGCTTAACATCAGACACATCGTTACAATTAACAAACAAGTCACCATGACTTACTTTCCTGTTTGTATCCAAGACGCTCTGTCCCTTCTTTGACCCAGGCATTGTTGAACTTGAGCAAATTCCGAAAATGTTCCAGATATTGCTTGTTCAAAGAGGACTTGACCGGCACCAGGAAAGATGAACGGTGGCTATCCAAACTTTCACCAACTGTTTGAATCCGCCAGATCTGTTTCTATCGTCAGAAACTGTCAATCACGTCTCATAAACCGTTAATGCCCAGCTCTCGCTACGCTCGGGCCCACGCTGTTCTTCGAAGATTTCAGAAACGCTTAGTTATAACGGACGAAAAAACCAAAACAACGATTGGCCGCTTGATATTTCTTTATTGTTACACCAACATATTAAAAGAATAATTGAACTAAGGTCTGTGAACAAATATTACAATAATAAATCATTGTTTAACTTCTGACGATGTTTCACTCTTCTTTCTGAACAGCGACCGATGAGACGATGACTGTCGTATTGATGCCTCCGCGAAAATTGGGGAAGTTGATTTTGAGCAAACAACCATGAATTGATCGTTCAATCTTCAACTCCATTGACACGTGTTGCATTCTCAGTACCGCCTTTCTTATATCAGTCGCATTACATTTAATATTGCTTTTCTTGAATTACATAGATTTACACCAAGTTTTGAGACTTTGTTTTGGTAACATAAGTCCGACAAATTCTCCTGAAGCAAAAGCTGTTGAAGGTCAAGGTCCAATAACTGTTATAATTCAAAACCCGACTGGCACTTTGTTAATGTCTGTTTACCGCAGTGGTAGAATTGCAGTTTGGCAAATTCCTGCTTCACTCTTATGTGACGAATCTGAACAAGACACAATAAAAGGCCGTCTTCATGATCCAGATGATGAGTCTGACAGCACAGGAACAGCACAGCATGATGACATCAACTCTAGTCAAAGTTCTTTGCAACAAGAAATTTCGATGGCCCCAAAAAAGCGAAGTTCCATTTCTTTAACCTATACAAGTAGTTACGGACGCCTTTTATGCGTCATCAATGATGCACACGGCGTTGACCATTCTGTCAGTCTTTGTTCTTTTACCACTGTTTCTTCACTGGCTGCTTGTGTCGACACTGGTGGATCGGTATTTCAACTCAAGTTCACGTAGGTCAAGATGTAGTTTTACTGCGAAAAGCTTTTCTGAATTGTCTGTGTTTTATTTCTTTGTTAATTTCTAAATATATGTATTCCTTTTCGCATTTTCATCAGACAGTCAATTCATCATATTAATTAACCACTGCATAAATTGTATTCTGCTAACCTGATTCATTGAACATTCTCACTCATTCAGTTCCACTGTTGGGTGGATTTTAATTCACATAATGAATTTTTCAAGGAATTGTTCGGTTTCCTGTAAAATTCGCTATTTGGTCGTGGACTTCTCATCATAAGTTAATTGATGGATGGTGACTAGAAGGGGAATCCAGGATGTGTATTTCGTCCTTTTTGGGACTGGTCATTCGGATGTACTTGCATTCCACAGTGGGTGATGATGTTCCCACCGAGGCTCGAACCCAGTGCCCGTAGTTTAAACGCCAAAGCGTCATCCACTAGACCACTTGAGCCAGGAGAGCCACATCTTGTGCAAAGGGTCTTATGAATTACTTAATTTAATTTTATATTTTCCCGTCGATTGAGTGGACCGAAGTGCTCAGTCTCAGGTTGACATGTCGGCTTCTTGTGCAGATGCTCCGACGATGTCTTGACACGTAATTTAGAAGTTATTCGGTGGATGAGACCGAGCACTTCAGTCCAATCAATCGACTGGAAAATCTAAAATTGAATTAGATGTTTCATCATAAGGATTTGTAATATTTCCATTTCTTATAAATTGCGTGAATTTAGTGCTCAAAACATCGCCACGCTATATGTCGAAACCTCCACGATATAATGCCGAAGCTTAGGAAACACTAAATATTTTCTACTCTTATCCCGTGATTTACAAATCTCTGTTGTTTTATCGATGTATGTTCGAATAAATTACTTATTAATTCAATTAATGTTGACATTTATGGTTTCAGATGTCCTTAGAGCTTGTTTGTAGTTAAAAACCTCATTCGGCATAGTTGTTTGGCTCATAGTCGTTGTACTCGAATAGTTACTGATTCTTCCGACAGTAATACAATGAATGGAATGTGCTTTGAGTTTCTGTCGTTGGTCACTATTGCACTTCTAATCAAAGGTGCGAGTCTGAACTAACTCGATACCTGAAGATAATACATATGGATTTACCTAGCTAACATGATTTGTAGCTGTTTATAAACTGGTGAAAGTCAGTAGTGGGAATGGGGTAATAAAGTCTGTTGGAAGATTACTCGATTATACTCCGTTCACATTTATTTCACTGAATGACTATCTCCGTACACATGGTGATTCCTCTTCAAAGGTTTTTCTGTTTCACTGTATTCTATAATGTCTTGAAACATATTCATTCATTTTTGATAGCATTCGATCTGCATGAACTCGCTCAACAGATTTGTTCACCATACTCATCATGAAGTTATCTTAAAAGGACTACTGGCAGATGATCATGCTGCTCAGGATATTTTACCTGACAATCTAAGTGAACAGTGTTTAGAGAATAAACAAGCCGTCATTCTGTCAGTTATGCCTGATTCTAGAATTGCGTAATCCCACTCATGTCCCAAATATGCGTCTACGTTGTTTCTAATATCGTTTTATTTTCCCCCTTTCTAGGAAAGGATTGGTCGGTATGAAGGTTGAATCCATGTGCTTCTTTTCTGGAAGGTAAGTTTTCAACAAACAGATTATTGATTCAACATTCCACTAGTTGATTACACGTCAGAGGGATAAAGCATGCGAGACATGTGTGATTTCAGTGGATTATTTTTTCCTCTCTTGAATTTATCTCCCACCTCGCAGAAAAAATGTAGTCGGTAATATTTAACAATTTCGAATTGATGGACAAATTGTCTGACCGTTTATTTACTTGCCTCAAATACATATGTATTCAGCGACTGGAGATATTTTAGGTCATTTAATTGAATCCAGGGAAGTAGGTTTAATTCACACTTGTAATACTAGAAAGTTTGGAATTTGTGGGAGAATATATGAAATGCTTGTTTAGTGCGCACACATCAAGGAAATAAGGGAAAGTGTTCATCTGCATACCACCAGTAATTTCTTTGAAAAGTTTTCATTAGAGGCATTTTAACAGGATATAAACTTCTACTTATAATCTGAATTCAATGTGTGCATTTTAGAATTGATTAAGATGTTAGTTCTTTTCGTAACAATGTTGTCCTTGATTTTATATAACTTTTCTTTTTTTTGGTGTGAAATATTCCCATAATATGAATCAAAAGTCAATCTGAGCGAAGAATATTCTTTTCAATAGTTTCTCTTCAGGTTCTTACAATTACAAAATATAATATTTGTGGTCGTTAGAATAAAGGCCAGTTATGCGGCGGATACATTTTTGACGTTGAATAACAGATTAGTTATGGGGTGTCAAAGTAAATATGCGTATTTGTGTGTGTGACAAACTTGCTAGGCTGAAATCGATTAGAAAATGTTGTAAAACGGGAGACAATGGTAGTGATTAATCATAAAAGATTTGTAGAGCGTAGGGTAGGAAAATTGACAAATTAGTTCAAGGTTATCGAAGGTGTCAGGTGAGTGGCTAGTACAAAGCGGTCTGTCTTAAACAGGAGATAGTAAGACTGGAATGAGAGGTTCATAATGAAATAACGAATATTTCATAACCACAAATGTAGAATAACGAATATGTTAAGCGAAACAGGTGGCTGCATATATTGTGGAAACAGATAATATCAGTAATAATTAGTCCGCATAAATGAAAAATTCGATAGTATTGAGGGAGTATTTGCATAAAGAGCATAAATTATGACGAATAATAATAACCGTAATAATAATATTTGTAATAATAAGCAAAGCAAAAAAACAACAAAAAACCAAGAGGGTTAAGGGGAAGGAGCACTCTTGGTGAGAATAAAAATCTTCAATCCAAGTTTAGCCACGGTAGGAACAGCTTCTGGACGTGTTCTTCTTGAATACACAGTTCCGGTTTAGTCGATCTTATTGTAACGGCTTCAGCTATGTTTAGGAGAAGTAAGCGAGCAGTACGTGATAACGATTTTGGAATTCGGTATATAAAGCTGAAAGCTGTGTTGTCATCGATGCGATATCCACTACCGACCAGGTGTGACAGGGTCGAGCTATTTATGCACTTAATTTCCCCCCTGCTGAACCAAGCTGGTAAGTGTTCTCGAACCCGTAGACGAACCTGCCTAATCGTGCGCCCTATATAATTTGAACCACAGGGACAGTTGAAATGGTATATGCATGAAAAAGAGTTAAGGTTAGGTAAGACATCTTTGAGTTGCTGGGTGAACATTGGAAGGCTAGTGAAGGAAGCGAAGCCTTTAAGTTGAGGGAAAGGAGCAAATACGAAATCTGAAGAAGAGTTTCCCTGGGACAGTAGGTGACAAGACAAAATTTGAGATACCATGTGATAGAGACAGTGTAGGCTTCTAAGATTCTGAACATTATTCATTTTTGAGCAACATCCGTGTGCGATTTTCTTGGACAGGTGTGAGAAGGTTCTCCTCTGTAATTTTCCATAAATTTTGAGTAAAACTCCCACAATACGATGCCACTTAACACGACATGAAAAAAAAACCGGACACATATAGTGGAAGACAGTTATCCTCTTCAAGTCTTCCAGTTTCCATGATTATATCTCAATCATAGAAAAGCACAGAGTAGATTGCTGTGCAATATACCTGTTCTTTAATCGGTACTTCGGAAATAGCTGATAACTCCAGAGATAGCTGAAGTCGAGTTTAAAGGTGGGGCGGGCTCACCAGTTTAAAGGTTGAGAGATATTAAAGGTTTGACGTGATATCTCGCTCAACAACTTCTAATTAATTTATTCTCGCGTACCAAAGACAAAGCAAAAGCCAATAATTGGTCGTCCAAACGAAGAAATGTATTTAGGAACCAAAACCAGCCGATAGACGAACGCTTAGCTAGCTAGTGATCGTGCACGTTACACGACGGGGTACCAAATGGCGGGGATGCTTGACCGGAAGCCTTCAGCTAAACAAGTCGACTTAAACAGTGGTGGTCAGCATCCAATGAGTGATTGCTGTGGTCAATAATTTCGGGGAATTATTTACCGCTACAGCTCACTCCCCCCTAGTGGGGTCGTGAGGACCTTAAGACAGAACCAGCCGGAAGTAAAAAAAACTCGATGGTTCCCTTTCGGGTGAAAAAAAACTTCCGAGCGGCTTGGTCTTATGCCTACTGGTTTGTCTGCCTATGCTAATGGGGTGTTTGTACATAGCTTCCTGGTGTTGTTCGTTGGATTCCGTGCTTCGTTTGTTTTTCGTCCAGTGCCCGTCGCACCTGGAAAAGAAAACAAGAACGCTAAGAACCATGTCGAGGAAAATGTACGAAATGACCTTTTTGGTTAAAAAAAATTATGTGCATTTACTATACAGTAAAATAATGCTAAGTTCAGAACATCGAAAAAAAATACATCTAATCAATTTTTTAGTGTATGTTACATGAACTGTTGAAAAAAAATTTTTTGTGTTCGGTGGTACTGTATATAAAAAAAATTTATACGTCAAAAAAAAAAGTTAGTACCACGAACGAGTGAGTTGCGTGAATCACGCGAATTCGTTAAGTCAAATAAGTGTGCAGATATTCTGGGAACCTTACGGTGCGTCCAGAACAGGTTTTCTTGAGAGGCTCGATAGAAGGTTCGGTAGCTGTCGCTGTGCTAGCGACTTCATCGATGTCTACACGATCTTCTGTTACTTGTGGATTTTGGGGTACGTTGAGCTCTATGCTAATAGGATTACCCTCCAAGTAAGCCGGTTTCAGACGGTCAATGCTGACGGTGTCCTCGCGGCCGTTTTTGTCCAAGACAAAGAATTTATCAGAACGTTTAATAACCTTATAAGGTCCGTCATATGGGGGTTCCAGGGGTCTGCGCACAGAGTCGCGACGAACAAATACATGTGAAGAAGTTTTCAAACACGGATGAACGAAAACATCAATGGGCTGTGGGCGAAGGGGAGCAGGTTTAACTGAACGCATTGCGTTTGTAAGCCTGCTGACGTATGATGCGTGATCTACCACTGGTGGGGAGCTCGAGGGAGAAACAAATTCACCAGGCAGTCGTAGTGTCGTGCCATATACTAGCTCGGCGCTAGTACAACCAGCATCGGTTTTCAAGGCGTTTCGTATCCCTAGGAGAACTAACGGAGGGATTCAGTCCAATGGGTGGTGTTTGCAGCTGACAGACCAGCTTTCAGCTGTCTGTGTAGACGTTCTACCATACCATTAGCTTGAGGATGGTAGGCTGTTGTTCGAAATCGCATGCAACCTAATATTTTAGTCAGGGCAAAGAATAAGCCACTTTCGAATTGCCGCCCGCGATCAGTTGTTATGGAAGATGGGCATCCAAAGTTAGCAATCCATCTTTCTACGAAGACGCGTGCGACTGTTTCAGCAGATACGTCCTTGATGGGTACTGCTTCCGACCATCGTGTGAAGCGATCTATGCAAGTTAAAATATAAGTATATCCATGTGATTCAGGAAGGGGACCAACCAAATCTATATGGACGTGTTCGAAACGAGCGTCAGGGAGAAGAAAGGTGCCTAGTGGGCTTTTGGTGTGTCTTATCACCTTGCACTTTTGACAAGCTAAGCACGTTTGTGCCCATTCCCTTACTTCTTTATTAATGCCAGGCCAACAAAACCGACTAGTTACGAGCTTGACAGTAGTGCGAATACCTGGGTGAGATAAGCCATGCAACGTATTGAAGACGTTACGGCGATAGCTTTTAGGCACGATGGGGCGAGGAGTACTCGTGGAAATGTCGCACAGAATAGTATCTCTTCCCATACCTAGGGGTTTCTCAGCTAATTGTAGAGTTGTTTTCGACAACTCATGTTGAAGTTCGGCATCTTCTTTTTGAAGACGAGCCAGTTTTACTAGGTCTATGCCGTCGATTTGGGTGAAAGAACAAACGCGCGACAAAGCATCTGCCACAGTGTTGTTTACTCCGGATACATGGCGAATATCTGATGTAAACTGTGAGACGTAGTCCAGTTGTCGTGATTCCCTGGGTGAATACTTATCTGAAGGTGAGTTCAGAGAGTACATCAGAGGTTTGTGATCCGTAAAAATTATAAATTCACGACCCTCTACCGAATGTCTAAAATGTCGTATAGCACAGTACATAGCCAGAAGTTCTCTGCCGAATGTGCTGTACTTCGTTTCTGCTAATTGAAGGCGCCGGGAGAAAAAGGCAAGTGGTTGCCACTCATTGTCAACTAGCTGTTGTAGAACTGCGCCGATTGCAGTGTTTGATGCATCAACCGAGATACTTAACGGTGCCGTTGGATCCTGATACATCAGAAGTGTGGCATTCGCAATAGCTTTTTTAATCTGGGTAAAAGCATTTCGAGCAGACGCGTCAAGTTCTATGGACTTGTTATTCCCTCGAAGGAGGTCTGTCAATGGCTGAATCAAAGAGGCACAGTTGGGAATAAAGCGTCGATAATAACTTACTAAGCCGTTAAAAGTGCGGAGACTTTTCACCGTCTGTGGCTCTGGAAAGTTCAGTATAGCCTCGACCTTAGTAGCCAGTGGGCGAATGCCCTTGCAGTCAATAGTGTGACCCAGAAAGTCGAGTGAGTCAACACCGATTTGACATTTTTGAATATTAATGGTAACACCATGTTGGCGTAACCTGTCAAATGCCAAGTCCAAGTGCCTAAGGTGAGTTTCCTTGTCTGGACTGGCAATGAGGCAGTCGTCTAAGTATGCGTATACAAAGTCGAGACCGCGAAATACTTCGTCAATGAAGCGTTGGAATGTTTGGGCTGCGTTCCGAAGACCGAATGGCATACGTAGAAATTCAAAAAGTCCGAAAGGCGTAATGATAGCCGTTTTCGGGATATCTTCTGTTGCCATCGGGATTTGGTTATACGCTTTAACCAAGTCGATTTTAGAGAATATAGTCGCGCCGGATAAGGTTGCCGTCAAGTCGTGTATATGAGGCAACGGGTAGCAATCAGGGGTTGTTTTGGCATTCACTCGCCGGTAATCACCGGTGGGTCGCCAATCGTTGCTATCGTTTTTCGGAACCATATGAAGTGGGGATGCCCATGGGCTATTCGAAGGTCGAATAATGCCAAGGGTAAGCATATGGTCAAATTCGTTCCTGGCGATTCTCAGTTTGTCAGGAGCTAATCGTCGTGCTTTAGATGTCACAGGTTGTCCTGTGGTAATGATGTGGTGCATAACATTGCTGGTTATGCACGGTAGGTCGTTCGACGGGCAATTAAGTTCCGGATACTTGTCAACAATAGGTTGAAAAGTTGGATCAAGAATTGCCTTTATCTTAACGGGTGACAGACTGGGGCCTATGTAGGTAATGCCTTTGATAGACAGACTAGTAGTATTGTCAATCAGTCGTTTTCGGCGGACGTCTACGAGTAAATCATGATGATTAAGTAGGTCCGTGCCAATGATGGGCATTGTAACGTCAGCGAGAAGGAAAATCCACCGAATAGGTTTGCGTAAACCTACGTTCAGATAGACGTATTTCCTACCAAAGGTTGCGATTGGTTTTCCATTTGCAGCCTGTAGGTTGAAGGTAGGTTCCTTATGTCGATCTGCTGCTGTAGCAGGAAGGACGCTGACTTCGGCGCCTGTGTCGACTAAGTATCGAGTCTGGCTTATCACATCATGGATGTAAAGTAGGCGGCTAGTGCCACCGGCGACGGTTGCCGCTAACGCGTGCCGGCGGGATAGTTTCCCGCAGACTTTGAGACATTTCCGAAGTCACAAGGCTTACGGCAACACTTCGCTTCTTGGCCATAGGTGTTGTGGTACCAGCACCAGTCAGGGTTTTTCAGTGAACGTGGTTTGGACTTAGATCGACTACGTGAGTTCCTGCATTGAGGAGATTTAGGACGACGGTTGGAGGATTTAGAATGCGTGTTTGACCTAAACATCTGCTGAAGGGAGTTGCATAACTCTGTCATTGCAGGATCCTCACTCGAAGTCTGCTTAGTCATTGAGCATATTTCATGAACAGACCGTTTAGTTATTTCTAGGATCTTATCTGCAGTAATAGCTAAGTTCTCTATTACAGTACCCTCAAGTGTCACAAGTACGGTCTGTACAGATTGTGGCAACTTGGTTAAGAAGAGTTCTCTAAACAGTCCTTCGTCGAACTGACTTTGGCCGACGACTTGTTTCATTCTTGTCAGCATGCTCACGGCTGACTGATCTCCTAACTCGATGTTGCGAAATAATTCATCTAGACGTTGTCTGTCCGTGAGAGCGTTTCTCCTGAGGAGGGATGCTTTCAGCAACTCGTACGAGTTACTTACCTCGGGACTCAACATCTGTGATGTTACGTACTTGCTGAATTCCCGCGGTAGGGCGTGAATAACTGCAAGTAACTGTGAACGTTGATCAGTTATCCCATGCTCACAAAAATCTGCTTCAGCTAGCAGAAACCACGTTTCAGCATTATCTGGCCAGTATGGTACGAGCTGAATGGTTTTAGGAGTTGAGCGGATACGGATGACCTTGGGACTAAGATCACTCATGACGAAAATTATGTCGAATAATATATGGTACAAGAACAAATACAAAATGGAACGAACTCACCGGGGTTATCTGCGAATTTTTCGTGGATAAAGTTCGCGGTTGGGCTCACCAGTTTAAAGGTGGGCGGATGTTAAAGGTTTGACGTGATATCTCGCTCAACAACTTCTAATTAATTTATTCTCGCGTACCAAAGACAAAGCAAAAGCCAATAATTGGTCGTCCAAACGAAGAAATGTATTTAGGAACCAAAACCAGCCGATAGACGAACGCTTAGCTAGCTAGTGATCGTGCACGTTACACGACGGGGTACCAAATGGCGGGGATGCTTGACCGGAAGCCTTCAGCTAAACAAGTCGACTTAAACAGTGGTGGTCAGCATCCAATGAGTGATTGCTGTGGTCAATAATTTCGGGGAATTATTTACCGCTACAGCTCACTCCCCCCTAGTGGGGTCGTGAGGACCTTAAGACAGAACCAGCCGGAAGTAAAAAAAACTCGATGGTTCCCTTTCGGGTGAAAAAAAACTTCCGAGCGGCTTGGTCTTATGCCTACTGGTTTGTCTGCCTATGCTAATGGGGTGTTTGTACATAGCTTCCTGGTGTTGTTCGTTGGATTCCGTGCTTCGTTTGTTTTTCGTCCAGTGCCCGTCGCACCTGGAAAAGAAAACAAGAACGCTAAGAACCATGTCGAGGAAAATGTACGAAATGACCTTTTTGGTTAAAAAAAATTATGTGCATTTACTATACAGTAAAATAATGCTAAGTTCAGAACATCGAAAAAAAATACATCTAATCAATTTTTTAGTGTATGTTACATGAACTGTTGAAAAAAAATTTTTTGTGTTCGGTGGTACTGTATATAAAAAAAATTTATACGTCAAAAAAAAAAGTTAGTACCACGAACGAGTGAGTTGCGTGAATCACACGAATTCGTTAAGTCAAATAAGTGTGCAGATATTCTGGGAACCTTACGGTGCGTCCAGAACGGGTTTTCTTGAGAGGCTCGATAGAAGGTTCGGTAGCTGTCGCTGTGCTAGCGACTTCATCGATGTCTACACGATCTTCTGTTACTTGTGGATTTTGGGGTACGTTGAGCTCTATGCTAATAGGATTACCCTCCAAGTAAGCCGGTTTCAGACGGTCAATGCTGACGGTGTCCTCGCGGCCGTTTTTGTCCAAGACAAAGAATTTATCAGAACGTTTAATAACCTTATAAGGTCCGTCATATGGGGGTTCCAGGGGTCTGCGCACAGAGTCGCGACGAACAAATACATGTGAAGAAGTTTTCAAACACGGATGAACGAAAACATCAATGGACTGTGGGCGAAGGGGAGCAGGTTTAACTGAACGCATTGCGTTTGTAAGCCTGCTGACGTATGAAGCGTGATCTACCACTGGTGGGAAGCTCGAGGGAGAAACAAATTCACCAGGCAGTCGTAGTGTCGTGCCATATACTAGCTCGGCGCTAGTACAACCAGCATCGGTTTTCAAGGCGTTTCGTATCCCTAGGAGAACTAACGGAGGGATTCAGTCCAATGGGTGGTGTTTGCAGCTGACAGACCAGCTTTCAGCTGTCTGTGTAGACGTTCTACCATACCATTAGCTTGAGGATGGTAGGCTGTTGTTCGAAATCGCATGCAACCTAATATTTTAGTCAGGGCAAAGAATAAGCCACTTTCGAATTGCCGCCCGCGATCAGTTGTTATGGAAGATGGGCATCCAAAGTTAGCAATCCATCTTTCTACGAAGACGCGTGCGACTGTTTCAGCAGATACGTCCTTGATGGGTACTGCTTCCGGCCATCGTGTGAAGCGATCTATGCAAGTTAAAATATAAGTATATCCATGTGATTCAGGAAGGGGACCAACCAAATCTATATGGACGTGTTCGAAACGAGCGTCAGGGAGAAGAAAGGTGCCAAGTGGGCTTTTGGTGTGTCTTATCACCTTGCACTTTTGACAAGCTAAGCACGTTTGTGCCCATTCCCTTACTTCTTTATTAATGCCAGGCCAACAAAACCGACTAGTTACGAGCTTGACAGTAGTGCGAATACCTGGGTGAGATAAGCCATGCAACGTATTGAAGACGTTACGGCGATAGCTTTTAGGCACGATGGGGCGAGGAGTACTCGTGGAAATGTCGCACAGAATAGTATCTCTTCCCATACCTAAGGGTTTCTCAGCTAATTGTAGAGTTGTTTTCGACAACTCATGTTGAAGTTCGGCATCTTCTTTTTGAAGACGAGCCAGTTTTACTAGGTCTATGCCGTCGATTTGGGTGAAAGAACAAACGCGCGACAAGGCATCTGCCACAGTGTTGTTTACTCCGGATACATGGCGAATATCTGATGTAAACTGTGAGACGTAATCCAGTTGTCGTGATTCCCTGGGTGAATACTTATCTGAAGGTGAGTTCAGAGAGTACGTCAGAGGTTTGTGATCCGTAAAAATTATAAATTCACGACCCTCTACCGAATGTCTAAAATGTCGTATAGCACAGTACATAGCCAGAAGTTCTCTGCCGAATGTGCTGTACTTCGTTTCAGCTAATTGAAGGCGCCGGGAGAAAAAGGCAAGTGGTTGCCACTCTTTGTCAACTAGCTGTTGTAGAACTGCGCCGATTGCAGTGTTTGATGCATCAACCGAGATACTTAACGGTGCCGTTGGATCCTGATACATCAGAAGTGTGGCATTCGCAATAGCTTTTTTAATCTGGGTAAAAGCATTTCGAGCAGACGCGTCAAGTTCTATGGACTTGTTATTCCCTCGAAGGAGGTCTGTCAATGGCTGAATCAAAGAGGCACAGTTGGGAATAAAGCGTCGATAATAACTTACTAAGCCGTTAAAAGTGCGGAGACTTTTCACCGTCTGTGGCTCTGGAAAGTTCAGTATAGCCTCGACCTTAGTAGCCAGTGGGCGAATGCCCTTGCAGTCAATAGTGTGACCCAGAAAGTCGAGTGAGTCAACACCGATTTGACATTTTTGAATATTAATGGTAACACCATGTTGGCGTAACCTGTCAAATGCCAAGTCCAAGTGCCTAAGGTGAGTTTCCTTGTCTGGACTGGCAATGAGGCAGTCGTCTAAGTATGCGTATACAAAGTCGAGACCGCGAAATACTTCGTCAATGAAGCGTTGGAATGTTTGGGCTGCATTCCGAAGACCGAATGGCATACGTAGAAATTCAAAAAGTCCGAAAGGCGTAATGATAGCCGTTTTCGGGATATCTTCTGTTGCCATCGGGATTTGGTTATACGCTTTAACCAAGTCGATTTTAGAGAATATAGTCGCGCCGGATAAGGTTGCCGTCAAGTCGTGTATATGAGGCAACGGGTAGCAATCAGGGGTTGTTTTGGCATTCACTCGCCGGTAATCACCGGTGGGTCGCCAATCGTTGCTATCCTTTTTCGGAACCATATGAAGTGGGGATGCCCATGGGCTATTCGAAGGTCGAATGATGCCAAGGGTAAGCATATGGTCAAATTCATTCCTGGCGATTCTCAGTTTGTCAGGAGCTAATCGTCGTGCTTTAGATGTCACAGGTTGTCCTGTGGTAATGATGTGGTGCATAACATTGCTGGTTATGCACGGTAGGTCGTTCGACGGGCAATTAAGTTCCGGATACTTGTCAACAATAGGTTGAAAAGTTGGATCAAGAATTGCCTTTATCTTAACGGGTGACAGACTGGGGCCTATGTAGGTAATGCCTTTGATAGACAGACTAGTAGTATTGTCAATCAGTCGTTTTCGGCGGACGTCTACGAGTAAATCATGATGATTAAGTAGGTCCGTGCCAATGATGGGCATTGTAACGTCAGCGAGAAGGAAAATCCACCGAATAGGTTTGCGTAAACCTACGTTCAGATAGACGTATTTCCTACCAAAGGTTGCGATTGGTTTTCCATTTGCAGCCTGTAAGTTGAAGGTAGGTTCCTTCTGTCGATCTGCTGCTGTAGCAGGAAGGACGCTGACTTCGGCGCCTGTGTCGACTAAGTATCGAGTCTGGCTTATCACATCATGGATGTAAAGTAGGCGGCTAGTGCCACCGGCGACGGTTGCCGCTAACGCGTGCCGGCGGGATAGTTTCCCGCAGACTTTGAGACATTTCCGAAGTTACAAGGCTTACGGCAACACTTCGCTTCTTGGCCATAGGTGTTGTGGTACCAGCACCAGTCAGGGTTTTTCAGTGAACGTGGTTTGGACTTAGATCGACCACGTGAGTTCCTGCGTTGAGGAGATTTAGGACGACGGTTGGAGGATTTAGAATGCGTGTTTGACCTAAACATCTGCTGAAGGGAGTTGCATAACTCTGTCATTGCAGGATCCTCACTCGAAGTCTGCTTAGTCATTGAGCATATTTCGGGAACAGACCGTTTAGTTATTTCTAGAATCTTATCTGCAGTAATAGCTAAGTTCTCTATTACAGTACCCTCAAGTGTCACAAGTACGGTCTGTACAGATTGTGGCAACTTGGTTAAGAAGAGTTCTCTAAACAGTCCTTCGTCGAACTGACTTTGGCCGACGACTTGTTTCATTCTTGTCAGCATGCTCACGGCTGACTGATCTCCTAACTCGATGTTGCGAAATAATTCATCTAGACGTTGTCTGTCCGTGAGAGCGTTTCTCCTGAGGAGGGATGCTTTCAGCAACTCGTACGAGTTACTTACCTCGGGACTCAACATCTGT
This sequence comes from Trichobilharzia regenti, assembly GCA_944472135.2. NCBI lineage: Eukaryota > Metazoa > Platyhelminthes > Trematoda > Strigeidida > Schistosomatidae > Trichobilharzia > Trichobilharzia regenti. Next base: position 147,864,944 of record OX235270.1, on the reverse strand, counting down.
GATGTTACGTACTTGCTGAATTCCCGCGGTAGGGCGTGAATAACTGCAAGTAACTGTGAACGTTGATCAGTTATCCCATGCTCACAAAAATCTGCTTCAGCTAGCAGAAACCACGTTTCAGCATTATCTGGCCAGTATGGTACGAGCTGAATGGTTTTAGGAGTTGAGCGGATACGGATGACCTTGGGACTAAGATCACTCATGACGAAAATTATGTCGAATAATATATGGTACAAGAACAAATACAAAATGGAACGAACTCACCGGGGTTATCTGCGGATTTTTCGTGGATAAAGTTCGCGGTTGGGCTCACCAGTTTAAAGGTGGGCGGATATTAAAGGTTTGACGTGATATCTCGTTCAACAACTTCTAATTAATTTATTCTCGCGTACCAAAGACAAAGCAAAAGCCAATAATTGATCGTCCAAACGAAGAAATGTATTTAGGAACCAAAACCAGCCGTTAGACGAACGCTTAGCTAGCTAGTGATCGTGCACGTTACACGACGGGGTACCAAATGGCGGGGATGCTTGACCGGAAGCCTTCAGCTAAACAAGTCGACTTAAACAGTGGTGGTCAGCATCCAATGAGTGATTGCTGTGGTCAATAATTTTGGGGAATTATTTACCGCTACAGCTCACTCCCCCCTAGTGGGGTCGTGAGGACCCTAAGACAGAACCAGCCGGAAGTAAAAAAACTCGATGGTTCCCTTTCGGGTGAAAAAAATCTTCCGAGCGGCTTGGTCTTATGCCTACTGGTTTGTCTGCCTATGCTAATGGGGTGTTTGTACATAGCTTCCTGGTGTTGTTCGTTGGATTCCGTGCTTCGTTTGTTTCCCGTCCAGTGCCCGTCGCACCTGGAAAAGAAAACAAGAACGCTAAGAACCATGTCGAGGAAAATGTACGAAATGACCTTTTTGGTTAAAAAAAATTATGTGCATTTACTATACAGTAAAATAATGCTAAGTTCAGAACATCGAAAAAAAATACATCTAATTAATTTTTTTGTGTATGTTACATGAACTGTTGAAAAAAAATTTTTTGTGTTCGGTGGTACTGTATATAAAAAAAATTTATACGTCAAAAAAAAAAGTTAGTACCACGAACGAGTGAGTTGCGTGAATCACACGAATTCGTTAAGTCAAATAAGTGTGCAGATATTCTGGGAACCTTACGGTGCGTCCAGAACGGGTTTTCTTGAGAGGCTCGATAGAAGGTTCGGTAGCTGTCGCTGTGCTAGCGACTTCATCGATGTCTACACGATCTTCTGTTACTTGTGGATTTTGGGGTACGTTCAGCTCTATGCTAATAGGATTACCCTCCAAGTAAGCCGGTTTCAGACGGTCAATGCTGACGGTGTCCTCGCGGCCGTTTTTGTCCAAGACAAAGAATTTATCAGAACGTTTAATTACCTTATAAGGTCCGTCATATGGGGGTTCCAGGGGTCTGCGCACAGAGTCGCGACGAACAAATACATGTGAAGAAGTTTTCAAACACGGATGAACGAAAACATCAATGGACTGTGGACGAAGGGGAGCAGGTTTAACTGAACGCATTGCGTTTGTAAGCCTGCTGACGTATGAAGCGTGATCTACCACTGGTGGGAAGCTCGAGGGAGAAACAAATTCACCAGGCAGTCGCAGTGTCGTGCCATATACTAGCTCGGCGCTAGTACAACCAGCATCGGTTTTCAAGGCGTTTCGTATCCCTAGGAGAACTAACGGAGGGATTCAGTCCAATGGGTGGTGTTTGCAGCTGACAGACCAGCTTTCAGCTGTCTGTGTAGACGTTCTACCATACCATTAGCTTGAGGATGGTAGGCTGTTGTTCGAAATCGCATGCAACCTAATATTTTAGTCAGGGCAAAGAATAAGCCACTTTCGAATTGCCGCCCGCGATCAGTTGTTATGGAAGATGGGCATCCAAAGTTAGCAATCCATCTTTCTACGAAGACGCGTGCGACTGTTTCAGCAGATACGTCCTTGATGGGTACTGCTTCCGGCCATCGTGTGAAGCGATCTATGCAAGTTAAAATATAAGTATATCCATGTGATTCAGGAAGGGGACCAACCAAATCTATATGGACGTGTTCGAAACGAGCGTCAGGGAGAAGAAAGGTGCCAAGTGGGCTTTTGGTGTGTCTTATCACCTTGCACTTTTGACAAGCTAAGCACGTTTGTGCCCATTCCCTTACTTCTTTATTAATGCCAGGCCAACAAAACCGACTAGTTACGAGCTTGACAGTAGTGCGAATACCTGGGTGAGATAAGCCATGCAACGTATTGAAGACGTTACGGCGATAACTTTTAGGCACGATGGGGCGAGGAGTACTCGTGGAAATGTCGCACAGAATAGTATCTCTTCCCATACCTAAGGGTTTCTCAGCTAATTGTAGAGTTGTTTTCGACAACTCATGTTGAAGTTCGGCATCTTCTTTTTGAAGACGAGCCAGTTTTACTAGGTCTATGCCGTCGATTTGGGTGAAAGAACAAACGCGCGACAAGGCATCTGCCACAGTGTTGTTTACTCCGGATACATGGCGAATATCTGATGTAAACTGTGAGACGTAATCCAGTTGTCGTGATTCCCTGGGTGAATACTTATCTGAAGGTGAGTTCAGAGAGTACGTCAGAGGTTTGTGATCCGTAAAAATTATAAATTCACGACCCTCTACCGAATGTCTAAAATGTCGTATAGCACAGTACATAGCCAGAAGTTCTCTGCCGAATGTGCTGTACTTCGTTTCAGCTAATTGAAGGCGCCGGGAGAAAAAGGCAAGTGGTTGCCACTCATTGTCAACTAGCTGTTGTAGAACTGCGCCGATTGCAGTGTTTGATGCATCAACCGAGATACTTAACGGTGCCGTTGGATCCTGATACATCAGAAGTGTGGCATTCGCAATAGCTTTTTTAATCTGGGTAAAAGCATTTCGAGCAGACGCGTCAAGTTCTATGGACTTGTTATTCCCTCGAAGGAGGTCTGTCAATGGCTGAATCAAAGAGGCACAGTTGGGAATAAAGCGTCGATAATAACTTACTAAGCCGTTAAAAGTGCGGAGACTTTTCACCGTCTGTGGCTCTGGAAAGTTCAGTATAGCCTCGACCTTAGTAGCCAGTGGGCGAATGCCCTTGCAGTCAATAGTGTGACCCAGAAAGTCGAGTGAGTCAACACCGATTTGACATTTTTGAATATTAATGGTAACACCATGTTGGCGTAACCTGTCAAATGCCAAGTCCAAGTGCCTAAGGTGAGTTTCCTTGTCTGGACTGGCAATGAGGCAGTCGTCTAAGTATGCGTATACAAAGTCGAGACCGCGAAATACTTCGTCAATGAAGCGTTGGAATGTTTGGGCTGCATTCCGAAGACCGAATGGCATACGTAGAAATTCAAAAAGTCCGAAAGGCGTAATGATAGCCGTTTTCGGGATGTCTTCTGTTGCCATCGGGATTTGGTTATACGCTTTAACCAAGTCGATTTTGGAGAATATAGTCGCGCCGGATAAGGTTGCCGTCAAGTCGTGTATATGAGGCAACGGGTAGCAATCAGGGGTTGTTTTGGCATTCACTCGCCGGTAATCACCGGTGGGTCGCCAATCGTTGCTATCCTTTTTCGGAACCATATGAAGTGGGGATGCCCATGGGCTATTCGAAGGTCGAATGATGCCAAGGGTAAGCATATGGTCAAATTCATTCCTGGCGATTCTCAGTTTGTCAGGAGCTAATCGTCGTGCTTTAGATGTCACAGGTTGTCCTGTGGTAATGATGTGGTGCATAACATTGCTGGTTATGCACGGTAGGTCGTTCGACGGGCAATTAAGTTCCGGATACTTGTCAACAATAGGTTGAAAAGTTGGATCAAGAATTGCCTTTATCTTAACGGGTGACAAACTAGGGCCTATGTAGGTGATGCCTTTGATAGACAGACTAGTAGTATTGTCAATCAGTCGTTTTCGGCGGACGTCTACGAGTAAATCATGATGATTAAGTAGGTCCGTGCCAATGATGGGCATTGTAACGTCAGCGAGAAGGAAAATCCACCGAATAGGTTTGCGTAAACCTACGTTCAGATAGACGTATTTCCTACCAAAGGTTGCGATTGGTTTTCCATTTGCAGCCTGTAAGTTGAAGGTAGGTTCCTTCTGTCGATCTGCTGCTGTAGCAGGAAGGACGCTGACTTCGGCGCCTGTGTCGACTAAGTATCGAGTCTGGCTTATCACATCATGGATGTAAAGTAGGCGGCTAGTGCCACCGGCGACGGTTGCCGCTAACGCGTGCCGGCGGGATAGTTTCCCGCAGACTTTGAGACATTTCCGAAGTTACAAGGCTTACGGCAACACTTCGCTTCTTGGCCATAGGTGTTGTGGTACCAGCACCAGTCAGGGTTTTTCAGTGAACGTGGTTTGGACTTAGATCGACCACGTGAGTTCCTGCGTTGAGGAGATTTAGGACGACGGTTGGAGGATTTAGAATGCATGTTTGACCTAAACATCTGCTGAAGGGAGTTGCATAACTCTGTCATTGCAGGATCCTCACTCGAAGTCTGCTTAGTCATTGAGCATATTTCGGGAACAGACCGTTTAGTTATTTCTAGAATCTTATCTGCAGTAATAGCTAAGTTCTCTATTACAGTACCCTCAAGTGTCACAAGTACGGTCTGTACAGATTGTGGCAACTTGGTTAAGAAGAGTTCTCTAAACAGTCCTTCGTCGAACTGACTTTGGCCGACGACTTGTTTCATTCTTGTCAGCATGCTCACGGCTGACTGATCTCCTAACTCGATGTTGCGAAATAATTCATCTAGACGTTGTCTGTCCGTGAGAACGTTTCTCCTGAGGAGGGATGCTTTCAGCAACTCGTACGAGTTACTTACCTCGGGACTCAACATCTGTGATGTTACGTACTTGCTGAATTCCCGCGGTAGGGCGTGAATAACTGCAAGTAACTGTGAACGTTGATCAGTTATCCCATGCTCACAAAAATCTGCTTCAGCTAGCAGAAACCACGTTTCAGCATTATCTGGCCAGTATGGTACGAGCTGAATGGTTTTAGGAGTTGAGCGGATACGGATGACCTTGGGACTAAGATCACTCATGACGAAAATTATGTCGAATAATATATGGTACAAGAACAAATACAAAATGGAACGAACTCACCGGGGTTATCTGCGGATTTTTCGTGGATGAAGTTCGCGGTTGGGCTCACCAGTTTAAAGGTGGGCGGATATTAAAGGTTTGACGTGATATCTCGTTCAACAACTTCTAATTAATTTATTCTCGCGTACCAAAGACAAAGCAAAAGCCAATAATTGGTCGTCCAAACGAAGAAATGTATTTAGGAACCAAAACCAGCCGTTAGACGAACGCTTAGCTAGCTAGTGATCGTGCACGTTACACGACGGGGTACCAAATGGCGGGGATGCTTGACCGGAAGCCTTCAGCTAAACAAGTCGACTTAAACAGTGGTGGTCAGCATCCAATGAGTGATTGCTGTGGTCAATAATTTTGGGGAATTATTTACCGCTACACGAGAAATACTACACGAGCATTTTTGTAAGCGAGCTGAGATTTCATCTTTACTCGGTTCTTTACTGCTAATGCCACTCTCACATCAGTGAAATGGCCAACACGCTCATTTATATGATATAAACGTAGCAACGAGATTATTTGAATTTGTCGAAAATGAGCGTAACAACTGAGAGATACATTACATGTTGTCGTTATGTTGGGCTACTCACTAAAAGCATAGGATTGTAATGGCTTTATTGCATATCCCTGCTAAATGTTACAGTGATGTCCGCTGCAATGCAGCAATGAGTTTCATGTGGCCTTGAATTTCGAGGAAGCTTTAATTGATGTAATTGCAGTGGTTCAAATTCACAAGAAGGCGCCAGTTCAAATCCCGGGGGTCGCTGAACAGTTGTGGCATTTCCCTAGGTAAGTCCCTAAACATAATGATAAACAATTCTATTAATACATGTATGATGTAAGTGAACTAAAATAAGGATGACAGTTGCAGAAATGAGCCTGGTATTATATCCTTCTTGGAAATATTTCCCTCCTAGTTTAGTTTCAGTATTAGGTGAATGAAATGCAATCTACAGATTCATGAAATTCACATACTGACGTAGTACTTTTCCAGAATCCTAGTTAGTGTCTCCTCAGTAAAGTGAGAAATGGGTATTGTACTTGTGTAAACTCAATAGGTTGTGAACTTCTGCCAATGAAAGTGACAACAATTCTTGTAATTACCAGTTATAATCTTAGCTAGAGTGCATGCAACATTCATCAGTTGTTAATTGGCCACTTGATGAACATCGAATCAATGCAGAAAGCGCAGAAGATTAAGTACAACATGTACTCGTGATTTCACTATGAAGCATGCATGCCAAATGCATTACTTTAGGGGCCTACACAGTTCACAAATTTATATTTGTCCTTACTGAGCTTAATATAGCGAATCTTGTGAAGTAACTTTCTTATGCATAAGGGAAGAGCAAGGTATAATTTTTTCCTAAAGGCTGAATTGCATTACGAACCGACGTGAAGTTGTATTTATACAAATAACCTGGAAAACAAAGTCCCCCTTACCTTCTGAACAACTTGTCCTTATTCCAGGATTATTACAATAATAATAGTGTGCGTCGGTGGTACAGCGGTTAAGACGCTCGCCGACCATGCACATGGTCCGTGGTTCGATCCCCGGCCGACGCACTCCTTGTGCTGGAAATTCCGCACTGTACCACTAGTACTGTTTCTGGAATAAAGCAAATTATTACCACTATCGTTACTAACTTTATTCCGCCTATGAGCCAAAAACATGGCCATGGAATCGCAATACTATGTAGTAGTGCGAATTCAAAAGGAGGCGTCAGTTCAAAACCCGTTGCTCGCTGAACAGTTACAGCATAACTGTTCAGCGAGCAACGGGTTTTGAACTGACGCCTCCTTTTGAATTCGCACTACTACATAGTATTGCGATTCCATGGCCATGTTTTTGGCTCATAGGCGGAATAAAGTTAGTAACGATAGTGGTAATAATTTGCTTTATTCCAGAAACAGTACTAGTGGTACAGTGCGGAATTTCCAGCACAAGGAGTGCGTCGGCCGGGGATCGAACCACGGACCATGTGCATGGTCGGCGAGCGTCTTAACCGCTGTACCACCGACGCACACTATTATTATTGTAATAATCCTGGAATAAGGACAAGTTGTTCAGAAGGTAAGGGGGACTTTGTTTTCCAGGTTATTTGTATAAATACAACTTCACGTCGGTTCGTAATGCAATTCAGCCTTTAGGAAAAAATTATACCTTGCTCTTCCCTTATGCATAAGAAAGTTACTTCACAAGATTCGCTATATTAAGCTCAGTAAGGACAAATATAAATTTGTGAACTGTGTAGGCCCCTAAAGTAATGCATTTGGCATGCATGCTTCATAGGAAATCACGTGTACATGTTGTACTTAATCTTCTGCGCTTTCTGCATTGATTCGATGTTCATCAAGTGGCCAATTAACAACTGATGAATGTTGCATGCACTCTAGCTAAGATTATAACTGGTAATTACAAGAATTGTTGTCACTTTCATTGGCAGAAGTTCACAACCTATTGAGTTTACACAAGTACAATACCCATTTCTCACTTTACTGAGGAGACACTAACTAGGATTCTGGAAAAGTACTACGTCAGTATGTGAATTTCATGAATCTGTAGATTGCATTTCATTCACCTAATACTGAAACTAAACTAGGAGGGAAATATTTCCAAGAAGGATATAATACCAGGCTCATTTCTGCAACTGTCATCCTTATTTTAGTTCACTTACATCATACATGTATTAATAGAATTGTTTATCATTATGTTTAGGGACTTACCGTGGAACAGTCTCGTCAACGTAGTGTATGCTGATCGTATTGTCCAGTTAGACTGTCAGAAGTGACCACTGAAACTGGAAGATATGAAAAGATTACTGGTTTTGGATCGCAGTTCCTGTACCATTTCTTCTGTGTTAAGTATTCTAATGTGGTGAGTAATATTGGGGTTAAGCTTATGGTGTTAAGGAGAAATGTGACTGCAAACGTTGTTAATGACACATGCATTCACTCTGTGTAATCTCACATATCCGAGCAACCCTTGTTTTCCTTATCACTGTTCGTTCTCCATCACATTTATGCTCATTATAGTTCCATTTAATTTCTGTTTTTCTTTACCTTTGTGTACTATATAGAATGTGATAACTTAAACGGGTGCACTTGTGTTCAAGCTTTTATATTGAAAGTCACCCTGTCAGAGTGGTCTATAATGAAATGCTAAAACGTAGATAAAAATAAGCGAAATGTCAACAAATGATAGTCGCATTTTTTCATTTGGTTCTCGTCTAACTGAAAAAAAGAGTTATCTCACAATAATTTCTCCTCTTACCCGAGATAACTTTTACACTCTGTCTCGTTATGTCTCAAGCGTTAGTTTATTTTATCCCACATCCTAAATTCTAAGTCGAAATACATCTGATGAAATATGTTTCGTTTATTACCAACTAAATATAATATTTTTCAAGTGTGGAATGTAACATATCGCATTGCTGCACTCCTGTGTTGACTTCTATGTTAAAACTCAGCCAGTCAGCATTTGTCACTGCAGCTGCCTAGTGTCACAACGCACTCCAGTGTTAATTGGCTTAAAGAATTGTTAATGCCGTTCCCTAAGTAGTTGATGCATTTCCCAATTCCTAAAATTGTCCAGATAAAGTGCACAGAAGAAAAAAACATAAGCCAGAAGTTAGTAACACGGACATGAGAAATAGTGTGAATAGAAGTGAATGAGATGAATGATTTTTTCCCTGTCGTACGCTTAACTAAAACACTCATGTGTATGAATGAAGCGAAAAGTTGTGTGAGTGACTTGATATAATCATGAGCAATAATTTGTGCTCGAAACGTCATCAGGTAATATTGTTGTAGAACATTGTGTGACTTGTGAAAATAAAATCTTATTCATAATGGAATTGTAGTCTATCACAGTGCCCAAGTTTTATACTTATGTCAGAAATACCTATGCGTTATGTGTCTCCTAATTGTTTCATTGTTTTCCTCATTGCAGGTTGTCAGTCTTCGTAGACATTCTACAAGATGTCTGTCTGTTTTCGACATAGAACTTTACACAAATGTGCGGCAGTTCAAGTCGCCACACTCCGTGTAGCACGCGAAGCAAGAGAAGAAAGTACAAGAAAAGTATAATAGAGACAGTAAGCAGAGTTGTGAGACAAAGGAGGAGTAATAACGAAGAACGCTGGAAGGAGCACTATGAGGAGCAGTTTAATTGGCCCACAACCACGCTCAACCTACAAGATGTCGTCATACATGGTGTCTGCAAGCAGTCTTTCAATACATCCACCTCTCACAAAGCTGTTGTCACAAGGCCTTAAGATGATTCAATTTGGGCCGTAGTACAATTATAATGCTTATATTACTGACGCAATGACATGCAAGACTTGTACATGTTACTGTAACGTTTGTCTGTAATAACATTCCCTCCATAGTAAATGCAATGCTTGGGATAACAATTCGTCATTATCTTTTCATTCCGTTGATAGGTGCGTATGTATTAGAAAAAAAGCTGTCCCCGTATTAGTTCTCAAAAATACTTTCACTAAGTGCCCATACTTCTGCTTAGTACGAAGTCCTACTCGTAGTCCATGAAATACTTCTTACTGCAATGGTAAATAACTATCAAACTATTATTATATGGAGTAGTGAGACAGAAGGCGTATGAAATTTAGATGTTCAGGTGTATTTGCATTTACAGACACAATATGTATGTACATGTTTAATTTCCAAACAAGGAAATTTTATAGGTTAATGTAGGGCTGAGCGCAGTGAGTTAATTCATTACTGTATATATCTCGTATAAGTGAAATGCTTCTATTCAATTTTCGGCGAAGCTGCGATATTTCTCTACAGGGTTTCTTCAATGCACTAACATAGTTGACAATACTTGGCACAGAGAAATCCAGCCAAAAGCATCTGTGACACAGTCGAATTACTTTTTCAACCAAAAGCGGTATTACTGATATTATTAAAAGTGTTATCTGCCTGTAAACTAAGGGATTCTAATTTAACGCGGCACCACATCCCATCAGGGTATTCTTTGTTTTGTAATTTTCTGCAGGTACGGGTAGAGTTCATGGACTGATCACTTTAAATATGGAGGCGTCCCAACGAGTCATTTAGACGAAACGCGATACCCTACACACGCACCTTCAGATACAGGCATGTGTTACCTCACGGGAACTCTGGGCCACATTGAGCAGACATTCCTTTAAATCTACCCTCCGTTGTACGTTCAATTATTGTTCGTATATATGTAATGACTTGATGCATTTCCTAGTTTGCCTATAATTACGGAATGTACATAATTTTAAGGAACAGTTTAAATAGATTTTCTTAAAACTAATGGTGTTCCTTCTCTATTTTTAACTGGTGTGACATTGATTGACACGATTAAAGGAATAGATTGTAACGTGGTGTTTTCTGTAGCTGCAAATCGTAGTTACCTAGTTTCGAATTGATATCATGCGTCTAATCCTATTAAACTATGGATATGGTTCTTCCTTCACGACGTCTAGAAGTCAGGAGCACACTGTCTTTGACAGACAATTTAACCTTTTTATCAAGAAACCCTTAGGGATATCAACCTTTACTTAGTAATTAAAAACTGGAAGTAAACGCCATGTTACTAAGTTATTAAAAAGACGGAATTATGAGTAAAATAGTACTCGGATAAACTTACTATAGCGTAACTGAATAATGATAACCATTTAATATATGTGTAAAACTTGGGCACTGTGGTATTAAGTAATTCCATATTAGTTTGATTATTAAATGTATCACACAGTGAAACAGTATTGTATACTGGATGACGTTTCGAACACAATTTATTGTTCATAATCATATCAATTTTTTTTTTGATATGATTATGAACAATAAATTGTGTTCGAAACGTCATTCAGTATACAATACTGTTTCACTGTGTGATACATTTAATAATCAAACTAATATGGGATAACCATTTAGCCTACCAATATGCCGTCTACTTTCAGTCTTAATTCAAAGACAAATTTAGTTACTAAATTAGTAGTTTCAGGGACTACATTACTCTTGTCTCCGACATGCTTTGGCCGATCGTCTTTTACTTCAAAATATGTGTATACTGGCCATTTGATGTTGCATATCCAGTTATACTGTTTTTCAGTTACAATGTCCCATCTATGTTCCTATCACTCAAAACATCCCTTGAACCATCAACAAGTTACCATCACTTCTAAATAAATAACCTTAACTATTCTCATGTAAACGATGCTAATAACTTTATCACTTATGTGATATTTCGAATAATCAGTTTTCCCTTACGTGGACACCTGTTTCAATTTCAACGGATAGTTCTAACCTTTGACTACTGAATTAGTACGTTTCGTTATATACCATCCTTACAAAATATAGGTACTGATAATAATTACTGCTAACAAATTTATCACGAGAACAAGAGTGTACTGCATATTGACGACAATATAACTCAGAGGCGGACGTATCTTCTAAACGCACTACTCAATACAACACATGACCCTCATCTCCCTAACTCTGTAGCTCTCAACATTCTATAAAGTTAGTAGTCACCATTAACAAGTAGAATGTCCATTTGAGGTATAGGGAATACATTTATTAGTGATTCAACACAAAATTAGTTGAAGCATTGTTCTTTATGCACTTTTGTGACTTTTTGTGAGGTTTTCATATATCTGTACATATATATACATATATACATCTGTGTAATTTGAACAAGTTATTCTGACATGAGTCTTTCTAATAGCTGTGGACGACCGGACTGCCACTTTCCGGTGGATGATGGGATGCAGTTTGATAAATGCAACCTATGGTTTCACAAAGTTTGCTGTGGCTTATCACCATCAGCCTATAGGAGATGCAGCAAGCCATCCTCTCGTGGGTATGGAAATTTTGTAGTAGCCCGTTGAACGTCCTCATCCAAAAGGCCGTAGGACCTCTTGTGTCCAGGAGATTGACAAAACCTCAGATAAGGGGAAAAAGCCAGCATCTGGTACCGACGCCATGAATGAGGATTCCGGACTGAGTCATAAGACTGGGACAGAACCACATCCCTAAGCTTTGAGAGACAAAAGAGGGGAGCAGTGTGCGCAAAAGTCTGCAACAGCACGCAAAACGCCCCGAAAATCTGAGAGGGTAAGCAGCGCCAACATTGTAAGACTGCTGGGTGATGCTACAACGACGAGGCGATGCGTTTCTGGTGAACGCACGGCTTCCAAAGGCGGTGAGAGCGAGGTGGAGTTAACTGATTCCACTTGGTTAGTGCCAAAAAATAGAAAAACAGAGAAATAAAAGAAAATTTATAATATTATAAAAATTATAAAATTATACCTTGGTATATCTGCATTAGAGAAGACAGAGTAAGTAGTCGGAAAGTTGGGGGGGGGGCAGTGACTATACATCCGCGATGACATAGAAATTAGATCATGACAGCGACATCAGTGAAGCCTCAAGTTGTGTCATCAACCTGAACAAGAGCATTATGACAACTGGAGTTATTTAATAATAATAATAATGATCTACTTTATTCCAAAAACAGTACTTGTGATACAGAACAGAATTTTCAGCATTAATCACAATATTGCATCTAATTTCCTGAAATTATAAATGAAATTAATCACACAGAAAATTTCCACATTTACAATAGAGGTAGTGTCAAAAACATGCAGCATATAAAATGGAAATAGCAATAATAATGATAACAGCTAGGGTAATAATAATAAGAATACAAGTGAAAATTGCCGTTGGCTTGTGTCACACAGTATTGGCAATGTGGTATAGAAATCCTAACATGTTTAAAAATATTGAGTATTATGTTCTCTTTACATGATATGGTGAGGGGAAAAACAAAGATTACTGCCGTCATGGAGATAAGTTGGTGTTTGCACTTATGCGAGAGAGTAAAACAGAGAAGTAACAGGACCATAAATATAATAGAAGTAATAAAAGTAAAACTTGAAGGTATATAAGGATGGATGGAGGAAATTGTTTATTTACTCTAGATGAAAAAGGTTAGTTAATTCTTGCCTGACACTATTTTCATCACATAAAATGCGTGCCAAGTATGGTATCATAGAATTCTTATACTTAGACGTGCGAGCATACAGTTTTCTGAAGTTACTCCTTGTTCTACCTGAGGAGATGCAAGGTGAAAACTGAGGGAGGGTAAAGCGGATGCTCCAAGTCAGACAAAATCCCTTTAGCAAATTTACTGCATGAAGTCAAGTGCCTATCGACAACGACGTTAACTATGTGGTCCACTGGGACACCACTCACCCTACTGACAGTCTTCAGTATTCTACGAATTGTGACATAGTTCTTTTTAAGCAAACCAGGAAAGAATAAGGGTGAGCAATAAACAAGAATAGGTAGGATGTAAGAGTTTATGAACTGTAAGAGGAGGGGTTGAGTTATACCCGAGTGTCTTAACTTCTTAATGTAAAATGTCAGGCGGAATATTTTACTGGAGATCGCTAAGACATGGGAAGACCAGGAGAGATCAGAAGAGAGAATGAGTCTAAGATACTTAATTTCTGATTTGATTCCTATATCATTGTCGTCAATTTTACAAGTGTCATGAGAATCGATGACTTCTTTTAACTGTCGTTTACATCTTAAGCTGAAATCAACAGTTTGACACTTATAAGGATTCAGTTTAAGACCGTTAGACGCAGACCATTTGCTGACTTCCGATAGAAAGCTATTTATTTTAGTACAATCTAGCTGGGAGTTAACAGCCATTAAAACCGTTAAATCATCAGCGTACTTCACAAAGTTTATTTCATCAGAGTGAGGCAAGTCATGCAAGAAGAAAGAAAAACGAAAAGGATAAAGGACAGCGCCTTGAGGGACACCAGCTTCAGCAGGCAATGAAGTGGAAGACTTCCCTTTATATATACGGTGTACTGCTTTCTATCTGAGAAATAGGAATGTAACCAGTTAACAGCCCAACATTCTGTTTTGGCTGGCAGCAAGTTTATTTAATAAGATGTCCCTAGGGACCGAGTCGAAAGCATATGTATAGTCTAGGAAGGCAACACGAACAAATTTAGCCCCCTTGTCTAGACTGGAAGCAATGTTATGATATAAGACGGCAGCTGCATCTAAAGTGCTTCTACTGTGCTTATAGGCGAATTGTTTAGGGTCAATAAATGATTTAAGCGAAGGTACAAGACTAAGTAAAAGTAATTTCTCCATAGTTTTCAAAAAAGGAGAGGTAATAGCGTTGGTAGCACAGTGGTTAGGACTCTCGCCGACCAAGCACATGGTCCGAGGTTCGAGCCCTGGCCGACGCACACCTGATATCTATGGTCGGCCTGCGAAATTTGGGCTACCGATATCCATGCTGAAAATTCCATACCTGTACCAAAAATACGGTGTGGAATCAAGCTGCAATCAAAAATAAAAAAAAATAAATGTATCTAAATTTGACACATGCTCCAGTGGATGATTTGGGTATGGGTACAACTTTAATGTCCTTCCAAACGGCAGGCACAATATTATCGGAAAAAGATTTGTTAAATAGATCAGTAAGAGGGTGACACAGAATATCAGAACATTTTTTAAAAATAATACTAGGTAAATAATCGGGACCTAAGCTCTGCTAAGGGTTTAGAGACTTGAGGCACTTTTGAACATCATTTATGTTAAAACCTGGAAAGGGGCCATTATTAACACAAGTGATGCTGGGAAGCATGGCATTTGAGGGCATATTTATAGAAGTCCTCCCAGCGAAGTTGACGATTTTGTGCTAATTTTTTTGTTTTTTTTTACAATATTGAATTCTATCTTATCAAATTTCACACCATGTTATGTAGCATTTTATATCCGTCTACTAATCTTATAATTATGTACCCCTTTCCAAAATCTATACACCTTATGTATTATACTAAATATGACACTAATTATTTTGCCACTTGACATCAAACTATAATTATAATCACAAATATTTTAATTGCATTTCATACTACTATTATTATTTCATGTATTCACACCTCTGACCTAATTCCCTCACCGGATATAATTTCTTAGAAAACCATGTATATACAATTGTACAGCTTGATAATAAACTCGTTGTTGAAAAGAGTCTCTTCGCTAAATATTGTGTTCTTAATATATATAATTTCCTCGGTGTTTCCCAGGAATCTTCATCACCTATGTTTTATCTATGTTCACCTGTAGTCCTATCCTCTCTGGATGCTTCTTCTGAAAACTTGTTGCTTTTCTCTTGCTTATCTTCTAGTTTGTAGGAATTCAGACATATATCGTCGGCGAAGTCTAGATCCTTCAAGTTTTTTGTGTGAGTCCATTTTATGCCTGTTTCCTCATTTCCGCTGTCTGTCGCATTATCCGGTCTCCCACAATCAAGAAAATCATTGGAGGTAGTAGGCAGCCAGCTTGTCTGACTCATGTCTTCACTTAGAAGGATTCTGTGAGTTTCCCGTTGTGGATTACTTGGCATGCAGCATTGTCGTACAACTGTTGGATGAGATGTATAATTGTCGATGGCACTCCGTAGTAGCGAAGTAGTTGCCAAATCACCTCTCAATCGACGCTGCGCTGTCGAAGGCCTTTTCAAAGTCGATGAAATTGAGTGAGGTAGAGAGGTGACTTCCATTCCAACCATTGCCCAATGATGATCCGTAGTGTGGCGATTTGATCAATGTATGACTTGTTTCTCCTGAATCCAGCTTGTTCCGGTAGAAGGTTTTCATCCAGGTTGGCTTGATTGATTCTCTCCAGTATGATGCGGCTCAGTATTTTGCTTGAGATGGACAGGAGCATAATCCCGCGCCAGATTTTGCATTGACTTAAGTCTTCTTTGTTCGATAGCTTGAATAAGTATTCTTTCTTCCAATGCTCGGGTACTTTGCCTTCTTTCCACACCTTCTACAGTAATGGCGTCATCAAGTCCGCTGCTGTCTCTGGGTCCATTTTCAATGCTTCTGCCGGGATTCCATCTGGTCCTGCTGCTTTTCCAGGTTTTAGCATCTTGATTGCCTTCAGGACTTCTGATTTCGTCGTGGGGTCGATGTTCACTGGTATATATCTGTGTAATTTGAACAAGTTATTCTGATATGAGTCTTTCTAATAGCTGTGGACGACCGGACTGCCACTTTCCGGTGGATGATGGGATGCAGTTTGATAAATGCAACCTATGGTTTCACAAAGTTTGCTGTGGCTTATCACCATCAGCCTATAGGAGATGCAGCAAGCCATCCTCTCGTGGGTATGGAAATTTTGTAGTAGCCCGTTGAACGTCCTCATCCAAAAGGCCGTAGGACCTCTTGTGTCCAGGAGATTGACAAAACCTCAGATAAGGGGAAAAAGCCAGCATCTGGTACCGACGCCATGAATGAGGATTCCGGACTGAGTCATAAGACTGGGACAGAACCACATCCCTAAGCTTTGAGAGACAGAAGTTTCTCGGGACGCTAAAAAGCAATGGTTGGAAACAATTCGTGACATGGCTCAACATCGTTCTCAATGGCGCTGATGCATCCACTCCTTGTGACTTATGATTTCCAATGAAACCATTTTGTTCTTTGTTACTACTATTCCTTTGTCTCACATCTCTGTTTACTGTCTCTATTATGCATTTCTTCTGCTTACTTCTCTTGATTTGTGTGCTACATGGAGTGTGGCGACTTGAACTGCCGCATATATGTGTAAAGTTCTATGTCGAAAACAGACTGACAGACAGACAGTAGAGGGGCTTGGGCTCCTGTTCTCCCTGTTAATAGCTTCCAAAGATTCTGTTTGCCTCTGGAAACATTTGGGAATATGGTGCGAAGCCATTACTTGCAGACATCGATGAGTACTCCCTAAGTGGGTATAGAAACCGCTTCTAAATCTTACGTCCATAGCTTTAATAGATGTCGGGCACTACTTCTACATGATTACAAAACAATCCTACGAATTGACTTTCAAAAAATGCAAATAATATGGCGTCAAGACAGCGACCAGAAGCGGAAATTTATAATAATAATATATTTCATCTCAAAATGTAAGTTTGTCGGGAAGTGAGGTCTCGGGAACCGATGTTGCCCAGAACCCTGCTCATAAGTCGAGTGAACACGTAGGTCTCTCAGCATGCTATACGAACGCTTGTAGCCTCAGGAATAAGCTGCCTGAAATAGGAGTGTTGTCTGAAGAGCTACAACCTGATGTGATTGCTATCACTGAAACATTGATTTTAGTGGATGTAGATATAACACCACTCAAAACCTGGTACATCCGCGTTAGAGAGGACAGAGTAAGTAGTCGGAAAGTTGGGAGGGGTGGCTCTATACATCCGCGATGACATAGAAATTAGATCATGACAGCAACATCAGTGAAGCCTCAAGTTGTGTCATCAACCTGAACAAGAGCATTGTGACAATTGGAGTTATTTATAGAAGTCCTGTCAGCCAAGCTGAGGATTTCGTACTAAACCACGTCCGGACGTGGAGTAGTAGAAATAGCTGTCTAATAGTAGGTGACTTTAATGCCCCACATATTAATTGGGAGGAATTAACATCAACTACTTCGTACACTTGTTTCAACAGAGAACTCATACTGACAGTGCTTGAATGTACACGTGTGTAGCATATAGATGCATCAACACGATACCACCCTGAACATGATCCACCCAATCTAGACTTGGTGCTAACACACCAGAAGGAGGATATCGGTGACATTAGATGTCTGACACCGCTAGGTAGTAGTGACCATATAGTTATCACTTTTATGTTTAGGATTCACGCTGTCATACATAGGTCAACATCTGCTCGTCCAAACGTTTGGAAGGCGAATATACGTGCAATCCGAAAGGCAGTGGCCCTAGCTGACTGGTCTATTGATACACACCAGACTGTCGAGGAAGCTTGGATGGGGTTTAGGAATACACCAGATTGCATCACTGCACCCTTTGTAACTCGGTCTACGCCTCGAAAACTATCGCATAAACCACCTTGAATTAGTAGTGAAATGAGGAGGTTTAATAAGAAAACCAAAGAACTTATGGGACCGGTTTACTGTGACTGGGAGGGATGAGTTTCGGATGGAATACCGCAAAATCCAAAAGCTTTTAAATTTTATTACTTTTTTACTTTTAAAGTGTAAGACTGATGAAAGTCGTATGGAGTATGAGAGACGGTTAGTTCTAGATTGTGTGCATTGCCCAAAAATACTTTACTCGTATATATAGCAAACGCAGGACACAAACTAGCAGTGATATACCGTCCCTCATTAGTTATACTGAAGAGGCTCCCGAGTCAGACGAGGTAAAAGCTGTAAAGCCCTCCGAATACTTTTGCAATGTTTTTTCACCTATACATTCCACTTACGGAGATCTTTCAAATGGCTCTGAAGCAGGCTAGGCTGCCCAGGGACTGGAAAGATGCTTTTATAAGCCACATCTTCAAAGAGGGAGACAGGCAGTCAGTATCCAACCACCGGCCTGTAAGTTTGAGCTGCATTATAGCAAGGGTGTGAGAATCACTCATAAGAGATCAGCTCTCAACTCACATGGAAAAACATGGCTTACTGGCAGTGGAGCAGCATGAATTCCGACCAGGACGATCCTGCTTGACAAACTTACTGTTAGCTAGGGAAGATTGGGTCGAGGCCAGGAAAAAGAACCGAATATATGCTTGCAAATCCACTGACTCCATACGTTTACGAACCCATCTATTAAGAAATCCCAGAATATATGTGGACATCCATCCTTTACGAATGAAAATAAATTCTCGTGGGATGGATTTAGAGAGACCCTGACAGCAGTAAAACGACTGATACGGCTATCGGAGAAATATCAGAGCATGTACATGCTCTGGAATTCGACTACAAACTAGTTTGTGGCGATTTCAACCTCCCTGGAGTGAACTAAGATACCTGCACTGGAGCTAGAATCCACAAAGAGCTATAGATGTAGGAGGATGGGAGCAGAGCGCACGCCTCCCAACACGGCATAAAAATATTCTCGACTCAATCCTCTGTCACAAAATAGAGTCGATCTCAATAGAGGTGGGAGATAAACTCGGCAACAGTGATCACAACATACTGTACTGCACTCTACCTCTTCAACTAACAACTAGACACACACCTGAAAATTCCCCGGTTTACTATCAATATAGGGACTATAGAAATGCCGACTGGGAATTCCTACCAGCGCTCTTGAGAACCTCTGACTGGGATGAGCACTTTACCAATAATTACTTAGCAGTAATACTTAATCCCTTCTACTGGACAATCAGTTCGGTAAGAGACATAATCTCACCCCTAAAATCTGCCCCAAAGACATCAACTCTATTCATAGACCGCAAAACGTGATTAAAACTAAGGAAACTGAAGAGGAAATTTCATTTATTAAAAAAATTTATTGCACTACACCAGATATTTGAAACATTTAAAAATCTTGAGGAGAGACATAAAATGAAGGCAAAACAAAGCCCAAGGGGGCACCTCTTAAACTCAGGAACTCTGGAAGATCTTGCAAAAACGACTGCAGAAGGGTTAAGACAACAATGTTAGCCACTTGGGACATGAAGGTACAATTTGTGATGATCCACAGATTATCAGTGAACTCCTCAGCCAGTAGTTCTCCGATGACACCAAAGAGCATCCGTCCCCGATTCTCGACATAACCTGCGAAAACAACTACAAATTAGGTGACATCAACTTTAATATACAAAATATAGCATCAGCGGTAAAGACATTGAAAACTAACGGTGGTTGTGGCATAGATGATATACAATCCGTCATATGCCAAAACGGTGTAACGGATATAATAGTATTATAATTTAGAATATTTACCCTCTCACTACTGACTGGGACCTAGCTTGAAATTTGATAAAACACGTATATATTACCTAAGCACAATGGAGGAGTAAAAACTAGTGCGTGCAATTACAGGCCTGTCAATATAACACCTGTTATATCAAGGATCATGGAGAAAGTAACCAAAGAGCAAATGTCAGACTACTTTCTAAAACATAAACTCACCAACCCAGTCACAACCCGAATTCCTCAAGAAAAGATCGTGAGTCACTTGCCATATAGACTCTTTCAACGAAGTCACCTATAGAAGAGATAAGATTGAACTAGTAATTATCCTCTATTTCGATATAAGGAAAGCCTTCGACAGAGTTCCTAATGGTCTGGTAGTCAGCAGGTTATGCTTACTAGGGATATGCAACGCCCTTTACAACTGGATGAAATCACTTCTCTGTGATAGAAATCAGACAACAAAGGTTGCCTCGATGACCTCCAAGCTTAGACAGTTTAGCTTTACCGCTGATGCTATATTTTGTATATTAAAGTTGATGTCACCTAATTTGTAGTTGTTTTCGCAGGTTATGTCGAGAATCGGGGACGGATTCTCTTTGGTGTCATCGGAGAACTACTGGCTGAGGAGTTCACTGATAATCTGTGGATCATCACAAATTGTACCTTCATGTCCCAAGTGGCTAACATTGTTGTCTTAACCCTTCTGCAGTCGTTTTTGCAAGATCTTCCAGAGTTCCTGAGTTTAAGAGGTGCCCCCTTGGGCTTTGTTTTGCCTTCATTTTATGTCTCTCCTCAAGATTTTTAAATGTTTCAAATATCTGGTGTAGTGCAATAAATTTTTTTAATAAATGAAATTTCCTCTTCAGTTTCCTTAGTTTTAATCACGTTTTGCGGTCTATGAATAGAGTTGATGTCTTTGGGGCAGATTTTAGGGGTGAGATTATGTCTCTTACCGAACTGATTGTCCAGTAGAAGGGATTAAGTATTACTGCTAAGTAATTATTGGTAAAGTGCTCATCCCAGTCAGAGGTTCTCAAGAGCGCTGGTAGGAATTCCCAGTCGGCATTTCTATAGTCCCTATATTGATAGTAAACCGGGGAATTTTCAGGTGTGTGTCTAGTTGTTAGTTGAAGAGGTAGAGTGCAGTACAGTATGTTGTGATCACTGTTGCCGAGTTTATCTCCCACCTCTATTGAGATCGACTCTATTTTGTGACAGAGGATTGAGTCGAGAATATTTTTATGCCGTGTTGGGAGGCGTGCGCTCTGCTCCCATCCTCCTACATCTATAGCTCTTTGTGGATTCTAGCTCCAGTGCAGGTATCTTAGTTCACTCCAGGGAGGTTGAAATCGCCACAAACTAGTTTGTAGTCGAATTCCAGAGCATGTACATGCTCTGATATTTCTCCGATAGCCGTATCAGTCGTTTTACTGCTGTCAGGGTCTCTCTAAATCCATCCCACGAGAATTTATTTTCATTCGTAAAGGATGGATGTCCACATATATTCTGGGATTTCTTAATAGATGGGTTCGTAAACGTATGGAGTCAGTGGATTTGCAAGCATATATTCGGTTCTTTTTCCTGGCCTCGACCCAATCTTCCCTAGCTAACAGTAAGTTTGTCAAGCAGGATCGTCCTGGTCGGAATTCATGCTGCTCCACTGCCAGTAAGCCATGTTTTTCCATGTGAGTTGAGAGCTGATCTCTTATGAGTGATTCTCACACCCTTGCTATAATGCAGCTCAAACTTACAGGCCGGTGGTTGGATACTGACTGCCTGTCTCCCTCTTTGAAGATGTGGCTTATAAAAGCATCTTTCCAGTCCCTGGGCAGCCTAGCCTGCTTCAGAGCCATTTGAAAGATCTCCGTAAGTGGAATGTATAGGTGAAAAACATTGCAAAAGTATTCGGAGGGCTTTACAGCTTTTACCTCGTCTGACTCGGGAGCCTCTTCAGTATAACTAATGAGGGACGGTATATCACTGCTAGTTTGTGTCCTGCGTTTGCTATATATACGAGTAAAGTATTTTTGGGCAATGCACACAATCTAGAACTAACCGTCTCTCATACTCCATACGACTTTCATCAGTCTTACACTTTAAAAGTAAAAAAGTAATAAAATTTAAAAGCTTTTGGATTTTGCGGTATTCCATCCGAAACTCATCCCTCCCAGTCACAGTAAACCGGTCCCATAAGTTCTTTGGTTTTCTTATTAAACCTCCTCATTTCACTACTAATTCAAGGTGGTTTATGCGATAGTTTTCGAGGCGTAGACCGAGTTACAAAGGGTGCAGTGATGCAATCTGGTGTATTCCTAAACCCCATCCAAGCTTCCTCGACAGTCTGGTGTGTATCAATAGACCAGTCAGCTAGGGCCACTGCCTTTCGGATTGCACGTATATTCGCCTTCCAAACGTTTGGACGAGCAGATGTTGACCTATGTATGACAGCGTGAATCCTAAACATAAAAGTGATAACTATATGGTCACTACTACCTAGCGGTGTCAGACATCTAATGTCACCGATATCCTCCTTCTGGTGTGTTAGCACCAAGTCTAGATTGGGTGGATCATGTTCAGGGTGGTATCGTGTTGATGCATCTATATGCTACACACGTGTACATTCAAGCACTGTCAGTATGAGTTCTCTGTTGAAACAAGTGTACGAAGTAGTTGATGTTAATTCCTCCCAATTAA
This sequence comes from Trichobilharzia regenti, assembly GCA_944472135.2. Taxonomy (NCBI): domain Eukaryota; kingdom Metazoa; phylum Platyhelminthes; class Trematoda; order Strigeidida; family Schistosomatidae; genus Trichobilharzia; species Trichobilharzia regenti. The sequence continues at coordinate 147,842,369 of OX235270.1, read as the reverse complement.
TATGTGGGGCATTAAAGTCACCTACTATTAGACAGCTATTTCTACTACTCCACGTCCGGACGTGGTTTAGTACGAAATCCTCAGCTTGGCTGACAGGACTTCTATAAATAACTCCAATTGTCACAATGCTCTTGTTCAGGTTGATGACACAACTTGAGGCTTCACTGATGTTGCTGTCATGATCTAATTTCTATGTCATCGCGGATGTATAGAGCCACTCCCTCCCAACTTTCCGACTACTTACTCTGTCCTCTCTAACGCGGATGTACCAGGTTTTGAGTGGTGTTATATCTACATCCACTAAAATCAATGTTTCAGTGATAGCAATCACATCAGGTTGTAGCTCTTCAGACAACACTCCTATTTCAGGCAGCTTATTCCTGAGGCTACAAGCGTTCGTATAGCATGCTGAGAGACCTACGTGTTCACTCGACTTATGAGCAGAGTTCTGGGCAACATCGGTTCCCGAGACCTCACTTCCCGACAAACTTACATTTTGAGATGAAATATATTATTATTATAAATTTCCGCTTCTGGTCGCTGTCTTGACGCCATATTATTTGCATTTTTTGAAAGTCAATTCGTAGGATTGTTTTGTAATCATGTAGAAGTAGTGCCCGACATCTATTAAAGCTATGGACGTAAGATTTAGAAGCGGTTTCTATACCCACTTAGGGAGTACTCATCGATGTCTGCAAGTAATGGCTTCGCACCATATTCCTAAATGTTTCCAGAAGCAAACAGAATCTTCGGAAGCTATTAACAGGGAGAACAGGAGCCCAAGCCCCTCTACTGTCTGTCTGTCAGTCTGTTTTCGACATAGAACTTTATACATATATGCGGCAGTTCAAGTCGCCACACTCCATGTAGCACACAAATCAAGAGAAGTAAGCAGAAGAAATGCATAATAGAGACAGTAAACAGAGATGTGAGACAAAGGAATAGTAGTAACAAAGAACAAAATGGTTTCATTGGAAATCATAAGTCACAAGGAGTGGATGCATCAGCGCCATTGAGAACGATGTTGAGCCATGTCACGAATTGTTTCCAACCATTGCTTTTTAGCGTCCCGAGAAACTTCTGTCTCTCAAAGCTTAGGGATGTGGTTCTGTCCCAGTCTTATGACTCAGTCCGGAATCCTCATTCATGGCGTCGGTACCAGATGCTGGCTTTTTCCCCTTATCTGAGGTTTTGTCAATCTCCTGGACACAAGAGGTCCTACGGCCTTTTGGATGAGGACGTTCAACGGGCTACTACAAAATTTCCATACCCACGAGAGGATGGCTTGCTGCATCTCCTATAGGCTGATGGTGATAAGCCACAGCAAACTTTGTGAAACCATAGGTTGCATTTATCAAACTGCATCCCATCATCCACCGGAAAGTGGCAGTCCGGTCGTCCACAGCTATTAGAAAGACTCATGTCAGAATAACTTGTTCAAATTACACAGATGTATATATGTATATATATGTACAGATATATGGAAACCTCACAAAAAGTCACAAAAGTGCATAAAGAACAATGCTTCAACTAATTTTGTGTTGAATCACTAATAAATGTATTCCCTATACCTCAAATGGACATTCTACTTGTTAATGGTGACTACTAACTTTATAGAATGTTGAGAGCTACAGAGTTAGGGAGATGAGGGTCATGTGTTGTATTGAGTAGTGCGTTTAGAAGATACGTCCGCCTCTGAGTTATATTGTCGTCAATATGCAGTACACTCTTGTTCTCGTGATAAATTTGTTAGCAGTAATTATTATCAGTACCTATATTTTGTAAGGATGGTATATAACGAAACGTACTAATTCAGTAGTCAAAGGTTAGAACTATCCGTTGAAATTGAAACAGGTGTCCACGTAAGGGAAAACTGATTATTCGAAATATCACATAAGTGATAAAGTTATTAGCATCGTTTACATGAGAATAGTTAAGGTTATTTATTTAGAAGTGATGGTAACTTGTTGATGGTTCAAGGGATGTTTTGAGTGATAGGAACATAGATGGGACATTGTAACTGAAAAACAGTATAACTGGATATGCAACATCAAATGGCCAGTATACACATATTTTGAAGTAAAAGACGATCGGCCAAAGCATGTCGGAGACAAGAGTAATGTAGTCCCCTGAAACTACTAATTTAGTAACTAAATTTGTCTTTGAATTAAGACTGAAAGTAGACGGCATATTGGTAGGCTAAATGGTTATCCCATATTAGTTTGATTATTAAATGTATCACACAGTGAAACAGTATTGTATACTGAATGACGTTTCGAACACAATTTATTGTTCATAATCATATCAAAAAAAAAATTGATATGATTATGAACAATAAATTGTGTTCGAAACGTCATCCAGTATACAATACTGTTTCACTGTGTGATACATTTAATAATCAAACTAATATGGAATTACTTAATACCACAGTGCCCAAGTTTTACACATATATTAAATGGTTATCATTATTCAGTTACGCTATAGTAAGTTTATCCGAGTACTATTTTACTCATAATTCCGTCTTTTTAATAACTTAGTAACATGGCGTTTACTTCCAGTTTTTAATTACTAAGTAAAGGTTGATATCCCTAAGGGTTTCTTGATAAAAAGGTTAAATTGTCTGTCAAAGACAGTGTGCTCCTGACTTCTAGACGTCGTGAAGGAAGAACCATATCCATAGTTTAATAGGATTAGACGCATGATATCAATTCGAAACTAGGTAACTACGATTTGCAGCTACAGAAAACACCACGTTACAATCTATTCCTTTAATCGTGTCAATCAATGTCACACCAGTTAAAAATAGAGAAGGAACACCATTAGTTTTAAGAAAATCTATTTAAACTGTTCCTTAAAATTATGTACATTCCGTAATTATAGGCAAACTAGGAAATGCATCAAGTCATTACATATATACGAACAATAATTGAACGTACAACGGAGGGTAGATTTAAAGGAATGTCTGCTCAATGTGGCCCAGAGTTCCCGTGAGGTAACACATGCCTGTATCTGAAGGTGCGTGTGTAGGGTATCGCGTTTCGCCAGCTTTTCGTCTAAATGACTCGTTGGGACGCCTCCATATTTAAAGTGATCAGTCCATGAACTCTACCCGTACCTGCAGAAAATTACAAAACAAAGAATACCCTGATGGGATGTGGTGCCGCGTTAAATTAGAATCCCTTAGTTTACAGGCAGATAACACTTTTAATAATATCAGTAATACCGCTTTTGGTTGAAAAAGTAATTCGACTGTGTCACAGATGCTTTTGGCTGGATTTCTCTGTGCCAAGTATTGTCAACTATGTTAGTGCATTGAAGAAACCCTGTAGAGAAATATCGCAGCTTCGCCGAAAATTGAATAGAAGCATTTCACTTATACGAGACGTATACAGTAATGAATTAACTCACTGCGCTCAGCCCTACATTAACCTATAAAATTTCCTTGTTTGGAAATTAAACATGTACATACATATTGTGTCTGTAAATGCAAATACACCTGAACATCTAAATTTCATACGCCTTCTGTCTCACTACTCCATATAATAATAGTTTGATAGTTATTTACCATTGCAGTAAGAAGTATTTCATGGACTACGAGTAGGACTTCGTACTAAGCAGAAGTATGGGCACTTAGTGAAAGTATTTTTGAGAACTAATACGGGGACAGCTTTTTTTCTAATACATACGCACCTATCAACGGAATGAAAAGATAATGACGAATTGTTATCCCAAGCATTGCATTTACTATGGAGGGAATGTTATTACAGACAAACGTTACAGTAACATGTACAAGTCTTGCATGTCATTGCGTCAGTAATATAAGCATTATAATTGTACTACGGCCCAAATTGAATCATCTTAAGGCTTGTGACAACAGCTTTGTGAGAGGTGGATGTATTGAAAGACTGCTTGCAGACACCATGTATGACGACATCTTGTAGGTTGAGCGTGGTTGTGGGCCAATTAAACTGCTCCTCATAGTGCTCTTTCCAGCGTTCTTCGTTATTACTCCTCCTTTGTCTCACAACTCTGCTTACTGTCTCTATTATACTTTTCTTCTCTTGCTTCGCGTGCTACACGGAGTGTGGCGACTTGAACTGCCGCACATTTGTGTAAAGTTCTATGTCGAAAACAGACAGACATCTTGTAGAATGTCTACGAAGACTGACAACCTGCAATGAGAAAGACAATGAAACAATTAGGAGACACATAACGCATAGGTATTTTTGACATAAGTATAAAACTTGGGCACTGTGATAGACTACAATTCCACTATGAATAAGATTTTATTTTCACTAGTCACACAATGTTCTACAACAATATTACCTGATGACGTTTCGAGCACAAATTATTGCTCATGATTATATCAAGTCACTCACACAACTTTTCGCTTCATTCATACACATGAGTGTTTTAGTTAAGCGTACGACAGGGAAAAAATCATTCATCTCATTCACTTCTATTCACACTATTTCTCATGTCCGTGTTACTAACTTCTGGCTTATGTTTTCTTCTTCTGTGCACTTTATCTGGACAATTTTAGGAATTGGGAAATGCATCAACTACTTAGGGAACGGCATTAATAATTCTTTAAGCCAATTAACACTGGAGTGCGTTGTGACACTAGGCAGCTGCAGTGACAAATGCTGACTGGCTGAGTTTTAACATAGAAGTCAACACAGGAGTGCAGCAATGCGATATGTTACATTCCACACTTGAAAAATATTATATTTAGTTGGTAATAAACGAAACATATTTCATTAGATGTATTTCGACTTAGAATTTAGGATGTGGGATAAAATAAACTAACGCTTGAGACATAACGAGACAGAGTGTAAAAGTTATCTCGGGTAAGAGGAGAAATTATTGTGAGATAACTCTTTTTTTCAGTTAGACGAGAACCAAATGAAAAAATGCGACTATCATTTGTTGACATTTCGCTTATTTTTATCTACGTTTTAGCATTTCATTATAGACCACTCTGACAGGGTGACTTTCAACATAAAAGCTTGAACACAAGTGCACCCGTTTAAGTTATCACATTCTATATAGCACACAAAGGTAAAGAAAAACAGAAATTAAATGGAACTATAATGAGCATAAATGTGATGGAGAACGAACAGTGATAAGGAAAACAAGGGTTGCTCGGATATGTGAGATTACACAGAGTGAATGCATGTGTCATTAACAACGTTTGCAGTCACATTTCTCCTTAACACCATAAGCTTAACCCCAATATTACTCACCACATTAGAATACTTAACACAGAAGAAATGGTACAGGAACTGCGATCCAAAACCAGTAGTCTTTTCATATCTTCCAGTTTCAGTGGTCACTTCTGACAGTCTAACTGGACAATACGATCAGCATACACTACGTTGACGAGACTGTTCCACGGTAAGTCCCTAAACATAATGATAAACAATTCTATTAATACATGTATGATGTAAGTGAACTGAAATAAGGATGACAGTTGCAGAAATGAGCCTGGTATTATATCCTTCTTGGAAATATTTCCCTCCTAGTTTAGTTTCAGTATTAGGTGAATGAAATGCAATCTACAGATTCATGAAATTCACATACTGACGTAGTACTTTTCCAGAATCCTAGTTAGTGTCTCCTCAGTAAAGTGAGAAATGGGTATTGTACTTGTGTAAACTCAATAGGTTGTGAACTTCTGCCAATGAAAGTGACAACAATTCTTGTAATTACCAGTTATAATCTTAGCTAGAGTGCATGCAACATTCATCAGTTGTTAATTGGCCACTTGATGAACATCGAATCAATGCAGAAAGCGCAGAAGATTAAGTACAACATGTACACGTGATTTCCTATGAAGCATGCATGCCAAATGCATTACTTTAGGGGCCTACACAGTTCACAAATTTATATTTGTCCTTACTGAGCTTAATATAGCGAATCTTGTGAAGTAACTTTCTTATGCATAAGGGAAGAGCAAGGTATAATTTTTTCCTAAAGGCTGAATTGCATTACGAACCGACGTGAAGTTGTATTTATACAAATAACCTGGAAAACAAAGTCCCCCTTACCTTCTGAACAACTTGTCCTTATTCCAGGATTATTACAATAATAATAGTGTGCGTCGGTGGTACAGCGGTTAAGACGCTCGCCGACCATGCACATGGTCCGTGGTTCGATCCCCGGCCGACGCACTCCTTGTGCTGGAAATTCCGCACTGTACCACTAGTACTGTTTCTGGAATAAAGCAAATTATTACCACTATCGTTACTAACTTTATTCCGCCTATGAGCCAAAAACATGGCCATGGAATCGCAAACAGTTACAGCATAACTGTTCAGCGAGCACCGGGTTTTGAACTGACGCCTTCTTTTGAATTCGCACTACTACATAGTATTGCGATTCCATGGCCATGTTTTTGGCTCATAGGCGGAATAAAGTTAGTAACGATAGTGGTAATAATTTGCTTTATTCCAGAAACAGTACTAGTGGTACAGTGCGGAATTTCCAGCACAAGGAGTGCGTCGGCCGGGGATCGAACCACGGACCATGTGCATGGTCGGCGAGCGTCTTAACCGCTGTACCACCGACGCACACTATTATTATTGTAATAATCCTGGAATAAGGACAAGTTGTTCAGAAGGTAAGGGGACTTTGTTTTCCAGGTTATTTGTATAAATACGACTTCACGTCGGTTCGTAATGCAATTCAGCCTTTAGGAAAAAATTATACCTTGCTCTTCCCTTATGCATAAGAAAGTTACTTCACAAGATTCGCTATATTAAGCTCAGTAAGGACAAATATAAATTTGTGAACTGTGTAGGCCCCTAAAGTAATGCATTTGGCATGCATGCTTCATAGGGAAATCACGTGTACATGTTGTACTTAATCTTCTGCGCTTTCTGCATTGATTCGATGTTCATCAAGTGGCCAATTAACAACTGATGAATGTTGCATGCACTCTAGCTAAGATTATAACTGGTAATTACAAGAATTGTTGTCACTTTCATTGGCAGAAGTTCACAACCTATTGAGTTTACACAAGTACAATACCCATTTCTCACTTTACTGAGGAGACACTAACTAGGATTCTGGAAAAGTACTACGTCAGTATGTGAATTTCATGAATCTGTAGATTGCATTTCATTCACCTAATACTGAAACTAAACTAGGAGGGAAATATTTCCAAGAAGGATATAATACCAGGCTCATTTCTGCAACTGTCATCCTTATTTCAGTTCACTTACATCATACATGTATTAATAGAATTGTTTATCATTATGTTTAGGGACTTACCGTAGAAAAGGCCACAACTGTTCAGCGACCCCCGGGATTTGAACTGGCGCCTTCTTGTGAATTTGAACCACTGCAATTACATCAATTAAAGCTTCCTCGAAATTCAAGGCCACTTGAAACTCATTGCTGCATTGCAGTGGACATCATTGTAACATTTAGCAGGGATATGCAATAAAGCCATTACAATCCTGTGCTTTTAGTGAGTAGCCCAACATAACGACTACATGTAATGTATCTCTCAGTTGTTACGCTCATTTTCGACAAATTCAAATAATCTTGTTGCTACGTTTATATCATATAAATGAGCGTGTTGGCCATTTCACTTATGTGAGAGTGGCATTAGCAGTAAAGAACCGAGTAAAGATGAAATCTCAGCTCACTTACAAAAACCTCGTGTAGTATTTCTCGACTTCAGCTATCTCTGGAGTTATCAGCTATTTCCGAAGTACCGATTAAAGAACAGGTATATTGCACAGCAATCTACTCAGTGCTTTTCTATGATTGAGATATAATCATGGAAACTGGAAGACTTGAAGAGGATAACTGTCTTCCACTATATGTGTCCGGTTTTTTTGCATGTCGTGTTAAGGGGCATCGTATTGTGGGAGTTTTACTCAAAATTTATGGAAAATTACAGAGGAGAACCTTCTCACACCTGTCCAAGAAAATCGCACACGGATGTTGCTCAAAAATGAATAATTTTCAGAATCTTAGAAGCCTACACTGTCTCTATCACATGGTATCTCAAATTTTGTCTTGTAGTGCACATTGTACCTTTGAACTTTTGCTTAAACTGACTCACCCACGGTGATCCACGTTTTATCTTTTGACTTGGGGGTCTTCCGTACGTTCATTGGTTCGCTCTCTTGTTGTGCTCTCTTTTTGCACACTCTCCGAGCCTACCTCCAGCAACGTCTGCACATAAGTTGTACAGTCACTTTATTTATTAAATCTGTTATTCATTTACGTTAAATACAACTCATACTAAGAATTCTTTCCATTGTTAGCTTTTAAACTTTGATTGAGTTAATCAGTACTTACATGTTAGGTAGAGTACTGGTAAGGTCATAAGACGGTGAAGTTCTTAGTAAGTGTGGTGATATCGAAGACTATCTTAAGTCTAGCTTCAACACTTACAAGTGGTGAGCCCGTTTTCACCGTTTTCCGCTATAGTAGCTTAACGTGTTAGCAATTCTTTTTACGTACCGTCTATTTTGTTATTTTTTTTTCTTTCACGCACGGTTATAAAGATTTGTTTTGTTTGTGCTTACATTTGTTTTTTTATCACCTTGTTAATATTTTGTCTTGTGTGCAAGATGGCTGATGGGGGTCATCAGGCTTTGACGCGGTGGCCCATATTGCCAAGCTATACGAGGAGATCTGTAGTATACGACAGGAGATGAACTCCAGGAGTCGTGGACGCAGTCCCTCAAGTTCGCGCAGTAGTAGACCCTTGCCACGTGCTAGCAGCAAGCGCCGACAGTCCCGAAGTAACCAGCCTGGAGTGTGCTGGTATCATCGACGTTACGGAGCAAAAGCCCAAAAGTGCACTCGCCCGTGCACCTTCGATGTTCAACAATCGGGAAACTAGCAAGCCAGCACGTACTGGCGACTAACGTCGCTGGCGAACCGCTCTCATGTCGCCTCTTCTATGTTACCGACCGTAACACTGGGATACGCTTCCTAATTGATACCGGAGCGGAGGTCAGTGGGTTGTGTGTACCGGCCCCCTTCATCCAGCAGGGAATATGATAATATGCTTAGCAATATCTTTAATGTTACAGCCAATCTTCCTTTCAGTTATAAAATTATCGGAGGCGATTTCAACTTGCCAGAAGTATCATGGTCTTCACTCCGAGGACCCCAAAGGTACGATAATCTCATAAATTCCATCGTCACAGGAGGGTGGACACAACACATAAATTCACCCACTAGATCCGCAAATATCCTAGACCTTATTTTCACGAACAACATAACGCCATCTACCGTACATGTTGGACATGAATTTCCAGGTAGTGACCATAGAATAGTAGTTTGTTCTTTTGACATCTTTCCTGAAACAAAACGCAGAGATGAAGCTGGCCAGATACCTATGAGATTGTACACACATGCTGACTGGGACTTGTATCAGCACCTAATTAGATGTTCTAATTGGGACTCGTACTTTTCGAACCAGTCCTTAGATGCAATTCTTAACAACTTCTATCAGAATATTAACTCAATTCACGACGTCATTGCACCCGAGAAGATTCTTAACTTCAGATTCCCCCAAAGTGATTATATTCCGACATCGTTTAGAAGAAGTCTACGTAAGCACTCAATAAAATACTACAGATATCATGACTTATCGTCATTAATTGCCATAACGTCCCTTCTCAGTAGAATTGAAGAGTTGAGAAATATAGGCCTCAGAAACAAAGAAATGCAGGCCATTCATGCACCGCATAACTCAGGAGAAATAGCCAAACTTTTTAAAAGTAGGTTGATGAACTCCAAAACACCCTATCCGAAAATAATATACTTAGACGGCATTGCTTACGAAAATAATGAGGCGATATGTGAACTGTTTAGCAAGCACTTCGCCAGATTATACACCTTAGAGAACGATGAAGTCGTGGATTTCCCACGTAAAACAGACGAATGTTTAAGTGACATAATTTTCACCACACATGAGATCGATAAAGCTGTCGCAAATCTTAAGCTTAGTAACACTACTGGCCCAGACGGTATATCTTCCGTTCTGCTGAAAAAAGGTGGTAATGACATGAGTTTACTCTTACTCAAGTTATACTCAATTTCATTAAGCGATGGGACATACCCTAACTGCTGGAAGAAGTCTTATATTGTACCTATCCATAAATACGGGCCTATAGCTGATATCAACAACTACCGCCCCATCAACATCACGTCTGTAGTTTCACGTGTAATGGAAAAGATAGTTAAGACTCAAATCATTCAGTACTTGCTGTCAAATGACCTACTATCCCCATCCCAATACGGTTTCTTAAGTAGAAGGTCGTGCATTACTTGCCACTTAGATTATTTTGACTACATCACACAAAGCATTGATAATGGGCGTTCGGTAACAACATTGTTTCTTGACGTTAGCAAGGCCTTCGATAAAGTCCCACATATCAGACTCCTAACAAAACTCCAATCCTACGGAATAACCGGAAATCTTCACAAATGGATAAGTTCTTTTCTCACAGAAAGAGAGCAATTAGTCAAAATCAACCACCAGTTGTCTTCCTCAAAGCCGATAACCAGTGGTGTAATACAAGGTAGTGTTCTTGGCCCTATTCTATTCCTCTTATTTATAAATGACATAGTCTCTGTAATCAAGTATGGCAAGCCATACCTTTTTGCAGATGATCTCAAGATAGTATATGATTATGGGTACGGTGATATGAGCGTCGAAAGCAAGATCCAACAAGACTTAAATGATCTAGGCGATTGGAGCGAAAAGTGGCAACTGACTTTCAACCCAGACAAGTGCGGTATAACCCACCTTGGACGCTGGAAACCGATAATGTGCCTATACATGTACGGTAAGCTCCTCTCAAAACTGAACACAGTCACAGACCTCGGGATAACATACTCAGATTTATCCTTTTCCGATCACGCAAATAAGGTTGTATCTGACTGTAAACGACTTACTGGCTTTGTACTGCGTAACTTCTACACCCAAGAAGCAAGATTAGCTATATATAGGACATGTATCCGTCCCAAACTTGAATATTGTGCTCTCCTATTTAGTAACCTCAGGACTGTAGACAGAAAAAAAATCGAAAGTGTCCAGAGATTCCTCACGAAACGCATAATAGGGTTCGACCAACAAGTGGAATATGTTGACAGGTGTGTACGTCTGAAATTAGAGCCTCTGTGGTTAAGGAGAGTGAAGTGCAACCTATTTCTACTCTTCAAAGTCATTAGGAAACACTGCTACAGTAACTCATCCATAACTTGGGAAAATATTAAATCATATCAGCTGCGAAACCACGACTACCTTGTCAAGGTGGCTACCCACAGAAAATCCATTAGGGCAAACTTTTTCACCATAAAATATTGCACTCTTTGGAACCAACTACCACCTGAAATAAGATGTTGTGAAAACCCTGATGGGTTCAAACGGAGCCTAGAAAGACACTTTAACATGTCCACCCTAGCTCGTCTAAAAGACCACAACTGTTGGTAGAACGGAAATTGAAGGCCAGTCCAGTCTTCAGTATAGTCACATACGTATATCTCGACTCTAATACTCACGCAGCGAACGTTAACTAATTTACTGATTTCTATTCTCTATAATTTTCACTAAGTTGTGTTGGTGAAAGTAACACTGGAAATAATTGTAATAGCATCCACACCTTTTAACGTTTTACATATGTATATACTAATATAATAATACTTATTAATCATGCATGTTCAACTCTTAAATTAGATGGATATTAAAATACTTAAAATATTTATGCATCAAATGTTCTCTTGCTTTACCACGCTTGTTTCCCTTATAACACTCAATTATTGAACCTAGTGTAATATTTGATATACGAACTATATTATTGATTATACTCTTATCATATATGGTTTGATTTACTCTACGGCTCCCTGTAGACTAACCACCATTCTTCAGTATACACACACTGCAGTATTGTTAAAAAACGCCAAAATTTCGTTGGTTCTGTGTTAATATCTTTTTATAATATGTCTAGACACGTTACTTTGCAATGTCAGATGTTTACTATATATAAGACTGTCATGAAAATTTAGTACACTAAGTCCTGCCAACCGACCTTACCTTCAGTCCATACTACCTAAATTGAACCTTAACTATAGTATTCTGCTAAATCTTGCTCCACTATTCACAATACCTATTCGTTTTACTCTTTAAGGTTTTAACTTCTTATAAAGTAATCTGTTCATCAGGATGCATGCACACATATATAATATGTTCGTAAAGATGTACGTGGAGACCTATTGGAAGCACTCATTAAGAAAGCTAGGGAGATGGAATATGGGGTACGAACATGTCTGGTACCAAGCAATATATTTGCGGTAGCCATAATAATCATAGTCTCAGAGCCTAACATCAAAAAAGGAGGGAGGGTGGCGTTAGCTGATCAGTAGATATGGTGGTGGTCACTAAGGTGAATCGCCCCATTCTGCAGGAACAGCAATATACAAATTAAAGGCTCGAGATATTTCTGATTTTTATGAGGGCTTAGATCTTTATCTTGAAAAAGATAATAGTGAACGCCTTGACAGATAATGCTTCTACCTTTAAATATATACCATTCGCTCAGCCTATTGTTGAGATGCGACCACGTGGGATCTGCACAGATTTATGGGGCATCTTATAAATTAACTTGCTATCCATTGTCAGATCTTTAAATACCACTTCACAATATCTTGTCTCACTTATTTTCTAATAACGTCTTTACTTGATTCTCATTATATTCCATTAAACCTAACATTTTATAGCTCTTTATGAATTTGATTCGACTTATTCTATTCCTATTCTCTGGAGGGTACGGTTGTGCACCAAATAGAAAAAAAGACATGAAATAAAAACAACTGGCTTGAAAATAATTGTATTAAAGCCAAAAGTGAACATGATAGTATAAAATATATTGGTTTCATTATACATTGCAAATGAACGTTGTCGGCCTAAGGATTAATTACTTCCCCATTCTGTTTTCTATATAAATGTGTTTATTAATGATATATTTCACTCACTTAATCTATTACACTTTAATGTTTCACCACAGCACTTTAATTTTTCTAAAACAGCTTCCAATTCCTTGTAAACGTTGTACTTACCTCAATATTGGTTGGTTATCGTATGCCTACAACCACGGGATGAAAACGAAACGAAGTCGATTTTCCCGCTCAACCTGGAGGACAATGTACAATTCAATAACTATACAGCCTAGTTCAGACAATGTGTATTTATATATATATCAAATATTTAACTGTTGAAACATTATTAACTTGTAGACAATTTAAGATTTGACATTATATCATCCTTGATCGTGCCTGTAAAAATGGCATGCATTTTCATGTAAATTTATGTTTATATGAAAATAAATTATTATTATTAT